>JAOTOL010001538.1:342500-490000 GCA_034440575.1 Imbricaverruca yamaguchii
TTGCTGCACCCTTAAGCTCCGAAAGGAACCGAACAACAATCGACAGTGATCTACGTTGGTGGAAATATTGAGTGTTAAGCCGATCTGAAAGCAGGGACCTGAAAACCGAAGCGTTGCACCCAAGAGGAATTTCAGGTCAGTGAGCGACTGTGTACCAAACGTCCAACATTCAGGGCTATCCCCCCTGCTGTCTGCTCCTGTGAGGGCCAATGCAGTGGAGAGCCAACGTGTAGGTGACACACTCCTAAGCACGAAGTTGCCGCATGGGCGCTGCATGACCGATATAGTCGATGCGCCCCTAAACCCCAATAACCAACCAACAAAGTCGCGGTCATCGCCAATATCCGCGAGGATGCGTTGGGAATTGGCCGCCGTCTGTCAGCCACTTCATTGTAATTACGTCCTCTATGTACAGACTGCAGGCTTTTCAGAAACCATATCACTGAGTTAAAATGGGGCATTGGATGGAAATCATATTCACTCTTGTACACTCGTCAATGCATCATACGTCCGTACAAGGTCGAGTGGGCACCACTCCTGCACATGTCAATGAAACAAACACTATTTTACATCAATTTAGCCATTCTCATGCGTCCAGCTCTTTGCCTTGTTCTTCAAAAGAACCTGACTCGAGTGTTTCACATCTGTCAGTGGTTTATCCTGCTCGCTTATCCCATGAAGGAAATGCCTTGGTTCGCTGGAGTTGGTTTTTACTCGTGGTAATCGCAGACTCCCAATATGTAAAATCCAACCTTTTGAAGTCTGATGCTATGTGGTCGTACTTTCTCTTTTCAGTGGGAACACGGGCACAACAAATGATCAGTTTCTGTGCACGGTGGATTTGAGTTGCGTGACATGTTCCATACATTGAAACGCAATATCATATTGAGGAGAGTTCTAGCGCGTCAGTGATTATTTTGATGGCGTGGAGTGGAGGCATGTGACTGATGTGATGAATCATTGCCATCAACGTTCCGGCATATTTGGTTGCTAGTTGTCTATGTGTGCTTTGTATGCTTGGTGTTTGTTCACGAGTATGTCCAGATTGTGTACCGTTATGTTCCCAGTGACCGTGGCACCCCCTACCCTGATGCCATCAGATGACGTGCTGCCGAGGGAGGTCTGTCAGGCCAAGACCAGGCCGTAAGATTTTGTTGTGTTAATCTTTAACTTGTTTTTGTTGAACCACTCGATCGGCAAGGATGGAACACTTTCTATGATTTGAATAATATCCAGTGGCTTATGCTTTTTCCGCAGATTAAAAGTTCATTGTGTCAGCAAATTTAACTATTGCACTTGGCTTTGACATTGACTTTATTAACTATTTGTGAAGAGGCTCATATTATTAGATAAAATTGAAAACGTTAAACAGCTGAGCCTTCCTAGTAAACACCGATAGAAATTGGTTCAGTTTTGGACACAGTATAAATACCTTCTTTTTGGTCAGTGTCACATGTTGAGTATGACCCTGGATTGTATGTCTGAACCAGTCAGAATCAATGCCGTAATGCTTCAATTTTGAAGGCGTTTTTCGTGATCTGTCGCTTCAAAGCATTTCGACTGGTCCAACAATGCTAATATAGCAATTATACCTTCGTCCCTTGCTTGGTACGCCAGGTCCGTAGTAATGGTAATAATGGTCTCTGTGGAGTGATGATGCGGATGTCCGTGTTGGGAGCTATTATACAGGTGACTTGTGCCGAAGTAATCGTTAAACTGTGTGCGGACTGGACGCTCTTCTATTTTGGTACTAGCTAGCCACATATTACCTGGGCGCTAGTTCGCCGGGTTATCAACGTCTCCCCTATTCGCCATGGGCGTAACTATTCAATGTTTTTACTGACCTGGCACGACGATCCCTGATAATGTTGACGTTTACATTATCAAGAATACATGGCGTATTCCGTGGAACAAACGTTACATCATGCGCACGCCAACGCAGTCGGTGCCTGTTGAACGGGTTGGTTTCATGGAGCCAGCGAGATTCACAATGCAGCAATTGTTACGGGCTGCAAAGCAAATCTTGTGGTTCAAATAATTGAACAGTCGAACAGGCAAGTCCAATCTCGTTCATGCGACACTGGCGGCCATGCTGGGCCCACTGCAACGAAGTGTTGATTTAAGGCGTCCGGCGTCACATCTGGTGTGGCCATGGAGCCTCTCTTAGTGCCGATGATCTGGCTCGGCACTTGCCAGATGCGGCTGGGCTGCCCTGTAGGAGTTCCCGGCAGTCCCGCCGTATGGCAGCGCGACCCCTGGTATTGACCCCTGGCGTTGACCGTCCTGTACCCGCGGCGCCGGACAGGGGGCGCGGCGAGTGCGGATCTCCGGACCGCCAGCCGCATGGGGTCAATATGCCCAGGAGTGTTCAATTGTGATCGATTGTCCACGTCCTGTCAGATAAGTTCACCTGATGGATGTACCGTCCACTGTGGTACTGCTGGCATTTTGGTCTTCGTGTCGTTATCCGTACAGATAATCTCGATCGGTTCTCGACTCCCGACCGGACGTGGAATGCAGCATTATGAATCATCGCGGCCCATCGTGGAGTCTGTGTATTCGTCAAACCGCAGCGCTTGTAGACACAGCTTAACACGCGCGCCGAAGGGCCTCTCATAACCCCAGCACGAGGGAGGGGGTGTGTCCGCTCCTTGTAATCCCTGAAACAAGAATATCTGAAAGCTAGAAGAAAACCAAAAAAGGAAGGGGAGGTTGCGACCGTAGTGAACCCTCAGCAGTGTGCATTTGGTGGTCAAAGCCTTCAGGGTCAAATGAGGTCGACATCGACCGGCATGCCGCGCCGCCTGACTAAACCTATGTGACCTTGAGCGCCATGTGACCGGTGGGCGGTCAGTCGGTCGACCTTGCATCACGGTAGTTACTATGTTTATCGAAGGATTTCCCAAAATTCTCATTTTTCTTATTGCATGGGATGCGCAATAAGCAATTGAATCAATTTGGGATCAAGTTGCAATGCAGTTCCAAAATATTACAATATTTATATTCGTTTATGAGATGTCGAAAAGCAGAGGGGTGGGGGAGTGGACGGATCCCCCATTCCGTGCGTTGGTCGTTCTAAAACGGTTATTTTACGTTCTGTATTGTTCTGTTAACTTATGTGCATTATTGTCACGTGGATTGCTTGCCTCAACAAAGTGTTAGGAACACGCCCTGGGCGTCGTGTCACTACTCTCAATCGAACTTGAAATCAGCAATAATTTACGAATCCTCATGCCGTGTTTTGTGTTCCCTTGATTCGTATGGTATCGGAAACAACGCTGCATCTAAATGGCCGACAGTTTTTTAATCAGAACTCAGAAGAAAATATTGTTCCAGTTGTCAAAGCACGCTATTTCTACTTGAATAACGAGTGTCGCAGTTATGAAGGCATTACAGATGCTCATTGTGTTGCCCTGGCGTGGCTTCGCAGAACCGTGACACAAGTATAGAGCGATCGCCGCGTTTATTTTTTCTGCACTGTTTAGTCTGCATCCAGTGGTATATTAGTCATGCTGGCATGATGCACACTGATCGTAGAGTGCCTGGCGACATCCATCATTGCAAACATGCACGTCATTGTTATTGCACATGTCAAGAAGATTGTCTGGAACAGAAACGGGTTCTCACAAGTAGTTGAAGAGGTCGAATTTATGATCCTTGTGGGACGGGTATATTTTGATGAAGCCTAGACAGACAGTGCAGTAGACGATCGCCAGTATGATTCTCGACCGATGGCAAGATAGACGAGCGAGGAAATATGCCCGCTGTATGGCCCATGGCTCCTGCTTGAGGAGCGGCGGCGACAGCAGCAGAACGCGTGGGAACGTGCCAAAACCGGTCTCTATTAGCGGGCCATGAGACATGGTCGTTTTGTGTCTAGCCCCGGCGAAAATGAAGGCATTTCATAACTTACTATAAACAGTTCCGGAAATTTGGCACAATGCTTTACCAATTGAAACACGTATACCATGTTCGACATATGGATCACATTTAGGAAATAATTCTTCGTACATGCGCATTGAAAACCAAGCTCAAACAGCTGGAATTCTGTCCACCATTGCCAAAAATGGTCTTTTATATGGAAATTGAATGCACTTCGCTGAGTCGACGAAATAGTGTAGGTGAAGCTGCGTGCCATGGAATATTTCTGTACAGCAGCCTTTCCACTCAGTGTATGCCACACACAACCGTGCGTTGCAGCATCATGTACCACACTGCCATCGGCACGGATTTCGCAACGCCATGTACCTCACTGCCATAGGCACGGACGATCGTCCGGCCCGGTGACGTTCAGGTCACGAGACAAGACGTAGTCGCGTGACCGGATTCTGGCTATGCCAGCGTTGATAAATCTCGTCATAAACTTCTTTTTTTGCACAAGAATGCGAGTAATTCAAAGATAAAATTGAGGTTAATGCTGCTACGAGCCAAAATTACAATTTAGTAGCTAGTGATGCTGTACATAATGGCTATGTCATCCCCGGTCGAGATATGGTAAAACATTACAAAAGAGGTATGACATTATATGACACTATCGATGATTGGGAAATCAGGCAGATGCACTCATTTTTTAATTTAGAAAGTCTGCATTGTTTCATTAAGGAAGTCTGGACACTTCATGACCAGTCGAGGGAATCTGAACATAAAGGTGAACATTCTACTTGTCCCAAGTTCATGTCGGAGTATTCGCTTCATCGAGGACGATGTTTTAGTCAATTATATGCGATAGGTATTGGGCTGAAGGGATGTCCACCAGGCGTACCCGGCTTTTCCCGTGACATTTCGACAGCCCGCGACGCCCCAGTGCTGGGCGTGAGGCCGAAGTGTCCAGCGGCCGGCGGGTTCTCCACACTGTCACGTCGTGACGGTGCGCCGGGTCGTCCACACCCGACCCACCACAACACTGAGCGGTCAGCTCTGGTGCGCTGACCTGCCCACACCCGACCCACCACAACACTAGGCAGCTGGCTCTGGTCCCACCCACCACAACACTGAGCGGTCGGCTCTGGTACGCTGCCTGCCCACACCCGACCCACCACAACACTGAGCGGTCGGCTCTGGTACGCTGCCTGCCCACACCCGACCCACCACAACACTGAGCGGTCGGCTCTGGTACGCTGCCTGCCCACACCATACCCACCACAACACTGAGCGGTCGGCTCTGGTGCGCTGACCTGCCCACACCCGACCCACCACAACACTGAGCGGCCAGCTCTGGTGCGCTGACCTGCCCACACCCGACCCACTACAACACTGAGCGGTCGGCTCTGGTGCGCTGACCTGCCCACACCCGACCCACCACAACACTGAGCGGTCGGCTCTGGTGCGCTGACCTGCCCACACCCGACCCACCACAACACTAGGCGGCTGGCTCTGGTACGCTGCCTGCCCACACCCGACCCACCACAACACTGGGCGGTCGGCTCTGGTGCGCTGACCTGCCCACACCCGACCCACCACAACACTAGGCAGCTGGCTCTGGTGCGCCGACCTGCCCACACCCGACCCACCACAACACTAGGCAGCTGGCTCTGGTGCGCCGACCTGCCCACACCCGACCCACCACAACACTAGGCAGCGGGCGGGGCTCTGGTGCGCTGACCTGCCCGCACCCGACCCACCACAACACTAGGCAGCTGGCTCTGGTGCGCTGACCTGCCCACACCCGACCAACCTCAACACTCGGCGGCCGGCTCTGGTGCGCTGACCTGCCCACACCCGACCCACCACAACACTAGGCAGCTGGCTCTGGTGCGCTGACCTGCCCACACCCGACCCACCACAACACTAGGCAGCTGGCTCTGGTGCGCTGACCTGCCCACACCCGACCCACCACAACACTGGGCGGCCGGCTCTGGTGCGCTGACCTGCCCACACCCGACCCACCACAACACTAGGCAGCTGGCTCTGGTGCGCTGACCTGCCCACACCCGACCAACCTCAACACTCGGCGGCCGGCTCTGGTGCGCTGACCTGCCCGCACCAGACCCACCACAACACTGAGCGGTCGGCTCTGGTGCGCCGACCTGCCCACACCCGACCCACCGCAACACTAGGCAGCTGGCTCTGGTGCGCCGACCTGCCCACACCCGACCAACCACAACACTCGGCGGCCGGCCTGCCCACACCCCGACCAACCGCAGCACTCAGTAGCCGGCCTGCCCACACCCCGACCAACCGCAACACTGAGCGGCCGGCTGTGGTGCGGTTGTGCAGCCCAGATCCACTTGCGTCACGCCGCCGACCAGCTATGAATGGGTGTGTGCAGACTGTCACATGCCCAGCCGTCTGTCCCAGCTCGTCACCGACGGACATGTGGGGATTGCGTTGTGATGGGCTCCGATTTGTTTACTTGCGGGAGCTGGACTGCTCCTCAACCTTTCCATCTCGCCTGCTGTGAATGCACCGGTGCTGACGCCCTCGTTTGTGTGTGGGCCCGGACGGTGTAATCTCTTTTTTAGGATCGGAACTTCTATTAGCTATGCATTGTTTAAGGCGTAACTAGCACGCGGCGCAAAGGCTAACCCGATATCTACCTGGTTTGCGTAGATCAAAGCGGTGTGATTTACTGAGGCGGCGCCGGGTGCAGCTGCCACAGCCGGTGCCGCAGGACCTGGCGGTGGCCGTGGTGCCGCCCGTCCGGTGGCGGAGCTCGTATCGTCCGGCAGATGGTGATCCAAACGTGCCCCGAACTGCACTTCCTGGTGGATGGCTTGACTCCAGAGGGCAAAATCAACTACGAAGTCGAAACACGTCAACAATATTGCACATAAAGAGCAACAAAACGAGAACAAATGGCAGTCGTGAAGATAACACGTTCGTTGTGATAATGACAAAGCGGATCATTACAAAACAGGATGAAGTAATGCAATTCATTGCAGTCATGCTTCACGGACGATAATTCAGAAAGTCAAAAATCTGATCCAGGTCAAAGCACACTGCTATTAGGTGTTGGTTTCCACGTACATTCTGTAATTTCACAACACTGAACGGAGATCCGGCCGTGGTCTCTGGACTAGTTCAAATAATGGCAGATCTTTTCACGGAATCATTCTCGGCCACTTGCATATCGAGGTCCGTCTGGTGGAGCGCGGTACCGTGTGCGTGAGCCGACCAAAACGCCATAGCTGGAGATCCTGGGTGGGTCGGGGGGTCTGGACCCCTCCTGGTTTGGTACACTGCTAATGTTAATTTGTCATTTTCCGTTCCCATTCAATTTGAAAATATGTCTTGAAAATAAAGACTTGGACCCCGCTCGTTTCGTGAAAGAACTTTGGCTCTCCCAAGGACGGTGGAAATGGGCGGCCGCCATTTGGTATACCGGCTGGAATGGTCATAAATTAATTCGCATGTGAGCTAATATGCTTACCTTCATTCGTATTCTTCCACCCACCACTGCCTGCCACCGTTCACCCACTGCTTGAAGGCCAATTCGTTTGCCTTGGAAGCCTTTTGTGGAAGGTTGATAGTGGCTGCATTTTCAGCTATGCGTACTTCACAAACTGGGGTGTGACTTCAGTTCTGACAGTGCAAAGGAAAATTGGTGCAGCATTCGCTAACTGGAAATACGTGGCAGGTATTGTAATTTGAGCTCAACACGGGTGTTCTATTCGATGCGTTTCTTAGATGTCCTTGTCTTGCAATAGTTTGTCGTCGATGTATCGATACCGGCGTGTCCTGTTTGGTCGCGCGCTGCCGGCGACCGCGACGACGACACCCGGCTGCCATGTAGCCCAGCCCGTTTTCCTGTGTGCCGCCCGGGGTCGTTAGGTAGGCGCCTCACGTACCGCGCACGGCCTGGGTGGGACGGACGATGGCGCAGGCATGTCTTCATTTCAGTCGGCCGCACGCCGTCGTGCTGCTCATGTCGCCGCGCCTCCACCAGACGGACACAAGCGCTAATTGCATTGGCGTGCTGTTGACTGCAAATGAAGCTCGTGCGCGCGAGCAGCCCGTTCACACCTGACGTCACGTCACTTGTGTCAACAGCTCGCCAGCAATTTGCATGCTATTGGGGTGCGTTGGTAGTGGGCCTGGCAGTGGGCGGGAGTGTGTGGACTGCGTAACGCAGGCTGGCAGTGGCTGTGTGGACTGGCCGTAACGCAGGCCGGGCAGTGGGCTGTGTGACTGGCCGACGCAGGCTGGCAGTTTTACTGGCCGTAACAGCGGGCAGTGGCTTTACTGGCCTAACGCAGGCTGGGCGTGGGCTCGTGGACTGGCCGTAACGCAGGCTGGGCAGTGGGTTGTGTGGACTGGCCGTAACGCAGGCGGGCAGTGGGCTGTGGACTGGCCGTAACGCAGGCTGGGCAGTGGGCTGTGTGGACTGGCCGTAACGCAGGCCGGGCAGTGGGCTGTGTGGACTGGCCGTAGCGCAGGCCTGGCAGTGGGCTGTGTGGACTGGCCGTAGCGCAGGCTGGGCAGTGGGCTGTGTGGACTGGCCGTAGCGCAGGCTGGGCAGTGGGCTGTGTGGACTGGCCGTAACGCAGGCCGGGCAGTGGGCTGTGTGGACTGGCCGTAACGCAGGCCGGGCAGTGGGCTGTGTGGACTCGCGCTGGCGCGGTGGACTGGCCGTAACGCAGGCCGGGCAGTGGGCTGTGTGGACTGGCCGTAACGCAGGCTGGGCAGTTGGCTGTGTGGACTGGCCGTAACGCAGGCCGGGCAGTGGGCTGTGTGGACTGGCCGTAACGCAGGCTGGGCAGTGGGCTGTGTGGACTGGCCGTAACGCAGGCTGGGCAGTGGGCTGTGTGGACTGGCCGTAACGCAGGCCGGGCAGTGGGTGTGTGACTAACGCAGGCTGGGCGTGGACGTGTGGACTGGCCGTAACGCGGCTGGGAGGGGCGGGAAGAGGCTGGGCAGTGGGTGGCCGTAACGCAGGCTGGGCAGTGGGCTGTGTGGACTGGCCGTAACGCAGGCCGGGCAGTGGGCTGTGTGGACTGGCCGTAACGCAGGCCGTCAGGAGTGGCCTGTCGTAGCTGTGTGCTCTCGTGGCCTCCGGTGGTGGTTCACGCGAGACCGGGGAGTGGGACGGCGCTCCCAGGTCAGCCGCTGTTGGCGGCCGGGGCGTGACAATGGTATCCGGCTGTAATGTCCGAGAAGGTGGTACGACACAACACTGTCGATGGGCCGCGTCTCTTTCGGCAACCCGGATGTCGAGCTTGCATACCTCAAGTCTGGCAAAATACGTCGGTAGTCCATGTTCGGTACCGCTCCGCCCGAACCAACAACTGGTCCCCAACCTGACGTACCCCCCCCCCCCCCGCCTGACGTAATACCAGTATTCCTTGTTGTCGGCAGCTTGCGTGACGCTATGGTTGAAACAACACGTATGTGATGGCCCCACTGTGTTCCGGAGAACGAATCGAGCCGGTAGTGGCATTTTTGCCTAAGAAACGAACGATTGCAGGTTCATGTTCTGGTTACCTCCGGGCGTATTGCAGCACACGCTGCCGATCGGTGCAAGGTATTTGTGGTACCCGGGGAATCTCGGCAGCTTGGAAAAAAAACACCCTATAACAAATATTCGTTTCTCTCTGGTGCTGAGCTGCCACTAAGCGTATTGTTCATCTACCTGTAGATATTAACTTTTGGTTGTATATCGGATTGTATGTTTTTTATGGGGGAACAAGTGCTTACCTTCTCGCGGCCGCCCAATTGAATATTTCGGCCAAGTTTAACCCCTGTTCCCACTCGGGTCCCCTTATCTCGTTTATTCGACATGTACGTTAACCAGAGCGGTGCCGACAGTGATGCCTTATTAATTATATACGCGCGGCACCACGCTTTCCGTTTCAATTGTCACGAAAGTGAATAGCTCGCGCCTCTGAAGGGAAGCACTGGAAGGATGTTTGTCCAGCAAGCACGTGCAACTTTCAATTGGTATGTATTTTGACAAAATGTGTGCGCATTCGCAGTGCTACACTGAGCATCTTAAGGATGCCCTGTGATATTGATGCTCTGGGATATTGATATAATTATCATTATCCCGTTCTTTCTCTCACTCCATCCTACGCTTTTTCCATTATCAGTACAGTACTCTTCCTGTCTCATTTTCATTATTCTTCCTATGCTGTCTGCCCCACCTCTGTCTGTCTCTCCCACTGTCCCCCTTCCCTTCTCATCCTTTTCCACTTCCCCTCGGTCCCCCTCTATGCCTCTGCATCTGCCTCTGTCTGTCGTTCTGTATCTTCTATGGATGCACGGTGATAAAGCTAGCCTTCGCTGGGATGGATCTACGACGGTACGATGGGCTGCCGGTCGTCTGGATCTACGGCTGTTGGTCGCCTGTGTTGACGTGCGGCGCCTGTTCGCAGGAGGCGGTGACGCCTGATGGTTACACTCCACGACGTGTTCCCGGTCCACTGCACAAGCGCACCAGTTCAGGTCAGTCGTGCCTGTCCTTGTGTGACCAGACCAGGTCAGCATGTCAGTCGAGAGTCTGACCGTACGTAGAGATCAGACAAGTCTCGTGATCCACTATACAGGCGTGCCAGCAAGACTAGGCAGTCCAGTCAACGGCACTTGCAAGCAAGCACACGATGATCTTCGGTCAGTCCTCTCCCGCTCCAGCTCGGATAAGTGGTTTCCATCCAACAATGCAGGCACAAAGTCGGATCACTCAGCTCCCGTTCGCAGTACGGATGCGTTCCGGTCAGAGGCACTGCTCCGGTGCACTGTACAGCTATCTGGTAAGTCGCCTGCAGTGCGTTCACCGATCCGTTTTGCTCATTTCGATGTCGGTCCATGGTTCTCACGATGGCTGTTTGCACGATGCTTAATATCTCTTTTTGGTATGCCACGAACAGGATGGAAGTAGCTGGCACTGGTAGCTCCCACGTGACCCATAACACGGTATCGCGACATGAGGACAAATATAATTTAATGTAATATGGAACATGCGTCCAATGTGTTCTTATATATATATATATAAACAGCGATGCCTGCAACATATTCTTCACCGACCCTTGTCCTGAAAGCTCATGCATGCTATTCCTAGTCTTTTCTCTGCAGGCTAAATGTAATAATGCTGTTCTAGTTCCAGTCCGAGGTCTGTCTCAATGGTAGACTGGCCCAGCTCAGCGTGGCCACACTTGCTCTGTGGCCAGCTGTTGCGGCCCGTTGCGTCTGGCGGGCGGCGCTTTTTTGCCAAGTCACCGGCTACCGTCCCGCCAGCCAGTGCCGACGGTAGTTGGAGGCCACTCCGGCCAGAGTTCCCACACCGGCATCGACACCGGTGCCGGCCGACGCTCGTTCGTCGGTCGGCGTGCCGTTCGTCCGCTTTTTGTCGCGCGGCGACCGAACGGCACTAATGGTCGCGCTGATAATGCGCCGATGAATTGACCTTGATACACTCCCTCGACACGATAGGTTGCGGTCGTAAATAAGTGCGCTAATTGTTACGGTGCACCTGACGTCCGGTGGGGGTGTACGGGCCGGCACGAGCAGGGGATAATAGCGGGCGTGACAGCGGCTCGCTGCCGTTGGTGCTGCTGCGCGGCCATGAGCCGTGATGTGACGCCCGTCCGCGGTGCCGGCGCCGGCGCTGTGCAGGCGGCGGCACCGCTGCATACCTGGCGACATGCGGCGCGTCTCACGTCTGACGGGCCGAGGCGTCCACACCGCTGCTGGGCGCGGCGCGGCAGCGCGCTGGCCGGCCGCCGTCTGCACGGCCCCGCTCGGCTCTCGGCAGCGGTGAGCCATGTTGGCCGCTCCTGCCGCTCCTGCCGCTCCTGCCGCTCCTGCCGCTCCTGCCGCTCCTGCCGCTCCTGCCGCTCCTGCCGCTCCTGCCACTCCTGCCACTCCTGCCACTCCTGCCGCTCCTGCCGCGCCGCGCCGGACCGGGCGGGGCTGCTCGTGGTGCGGTCGGGCCGGGCCGTGACTCGTAAATCGCGCCGAACGTCCGCACGTCCGTGTGATCGCCGCCGCTGCGGTGTGGTCGCCGACAGCTCGACCTGCTCGCGCCGCGTCGGCGCGGTGGCGGAGAAGTGTCGGCGCCAGACCCGTCGGCAGTGCATTCCGGACCGACTAGGCCAACCAGCTGACGACTCTTCGCGGCGAAGAAGGCGGCGACATTATGACGTGAAAAGGCTATCCTTGTCACGAGGTAATCTTCCTTCTGGAAGGTTTTGCTCCTGAATTTTTGTGTAGATGAGAAGTGCGAGCCGGCGGCGAGTTACTTTATAGGAGGGTTTTACCTGTTGATTTGGCTAGCGTTTGGCATGCTTGGTATATGGGCGCTGTATGATCGAGACAGTCGATGCGCCCCTAAGCCCAAATAACCAACCAACCATGCTTGGTATCTTTAAAAATATAAATAATTGAATATGACTCCGAAGGTATCGCCCGTGACATTCCCCATGCTTATTACTCAAGCTGCTACAATCCAAATGATGCTTATTTCGAGGAATATTTTTCATGTGAAACACCAATCATCTTGTGAATGGTGAAAGAACCTGGTCTTGTTTCTATGAAGTCTTTCCCAGTGCTGGTACCAAGGTATTTGCACGCGTGTTAACGATAGGAACTTGCTACCCATCCCGGTGTTGGTGATATCCCATTCTTCCCCATCGTGAACGCTTGGGCGTAGTCCTGCAGACGGCAGTGAGGCAAGGTCGTGATTTGTTCCCGCCTCAAGATGTGCTGCACTACTCCCGGAGCGGGATTCTACCTCGTCGTCCTCGTGTGTCCTGGTCGACCCAATTATCACATTATCCGTAATAAAGGTGGCCCTTTCTCTCTCATTCTAGGTGTCTGCATTTTTGTTACTAATTTTCCCGTCTGGTGCTTTCACTAAAAACGTTCACTCTGACTAAGATGATAGCTATGATGTAAGATGGAAGGTCTACCAAGTTTCGCGTCTAGGTAAAAACATGAAAAATATGACTATCATTGAGCACAACCTGCACAACCACTATATATCAACGCAAGCAATTCCAGGGGAAGAAAACGAACTGCAACATTATGTCGCGGTGAAATGCTAAGTTCGTCTTCACCATATAGACAGACAGACGGAGTGACGGGCACGCTGCAATCAGCCCCCATTCGTGATCGACACAGTGAGGCCAAGGTCGTGGGAAGCAGCGGGTAACCGCACGATCTCATGACCTAGCCGAGAAGCGGAAATGTGAACACATTGGAGCAGAGGTCAACTATCTGCGCGCGGTTTGCAAAGTGGTGGGAAAGGAGAGTGGCAGTGCATGGACGCAGTGGTCTGTTATGGAAATTGGAAGTTATGTTCTTTGGCGACAGTATGCTCGTCGATGCTGTGCAGCGGGCAAATTGCCTCAATCAGACTTGGCCATTTGCTGCCGTCTCATTCGTTGGTGTCGATTTGTTTCAGCCGGTAAGTACTGCTCCCCGCCTGGAAAGGTGCTGCCGGAAGCGTCCGTCCATTGCTCAAACGCGAGGTCGTTTTCACCGACCTCGGCCGCAGAGCCTTGTGATGTTGATGTGCAGAATGGTTTAGTGTGGGCGGGAAGCCGAACTCTCCCATGTTCCTAACATGCACTACCCGAGAGCAAGATCCCTGCGGCCAGCATCCTCACCAAGTGGGTGGCAACAGGTCCGTCCTGGAGCTGGAGCCGAGCTCTCCCATGTCCCTAACATGCACCGTCCAAAAGCAAGGCCCCTGCCACCAGCATCCCCGCCAACTTGCAGAGCCGCATGACCGTCCCGAAGCTGGAGTCGACCCTCAGGTGTGCATTCCTGGCCGACGTTTTGATGCAGTGTAGCCCATGCAGTTGTTGATGTTGTTGATTTCCTCAACTAAATGGGCAAACTACGCACTGGGGCACACGTTCTAACGGTGTGGTGTGTCCGAACCCACAGCTCATGTGGCATACGGACAGAAGTAATAGACCTGTCTATATGCGTACCCGGACTGGTGGTGTATGGGTGGTGATCGAGCTGCATACCCGGGCTGGTGGTAGAGGAACAGAGCTGCATGCCCGGGCTGGTGGTGGAAGGACGGAGCTGTATGCTCTGGCTGGTGGTGGAAGGATGGAGCTACATACCCGGGCTGGTGGTAGGGGGACAAAACTGTATGCCAGGGCTGGTGGTGGGTGGACCGAGATGTAGACTCGGGCTGGTGATAGGTGAACCGCCTGTCTGCAGGTGTCGGGGCGATCGGCGGGTTCCGATTGTGCCGGTATCGCGGCCTTGCAGCACGGCCACCTGTGGCCGGATGTGGCCGGCCAGTGTAACGGTGCCCGGCCCCCGGACGCTCCGCAGCTGGCATCAAAATGGTGCCGAAATCAGAGAAGATCTCATGTAGTGGCGTCTCCCGCCTCGCCGAGCTGGTTCCCGAGCGGGCCTTTGTGATCGTCACTTCGGCGGGGCTGATGATGGTTTGGTGCGATATTATCGTACGCTTTCGGCCGCTGATGATATCTTTCGAAGGTGTCTTCCCAGCATAATTCAGACCGGATGAGTGAGCGAGCAAAGCGACCAAACGAGCCCAATCTTACAGACAAAACCAATTCAGCCTCGATCTTGTTTGTTCGGTTGGAAGGATCTAAAATATTTCCTTTAATCAAGGTACTGGTTATGAGAAGCTACATGTCGAAAGTAGTACTGAGAAATTGTGCGTTGGCAAGCCTACGTTGGATTGAGCCAAAATTTCCAGTGTCTGAGATATCAGGTGAAATATTTAAACTAGCTAGGTACAAGACCTTCGATCTGATCTTATAGATCCAACTTGGCATGCGGATATGTACATTATACAATGTCGTTCTCCGCGCGGACTGTGCGAAAAATAAAAGTAATTCAAAATATGCAAGGAAAATGGGCTAATTTCATGAGGAGGTTTCTCCGAACAAGAATGCACGTACCGGAATGGGAACATTTTAATGAAAGGTGCTAAAATATAAACTAAAGAAAACGTCCAATTCGAATTGCCGAGTTCAGACTTAAACTGATGAAACAAATTCAATTACTGTCGTTTCAAAAGCGAGGCGGTCGGGCCCTGCCAGGTCGGGTCAAGTCCTTCAGATTAGCGTGTGTACTATATGTACTATGTACACGGGGATATAATTGCTCGAGTGTCATCCCCGCTAGTAGCAATTTCATCGTCCACCTTGGTGCGTGTCTCCGTGTTGGCGGTGCATAATTGTGCATTAATACGCTTCATCCCACCATCGAACACTTAGTCGACTGTCGTGCAATTCAAGGGCTGGATAGGCTCAGTGGCTCCACAATTGACCTAGAAACGATCTAATGGAGACATGACGTACACCGGACATTGATACACCATGTGAGTCACCGTGGTGACATGATGTTACACCGATAGCTCTCTCGACTTTTTCTATGAATTTTTCTCGACTTTCTACCACATCGCAGCTCTAGTGTGCATCACGCATTGCAAGCAGTGGTTTTTTTGAGGATCCGTATGCCATGCATTCCAAATGGGATCTTGGCGACAACCGTTCCAATGTGCAGATGCATGTCGAACGTTTGTCGGTCAAGGTAGTGTGAAGCGATCTCGTTGCCAGGAAAAGTCTACATCACAGCGGCAATCCGCATGGACCGCCCTGCACAGCTCTCTAGATATCATAAAATGCACCATGGGGCTCGACAGGTCAGGATGTCAAAACGCTGTCTTAGAAGCTCACTTGCGTCAGGGTTGCCCAGTTCTTCAGATATTAATTCTGGCGAGAAACGAGCTTCAGCAGTGGTCCTGACAGCCCAATGCATCATAAAAAGGGCGGATTTGCCTGCACAACTCCTACGAGCTACCAAGGGGATAGTCTTTTCTAACTGCAAGCAGTCAGCAGTGGATTCAACACGGAAAAACACTGAGAGTTGGTTTCCGCCCGCTCCGCTACAGGCAGTGCAACGTTTCGGATGGTTATTTGACGTCTGACATGTCCACTTCCCTGGCGCCGTGCAGATGCTGCGTGATGTTTCTGGTGTTTCATCAGATGGTTGCCGGGGGACGAGTAGTCTAGGGGTAAGTTGCTCGTCTCACAATCGAAAGGTTGTGGGTTCGAGTCTCACCTGTCGCTACTCTTCGCCCGCAATCAATCGGCGTGAGAGATTGGAGACGCTACATGACTTAGCGGTCGATGTGTCGTAAAACCAATAACCAACCATCAGATGGTTGCCAAGCAGAGATAGAGAAAATGCAGTGACTGATCGGCATAAAAGTCCCACATGCTACCATTGAGAGTCTGCGCCAAGGTTCAGATTTGTAATCTGTGCCGTGTCCGATTTGAGCGGCTGCCCGTCTGACGTCGCCACTGTCCGGGGCCGGTGACACTGTATGTGCGGTAGCCATTTACCTGGGAGCCTCAGTACAGTAAGTGTTGTGACCACTGACCGGGAGTTCCGATTCCGGGCGCACGGTGGCCACTGATCGGCAGTGCGGTACGTGCCATGACCACCCATCGGGAGCGCCAGAATGTTACGGACGGTCACCGTTGACTGGAGCGCCGGCACTTCACTTGCGGTCTGGTTGTAAGGCAATCTTGGGCAGCCCGAGTCGAGGGAGGAGGGGTCAGCTCGTGCCCGTAGTCAGCTCGTGGGAGGCCGATATCATGGCGTGGATGTAGCGGCGTCGAGGGGAGTGGGAGGAGGCGCAGCTCCGAGACCGGGCGGGTTGTGACGCAATTGGATGCAATACTGGTGTTCGGGTGTGTTTCGTTCGACTGTAATCGAAACGATGCCAACTCCCTGCCTGCGACGCTAGAGGTAATACAGGGGGAGGGATTCGAAAGGACGATGGACACTAAGCGCCCGCAACGAACACCAAAGGTCACACGATCATGCGATGCCCACGGTGATAGCAGTCGGAAGGACGACAACACGCGAGCGGAACTGCTTAGATTCTGAGTATAGTAGGATGTGGTGCACGCTTACCAGTGTGCGTAGTGCCATCTATGGACGCGGCATGACACTGCATTTGCGAGTCATCTCGGCTTCCTCTCGGTGACATCATTTGAGCAATGGCGGTGTTGCGCGCCACGTGGGATGGGTGGGCTCATCCAGGTCCTGCTCGGTCCATGTGCATAACTGTTGCGATTGGCAAACGTGCTATTGCGCCCATGGCGGTCCGTGGAAATAATCGACATAAAATATATCGTCCCCCTATCCAATATCCCTAGGAACGCCTAATGCAAGCATATCTACTTATAATACCACATATCTATCGATCTGCGTGGAGATATTGATCCGTGTGGCGTCCACACAGCGACGGATTTTTGGTTGCCAGAAATGTCAGATTTGCCCCTTTGGCGCAGATGTTTTCTTTAGTGTCGCTAGTTGTTTCTTTTCTTAAAATCTGCCAGTATAACGTTGTGTGGCGTCAGATATTTGTTGAACTGATGGCGCACGTGTGGCTGCCCTGGCTCGGCAGTGGTAGCCCACATTGCTTAGCGTCTGATGTGTTTGTCTGACATCAAATGTGCATGTCTGGTATCAGATCTGTAGTATCAGCTGATATCAAAGTTGTGACGATATACTTAATGTCGAATCTGCGTTTCTGTCGCCAGAATATTCCTTGTCCAATATCAGGTGGCCGCTTGACATCCGCCTCCTGCCAGGACGTCCGTGATGTAGTAGATCTGGCATTACCAATTCGCCGAACTTCGAACGCTGGCAAACAAGCACCCACGTGCCATCGTGAGACTCGAGTTTACTCGTCTTGGAACGACGCTCGAGGTAAACCGAGTCAGCAGAACGGCCGCAAACTGGGTCTGTTTACCTCCGACTTCGTCCGAGTGGTTTCGCTGTCGGATGTTTCATGCTGGGATGCCCGAAGTGGTCGGTGTGTAGCTAGTGCAGTTGACGCGTCCTTCGGCCCAGGTGACTCGCCAAATAGTGTGCTGCCTGGTATGTACGTGCCGTATATCGCAGTCACGGCGGCTGGGGCTCGAGGTGGGTGGCCATGCGGTAGCGTCTGTGCGTCAGGTCATGCGACCTGACGTACACTCAGGCTGTGTGACCGGGTGGCCAAATGACCTAACTCGCCCTCGGGTGGGAGCGAGTGTGAGTCGGGAGTTTGGGCCCACGCCTCTGAGACCATTCTCGATAGACCCATCCCAGTGGGGACGCCGACAAGCGATGCTTCGATGCTGATATGCCTGAGAAGCAATCCCTAAGTATCGACTCAGAGAGCCACTGGCGACGCAGCTCATCCCACCAGCTGAGTGCCGCGCCGGACAGCAGCACTGCTGTGTGTGTCGTCTGGCCGACAGGTACTGTCGGTGGAGGCCGTCCAGCAGCAGCCTCGACTGGAGTGGGTGGCATGCGGCGCGCCAGGAGCTGGCTGAAATACCCGCCCCCGTCGTTCCACGCCTCACTTGCAGGGCTTTAGTGGGTCGTTACCTGCTACCGGGCGTATTGTTCGCGCCTTGTTCGCCGCTACTGGGCGGAGTTTTCACCTGCTGTTCTTCACAATTGGGTGGAGTTTTCACCTGTTGTTCTCCACTACTGGGCGGAGTTTTCACCTGTTCTCCACTACTGGGTGCAGTTTCCACGTGCTGTTCCCCGCCACTGGGCGGAGTTTTCACGCTCCACTGCCTGGCCTTGTCGGATCTTCACGCTTCGCTGCGTGATCCCCCCCCCCAACCTCCACGTGTGGTCCCGACGTTGGGCTGCCGCCCGTCGGCGTGTGTTCTGTATGTGCCGACGTCGTCTCCGTCTGCCGCTTGGCGGCGTCTCAGGGATCCACGGCGGCCGCCGCATCATCCCGAATCAGGGTCAAAATGTCAATGGGCGGTCTGCAATGGGCGTCGGGCGGCGGGCGGCGCGGCGGCAGTGAGAGGGCCAGCTCGGAGTCGGCCGGCCGCGGCCAGCGCTGCTCGTCGCCCCGCCAGACTGCCGGTGCTGTGGTGAGCTGGTGGCCGCTGTCGGCGCGTGTCGCACACATGTCCAGGCTGCGCAACTGCTCCCGGGGCGGCATGTTCAGAGCTCGCCGGAAGACTGGCCTGGTGGGCCCGCCGCCAGCAGCGGCGCTACTGGCAGGTGAGGTGGCAGCGCACTGTCGAGTGCAAGTTCGGGTTCTGAATTTTGATCCAGCCCCACTCGTCCACCGCCCCCGGGGCCCAGCGGGCCGGCCATCTATCCTACAGCCACAGCCGGTCGGAGAGGTTGAGAGACAGCCATCGTCCGATGTAGCATGTTGTCAGGCGGCCAGGCGTGGCAGGTCAGATTGCATAGCGAACGCAGTTCGGCGAGCTAATCTGGTGACATAGTGAACGAAGTGACGACATTGTAGGTTAGATCTAGCGGCAATGTGATAGTGATGACGGCAGCGATACCGTTCGAAGAGGCATCGCCGCCGGTTTCTTGTCAAACGAGCTGGACTTTTCTGCGCATGAATATTTAATTACACAAATTAAGTTCGATATTTAACGATTTAACGATAAGCTAACCTTTAGCGATTTAAGATGTCGTTTCCAGTGTTCCTTATTTATTGGATTCTCTCTCCACTACTGTCTTACGGTTGTCTCAAACATTACTTAACTGTCAAGATTCATTGGAAGCAGTCTGCATACTTAAAGTGCCGTATTTGAAAGCCAATAAATCACTGATGCCGAATATTTCTTTTTGTGAAGGCTCTTCCAGATGTGTTTTCATTTCATACAGTCATGGTGCCTCATGTCTTTCAGCATTCCGAGAACTGCTTTGTCATACATGATAGCATGTACACTGCAAATTAGTATGATAGTATTAGGCTTCTCTAATTCGTGATCATTTTGCTTGTCATTATTCGAAAGCTTGTCCGAATGTTCATGGGATGGGTTTAGTGGATCATCGTCAGCGTTCATCACCGCTTGTGGTGTATGTCATGCGTCCGTCATAACCAAGCGAGAGCATTTCAATAGAACGACGTAACTTTAGCGAAGAGCTTAGCGTGGCGCTAATGCTCCTACGCCGTCGCCCCGCCGCTGCTCCCCAACCTTGCCGGTCACTTTCTAGCTGACCCTGCCAGTCGTGGGTTAAATGCCAGCCCGTGTTACGATTCGAATCCTGGGTTACCGGGAGAGAGGATGCTAGTGCTGACCAGCTCTAAACACCTTCCTACCTGCTGAGCTATCTGGTCGGCCGTGATGGCAATGCCACTCTGGATCGCGTATTTATTTTTGTTAGAACACTTACTGTGCGCTATTATTCAATAAACTAATTTGTATTGTTAACTAAAGCCATTGAGCTGACGTCGGCCTGGCAGTTTTGGACGGAGTGTCGATGCGTTTGGTTGACTTTTGTGATATAATTTGGAGATAAAATTTAATGCGTGCTGATGCTCAGCGTGCTTGTACATATCGTGCACAAATATTCATAATTATAAAATGTGAGGATTGTTATGTCTTAAATGTCAACCATCGACTCCCAGCATGCTCCACTCCTGACAACACCCAGTGCACTAAAGACGATTAACTTCAGTAGTTCACCTATAAAAAGATAAATCTGAATTCACCGAAAACGAATGCTTCGAAAAATGAAGCATGTCACCAGTTACAAATTCTAAACCAGTTATTGTCCCGCATTGTAGTAACGTACATAATGTATTTTGAACATTTCGATCCATTCAACAGACCACGTTGCGTCGGCACTTCCCAGGTGGCAGTACTGTTAGCATCTCCCAAGTGCTGCTGCCATTCCCTGTCTGACACAGTGCTGCCAGCTCCTGTCCGATGGTATTGTCAGGTTCCGTATGACGGTACGATTGGCTCCTGTCTGACGGTACCTGTTCATACCGAACAATTCCTGTTCATGCCACTGCCAGCTCCTGTCTGATGGTATTGTCAGTTCCTGTTTGATGCCACTGTCAGTTCCGTTTGAAGGTGCTGTCAGCTTGTCTCACGATACTCTTGGATTCCGTCTGACGATGCTATTAACTTCTGCTTAGCGATATTAACAACTCTCGCGTAACGGTATTATCAACTTCTCAGCTCCTGTGTGAAGGTACCCTTGGATCCGTATGTGTCTACATTGCATTTGGTATGAGCCCGCTACTAAGGTCTGCCCAACCAATTTATTCCCTGTTGTCGGACGGTAGTGACCTTGAGTCTAAGTTGCTGGACCACAGCTCTGTCAGCGTGCGAAGCATCTCACACCGTTCATGCCATATTGTGATGACTGCCAAGAGGTCCAGCATTGGCAGGTATGACTATCCTAATGATTCGCTGCTAGCCAATCGAGAACGTTTTGCATACTGTGTGCTGCTTCCCTAATAGCTTGTGAGGTAGCAAGTGATGCAATAAGCGCGGATCGGACTCCCTGGTGCGCAGACTGGCATTGTTTTAGCTCGCCGCACAGGCGGCTTTTGTACAGCAGCTGTCGTGTCATAGTGAGGCCTTGTCTGCGATGTGTGCATGTGCATATGCCGATGATATACCCGCTCCACTGCTGTCACTACACGTATGCAAATGGATGACAGGCGAACTGCATTGCAATATGGGCGCGCGCCGCTTGGCTGCAGTAGCAGTTGTATACTTCTCATTACATCATCGTTAAACAGAGGCAGTCGTGGGGCTACCGACACGAGAAGAAATAAATCGCTCCGACGCGAGCTTCGCCCGGCTGTTGCATTCTGACGGCGCCTGCAGAGAGCTCCGCCTCGGATGAGCGCTGGCGTATGTCGTGTATTTGTGTATAGCCTCACGACGCCTGTCCGATGAAGATCCGTTTGTTAGGTTGACATCTTATCACCCATGATGCGACTGATTGATTATCTGAGCTCGGTAATTGTATGGGATGCTGCAGGTTTTATTGCGTGTCCCATTCCCATCGTCTGCCCCGACGGGGTCATCGCCGCCGACTCGGCCTGCCCCGCTGTCTTGATATCGCCGGTCCTGTCCTGCTGTCCTGATATGGTCGGTCCTGCCCCGCTGTCCTGATATCGCCGGTCCTGTCCCGCTGTCCTGATATCGCCGGTCCTGTCCTGCTGTCCTGATATCGCCGGTCCTGTCCCGCTGTCCTGATATCGCCGGTCCTGTCCCGCTCTCCTGATATCGCCGGTCCTGTCCCGCTGTCCTGATGTCGCCGGTCCTGTCCCGCTGTCCTGATATCGCCGGTCCTGTCCCGCTGTCCTGATATCGCCGGTCCTGCCCCGCTGTCCTGATATCGCCGGTCCTGTCCTGCTGTCCTGATATCGCCGGTCCTGTCCCGCTGTCCTGATATGGTCGGTCCTGCCCCGCTGTCCTGATATCGCCGGTCCTGTCCTGCTGTCCTGATATCGCCGGTCCTGTCCCGCTGTCCTGATATCGCCGGTCCTGTCCCGCTGTCCTGATATCGCCGGTCCTGTCCCGCTCTCCTGGTATCGCCGGTCCTGTCCCGCTGTCCTGATATGGTCGGTCCTGCCCCGCTGTCCTGATATCGCCGGTCCTGTCCCGCTGCCCTGATATGGTCGGTCCTGCCCCGCTGTCCCGATATCGCCGGTCCTGTCCCGCTGTCCTGATATCGCCGGTCCTCTCCCGCTGTCCTGATATGGTCGGTCCTGTCCCGCTGTCCTGATATCGCCGGTCCTGTCCTGCTGTCCTGATATCGCCAGTCCTGTCCCGCTGTCCTGATATCGCCGGTCCTGTCCCGCTGTACTGGTACGGTGCAAAAATAATGTGTTTTGGTCATGCGTGAGATGTTGAAGTGTTTACAGTAAGGTGTAGACATTCTCTATGCAAATGATGTAATTCAAAATACCCTTTTTAAGGAACGATGACTCGGTTGATTAGAGCATCGGGATGCATTGGTGTCTCGTGTCCTGCCTATACAGGGTCCGAATCGCTCCACACGCTCGCATAGTCCTCAGCTGGGGGGGGGAGGGGGGGGGTAGCTGGCAACTGGTTCTATAAGGCCTTGAACGAGCCAAAGGGCAATCGTGTCGATACATTGGCGACAGGTTAAACCCCAGGTAAAAATTACGCCGTTAAACTATAATGCTACGATCAGATGTTGGGGACGCAACAAGCTCTGTTTAGCACATGACCCAATCCATAAAGCCACCCCAGCAAGCATCCAGTCTGTTTTCTAAGTGGAGAAAATAATTCAAGCTCAATTCTGTGCCAATGGCGTGCATGCAGATGAACCTTTATGTTTGTATTAAGCGATACCTAATGCAATGATGCCTTGGTTAACGGTCACAATAGAAGCGCCCGCACCATAAAGTGGTATTATGTAACATTGTTCTTCATAGGTAATTGTTTTCCCACGAAATGTATTAGTATATGTTCGTGTATCACGATCCGTAATGATAAGCATAAGCATGCCGCTTAGAAACGATATATTGTTATAAATGAAGCATGGTGACGTCATAAACGATTCATGGCGCACGATGCTCATGCATCTTTTGGGACGATGTCGATTCAGTATTCATGAAGTTGTATATTCCAACGTATTTCACGAATTATTTATCAGTCTGCTGGCTTCGCCAGTCCTGTCGCGTTGTTCAGATATCACCAGTCCTGTCGTGCCGTTCTGATATCACCAGTCCTGTCGCGTCGTTCTGATATCACCAGTTCTGTCCCGCTGTTCTGGTGTCACCAGTTATCGTTGCCCTCATATCACAGGTCTCGTCTCACTTTCCGGGTATCACCGGCGACATCGGATGAGAAGGATGTGCACCGATCCGCCATCCTGTCCTGTCTTGTCCTGCTCTGTCCTGTTCTGTCCTGTCCTGCGCTGCTCTCTTCTCCTGTCCGGCAGACCTATTCGGGCCGTCGCCAGCGACTCTGGCTGTCCGGCGGGCCTGGTCGGGGTTACACCAGCGACTCGGGCTGTCTGGCTGGTCCGGTCGGGTTTACACCAGCGGCTCGGATGTCCGGCGGGCCTGGTCGGGTTTACACCAGCGACTCGGCTGTCCGGCGGGCCTGGTCGGGTTTACACCAGCGACTCGGCTGTCCGGCGGGCCTGGTCGGGTTTACACCAGCGACTCGGCTGTCCGGCTGGCCTGGTCGGGTTTACACCAGCGGCTCGGGATGTCCGGCGGGCCTGGTCGGGCCGCCGCCAGCGATTCGGCTGTCCGGCCGCGCCACTGTCGCTGGCCCTCCCACCCCTGTCATGCCCATTGTCGAGGTGCAGTCTCGCTGGGCACAATGGCCGGCACGCTGGCCGCACTGTCGGCGTAACGTTTTTTATCGGCCCGTCGAGTGTTTGTGACCGTTTTTGGCGGGTGTTTTTGGCGGACGTCTAACACGGCGGGACTCCGTGTAACGAGGCGATTGTCTGGGCGGCTCGTTCGGGCCGCTCGGTGTGCACAGGGAAGTTCAGGCCGCTCGGTGTGTGCGGGACCGTCCGGCCCGCTCGCTGTGTGCAAGACTGTTCAGGCCGCTCGGGCCGCTTGGTGTGCGCGGGGCCGTTCGGGCCGTTCGGTGTGTGCTGGCCCTGCCGGCGTCGGTCGAGCCTATGGCCGTGTCGTCGCCCGTCCAGAGGGGTGGCCACCGATGGTGAGTTCGGTCCGGTTACCGCGTCGCTCCGGCCGCGATTCGGTGAGGAAAAACCGGCGGCCGATGCCGGTTAGCGGCCGTGACGCGCGGCGAAATCTCGCGGCGTAATTGGCCGTTTGTAGAGCAGCCGTGACCAATGGTCGCCGCGTACGATCGATCGGCGGCTGGCGGAGCTGATAGACGGCGGCCGTCTGACGGCAGTGGGCCCGGGCATGGAGCGCCGTGGTCGGGCTCACAGCTCTTCCAAATAGGTTCTTCGTGGCTCTTCGCGATCGGGCCGTCCCGCCCACTTTGTCTCCGTGTAGTCGGGCCGGCCCGTCGGTACCGTCCCGCCGTGGTCGGGCCGGCCCGTCGGTACCGTCTCGCCGTGGTCGGGCCGGCCCGTCGGTACCGTCTCGCCGTGGTCGGGCCAGCCCGTCGGTACCGTCTCGCCGTGGTCGGGCCGGCCCGTCGGTACCGTCCCGCCGTGGTCGGGCCTAGGCCCGTCGGTACCGTCTCGCCGTGGTCGGGCCGGCCCGTCGGTACCGTCTCGCCAGGTCGGTACCGTCTCGCCGTGGTCGGCCAGCCCGTCGGTACCGTCTCGCCGTGGTCGGGCCGGCCCGTCGGTACCGTCTCGCCGTGGTCGGGCCGGCCCGTCGGTACCGTCTCGCCGTGGTCGGGCCAGCCCGTCGGTACCGTCTCGCCGTGGTCGGGCCGGCCCGTCGGTACCGTCTCGCCGTGGTCGGGCCGGCCCGTCGGTACCGTCTCGCCGTGGTCGGGCCGGCCCGTCGGTACCGTCTCGCCGTGGTCGGGCCGGCCCGTCGGTACCGTCTCGCCGTGGTCGGGCCAGCCCGTCGGTTCAGTGTCGGCTGACGATTATCGTCGTCGGCTGGGCTGATCGTCATCCTCGGGAGGGTGCGCATTGTGCACGTGACAGCACGTCTGTGGCTGGAACGTCGGCGACGATGCCGGGCCCTGATGACGGTCCCACGGTAGCTGCGAGACGCGGTGCTGTCGGTATGTCGCCGACGTGAAACGACGCTGGAGACGGCCACAGGCGAGTACGAGTCTGGAGAACGGGGCGACAGCGTGGTGCTGTCGGTCTGTCACCGACGTGAGACGACGTCGGAGACGGGTCGCAGGCGAGGACGAGTCTGGAGAACGGGGCGACAGCGTGGTGCTGTCGGTCTGTCACCGACGTGAGACGACGCTGGAGACGCCCAGGCGAGGACGAGTCTGGAGAACGGGGCGACAGCGTGGTGCTGTCGGTCTGTCACCGACGTGAGACGACGCTGGAGACGGCCACAGGCGAGGACGAGTCTGGAGAACGGGGCGACAGCGTGGTGCTGTCGGTCTGTCACCGACGTGAGACGACGCTGGAGACGGCCACAGGCGAGGACGAGTCTGGAGAACGGGGCGACAGCGTGGTGCTGTCGGTCTGTCACCGACGTGAGACGACGCTGGAGACGGCCACAGGCGAGGACGAGTCTGGAGAACGGGGCGACAGCGTGGTGCTGTCGGTCTGTCACCGACGTGAGACGACGTCGGAGACGGGTCGCAGGCGAGAGCGCGTCAGGGAAACAGGAGAATACAACTCAGATGTTCTCAGTCGACCTCGTTTAGTGTAAAAGTTTCACGCAATACAGATATGTCGATCTAGTCAGGTGCCGTTATGTTTCTCGGCTGTGGTGGAGCTTATGTGATGGCACTCGCGCGGCGAGGTGTATTTTCATCGAGCATGCACTTCGTTCAATGGCAATTCTTCAATTTATTTTCAGGGACAAATTGATGACTGGAGCTAAAGGTAATTGCATTGATGTATATTGACAAGCACGCGATCATCCTTGTTTCCCTGGCGTTGTGTGTCTATCGATTGTGTATCTATCGATGTGTATCCCTCAAACGCATGGGTTCAAATTTGCAGTTATGATATGATTAGCACAACTCATGTTTCACCATTAACTTGGCCACTCGTAGGCAGTTGAGAGAACACCATGTGGATTTAAATCCATGGGGAAAGGCCGCCCAAAGAACACAAGGCACACGTGAGACGTCTAGTCATCTCTCTACTACACGGATATTGAATGCAAGTGATACGGGCCCTTTCTGCATGTAGGTGAGAATGTATATATATATATAGATGGATGCATGTCTTAAGATGATGGTATTTTTCCGACTGGGTGTTGTTTTCCACTTTCGGAATGTAGACAGATTAGCTGGAAACCTGTCCTTTCTCGAAGCTCTGAACCTCTTCTTTTTCTCAGCTTAATCTAAGCTGCGATTGCTCGGTGTCCCACTCGCGTGCCCCGTGGAATATTAGCGGCGCTAACATTCGCCGCAATTGACTGCCGGATTTTCCGTCCCAATCCGTACTTTTATCAAGCCGCGTAATGCTGCAGTTCCATTGGTATTATGTGATGAGTGCAGCTGGACGGATCGGCGGTGTGCCACGTCAGCCTGGCTCCAAATGTCCTCTGCTGTTGACATTGGCTGCTGCTGCCACCACTGAATGTTCTTTGTGACTACGCGGATGGCCCGACCTACCCAGCGAACGAGTGCTTATTGCGCTATGGTTATGTAGAAGTAGGGTTGTGATATTATCTACCTGGATTACTTCACCGTATTCCGAGTAGCGTCTCAATATCACCAAGTTTGCTTGCCGGTGATAAAGTGCGCGCAGGGAGCGACTTAATTGAACCAGGGTCCTGTGAAAGCTGAATTTTTTCCCCGCTTTTGTCGTTTTACTCTCGGATGTGAATGGATATACCGGTAGCTAATTTGTACGTAAACAACACGGAAGTTATTTCCCATTAAATGTTCCCGTTAGAGAGTAATTTGCGTACTTATTTCATTGTTACGTGGAATTGTCAACATTCATTAATTGCGCTCAATTTATGTTGAATATCGTCATCTCTTTCTGGCGGCATCGCTGTCCCGGTCTTGGCGACATTCCAATTACAGCAGGATAGCAGTTACCATGGTTACATCGTGTAGCCATTTCCTCTCGACCAGCCCTGGTGGTGGTCGCACACCGGCTACCGGCGCTGGTGTGCACCTGACGCCAGCCCGAGCTCATCGGTGTTGGCGTGGACCCATCGGTGCCGACGTGAGCCCGTCGGTGCCGACGTGGGCCCGTCGGTGCCGACGTGGGCCCGTCGGTGCCGACGTGGGCCCGTCGGTGCCGACGTGAGCCCGTCGGTGCCGACGTGGGCCCATCGGTGCCGAGGTGAGCCCATCGGTGTTGGCGTTGGCGCGGTGCCACCGTCCGGCCCACGTTTCGCCGCCGAAGTCTGTTTCCGGCCAACGTGTCAGTTGTTTACGGCTCTGGTGTCGGGTGCCTGCAGCTGCTGCCGAGAAGCATTGATCAGCTGCTGGTCACTGGGGCCCACTCATATCCAATGTTTCACGTTTGCTGATCTGCACTGGCTATCCTCTCCTGGCCGGTGCAGGACCCCGATCCAGTGCCTCACGCCCACGTATGAGCGCTACCTATCGGGCCCTGGCCACGCCGAAACGTGCACCGTCATCACCAGTACAGGACAGGGCTGGCGCATGCTCGGATATATCCGGTTTTGTTCGTGTTGATCTATCTTTTTCGGAAATGATCCACCCGTTGTGGACATGCTTTTGTAATCATGAAAGAGGCGCCTGCAATGTGTGAATTGACCCTCGTGAGAGGAGTGCGGGTCGATTCAACTCTGACGATTCGTGGGCTGAGATAATCTCCACTATTATCAACAAAAAAACGGACACTTTTGAAAGAGTGGGGTAGGGTGCTCTCCTCCCGACCGAAAGATTGCGAGTCGAATCCCGCATGCCCCTGCTCTTCGCCCGCGACCAATCGCCGTGGGCGATTGACGTCGCCATGTAACCAAAGCAGTCGACTCGTAAAAACAAATAGCCAGCCAGCCATTCTTGAACAGCCTAAAGTTTTTGTTGCCAACGCCAGTCATGTTGAGCTGGGCTGGTCGCAATCCTCACTGAGCAGTGTGTTTTGATCCATCTTCCGCTCGCCTGTTCCAGCTGATGACCGTCAGCTGGTCAGCTGGTCGGCTGGTCGGCTGGTCGGCTGGTTGGCTGGTTGGCTGGTCGGCTGGTCAGCTGGTCGGGTGGTGCAGGTGGTGAAGGTACAGAGTTGTGACGGTCGGGTGGTCAGCTGGTCGGCTGGTGCAGGTGGTGAATGTACAGAGTTGTGACGGTCGGTTGGTGCAGGTGGTGAAGGTACAGAGTTGTGACGGTCAGCTGGTCGGCTGGTCAGCTGATCGGCTGGTCAGCTGGTCGGCTGGTCAGCTGGTCGGCTGATCAGCTGGTCGGCTGGTTAGCTGGTCGGCTGGTTAGCTGGTCGGCTGGTTAGCTGGTCGGCTGGTCAGCTGGTCGGCTGGTCGGCTGGTGCAGATGGTGGAGGTGCAGAGTTGTGACGGTCAGTGAACGGCTGCTGAAGAACGGACAGGCAGCAATCCGTGCTGGCTGTGGCCGGTGGTGATGACCCTACCCGGGTCTGGTGCTGGCCGGTGGTGATGACCCTACCCGGGTCTGGTGCTGGCCGGTGGTGATGACCCTACCCGGGTCTGGTGCTGGACAGTGGTGATGACCCTGCCCGGGTCTGACGCTGGCCGGTGGTGATAACCCTGACCAGGGTCTGGTGCTGGGTGGTGGTGATGACCCTGCCCGGGTCTGGTGCTGTATCGTCTCTCCGCCGCGTTACCGACAGACAGGCACTGCTCTGTGACGTACCGTTTCCGCCACATTACCGACAGACAGGCACTCCTCTGTGCTGTACCGTCTCTTGACTGCGTTACCGACAGACAGGCACTCCTCTGTGACATACCGTCTCCGCCACATTACCGACAGACAGGCACTCCTCTGTGCTGTACCGTCTCTTGGCTGCGTTACCGACAGACAGGCACTCCTCTGTGACGTACCGTCTCTCGGCTGCGTTACCGACAGACAGGCGTGCCAGCCGCGCCGCTCGGCGCCGTAAACGCTCCTTGCGCTTAGCGCCGGCTGATCGGCTCCTTGCCGGCCACTATTGAAGTCGCGCCTTTACTGTCGGCATTTGCATAATCGGCCGAATGTGGTGGTGCGCCGCCACACCGTGACGACGCGTAATGCCGGCTGTGGTCGGCTGCAGGCTGGAAAACACCGGCCCGCCACTGTTTTGCCGTGTGGGTCTGAAGCTGTGTGGGTTACCGACGTCCAACTGTCGGTATGATTGAAGGTGTGTGTGTGTCGGGATGAAGGGAGGGAGTGAGGGCTGCAGACTGCGTTATGCACTCCTGGCCGGCCCAGCTCGTGTTTGAGTTGTTTTATTACGGTGCTATCGGAGGAAATTTAGTGTCCCGTTCCAGTTTGCTTGAGCTGGGTGGCTCTTACGCACGACGTATAGCTGCTTAACGGTGTGTTTATCGATGAACCGACTTATTTGCATTCTCAAATGTAACTTGGATGCCGAATTCATGCAAGGTCTATGAGCTCGTGGCGAGCACACGTCTGCTACATTTACGCTCGATGGAAGCGCACGATCCAATTCTATGAAAGAGCTCATGAGCGTCGCTCATCCGTGACACTAGCTTGTCAACTTAAAATTTCAACAACGTAGATCATGACCTTAGAATTATAACCTCTGACCACGATTTGAGGTGAACTTCCTCAGCGAGACAACTATTCAGGTCACCATCTAGGCCATTGCTTTTACAAGTATGTTGCAGGAGTTGCTTGTATTCAGCTGCCTCCGCACAAGAGTGAGAAATCTCGAGCTATTGTGGTCGACATGAGGACATGGGAAGTGCAGTGCACAGTGGAGTAACGTGAGCTGCGCAGTATTGTGACAAGGGAAATTTTGGGCGCTGTATGACCAACGCAGTCGATGCGCCCGAAAGCCCAAATAACCAACCGACAAGGGAAATTTAGACATTTTTCAATAAGCCGAGCGGGTACTTGCCTAAGATGTCCCGAACAGTTTCTCTCGTTGGTGGAGCTGGGAAACACGGCGCTGCTGCGCTCGTCCCACGGACAGTCGGCCGTGTCGTGGTGCCGGCGGCCTTGTCCGGCCCGGCTGCTCTGCAAAATCACACCGTGCTGCTGCTGAACTTTCGCTGACGGCGTGCCCGGTCTTCGCCAGATGGCGCGCTGAACCTGTCGCAGAAGTCTCGCTTCTGCAGTATGCCCACTGTGGAGGAGGACCCCGACACGGAGATGCCGCAGGTGAGTCGCTGCGCGGTGCGCTCGTGTGCTCAGTGTCGGTTCGCTGTGTCGCCTCGTATCAGGTCGCCATGTGTGGTCTGATTTAACGGACGGTTGTCTGATCACTGCATGACCTTGTCAGGCGGGATTGCCGCTTTAACCCGCGCCGTCTTTCCGGTCAAATCCTCACACCCCGTCTCGGGGGGGGGGGGGCGGTTGAACACCTCCCTCTAAAATCCAAACTAAGCATCGCACGAAAACGAAAGAGGTGTCATGGGAAAGAGCTCGACGAGTAGGGTCCGGGTCCACCCTCCAAAACAATTTTCCCCCAAAAGTGACGTCACCAGGAGGGCTAGATTTTCACTTTTCACGACTTGCATTATGTTTCTGACTCTGGGGAGTTCATTTTGGGAGATATATGATGAAAAAAATATTTGGAATGAGAAAGGGACAGCGAAGTCGATCAGGGTTATAATATGTTCCCCCCCCAATATATATTTTTTTTTTTGGGGGGGGGGGTTCAAGTTTTGTTTAATTTCCATTTTCCAATGGGTAGAGCAGACCGATAAACGTTGTTGGAAGTCAACTTGCCATAATAAAAAATGCTTACTTTATCCAGAATCCTCTATTTAAACTGCAATTTGTCAAATTCGCAAAATTTATGTGTAGTTAAAAACGAAAAAAAATCCACTCGCACGTTTTGTTGCATCCGTAAAGATAAGCAAATGCTGAAAGTTTCATTAAAATATCTGTATCCGTTAAAGCGTGAAGACTGGTTGAACTTCTTTGGAGGTGACCTAACGACCTTGACTAACTCGTTGACCCTAGATGACCTGACTTCAAAATTTTGAAACAGCATGCCAAATTGATCTGGGAAAAGGTATGCCAAATTTGGGCGCGCTGCCGCGGGCCGTTCGTCCAGTATCCGCCGAAAAACCTGAGGGGGGCGGTTGAAGACCCTCCTCCTCCGAGACGGGACGGGTTAAGACAATTTAGTGCGCTTTTTTGGGAGGGGTCATGGCTTATTTTCAGTGCAGTAGGCTGCCGAAACCACTTCAAGGCGCCAATGATCCAGATTGTTCGCTGATGGATCCGAAAGCTCGGCCGCATATTCTGGTGGTTGTGATTCGTACGATGCGTGCAGTACGACGTGGCTATCTGTTTACATGAGAAGCGAAACTTCTAAATACGATGCGATTAGAGAAACTTGCGGAAGTATTGCTACTTTTCGGATGTTTTAGTGCATTGGAAGCACGGTTGCAAGAGCGACATTTTCGTACGTTTCCCTAACCGCATCGTATTCGAAAGTTCCGCTTCTCATGTAAACGGAGTAATATGATATACAGACGACGCCTTCGCCATCTGACATCACCAGAATGACGCTACAACAATACTCCACACCATCTTAGCATCCTGAGACCATCCATCCAGTTTGCAGTGGAACAGGAAAACAGCGACAGATTCCCATTGTTGTAACGTCGAAGTCCACTGCACTGACACTAACTGATGTGAACTGTGACTGGCTGGAAACTGGTGCAAGACCCGTGCGCAAAGAAACCTCACATCCGCAGCGCGCCAACTCCGCTTCAGAACCTATCGCCCGGACATCAAGAGAGTCTCTGCCACATCTAGCCAACACTATCCCCACAGGGACAGAGAGCCAAGCCACTGAAGTGAAGCACATATTCACCATGTTATAAAGGAACGGCTGCACGCAGTTCCTCCAACGGTGGATTGAACCTCTCCAAAGCCTTGGCCATGGGCACAAGAAGGCCCATTACAATAGTGTTCCCCTTGCAGCAACGTGGCATAACTCTGTCGGAGAAGCTCAGGCAAGCCTGTGCATGCCATAACATTGCAAAATTGCGCAGAAGTAGCACCACTTTCCGACGGACACGAGCTATTGTGAAGCCTACCAAGGCAACATTATGAACTGCCTATATAACATACTAAGCAGGTGCGGGGATCACATAATGTAGAAATCGCACGCCATCCGTGAGGATAAATGGAAGTAGGGGAAATCAGGATGAAGTAAAATCAGGCAGGGTACATTTGAGTCGACTGAACGGTCGGGCGTTGTCGACCACGTGCGGCAGCCATCTAACATAGTGGGACGACACGAGCATACTGGATATGGAACCTCACTGCAAGACACCCAATATCAAGGAAGCAGCACACAATGCTCTCACCAGTAATCCCATCAGCAAGTCATGCATAGGCTTCAGCCCAATATGACTGTCAATGCTTTGGAAGAACGGCAAAAAATCAGAAAACGTACATTTCTATCACATGGTGGCTTATAGTGCTGAGAAGCGCAGTTAGTAGGATGTCGGATCCAGATGCCGGGGTTTGAATCTCGCCCGCACCAAAAAGACTCGAATGTATACGATTCGGCAGAAATGTTGACCAATCCAAGCCTGTAGGGCAAAGCGCCTAACCGGATACCCAGCTGGTCGAACCGCTGCGGTTCATCTCATCCACTGAAGAGGATAGTAGTCGGAATAGTGCTGACACCCTTACGCGGTTTCTGGGGTTCCCGACGCGAATTTATGCGGCCCCGGCGCGATTTTTGGAGACCATGGTGTGATTTTTTGGAGCCCACCCCTTCATGGGTGAGGTTTCCTTCTTGGTACGCCACTACGGCTGCTCAGCGAGTTTTTTCAGTCGATGGTACCCTTCAGAGTACAAAGGCCATTCGGATAATTTTATTTCGGGACATCTTTTCCGGTGTTTTGGCCGATTCGATGCATTCCCTTCGTATTTTGATATTTTCAAGCTCGATATTATCGTGGAGTAGGATATTTTGTGGGCCCCGGTACGATTCGTTGGGCATCCGGTGCGTTTTTTGTGTGCAACACGTTTCTTTTCCGGAGCCGGGCGCATTTTTTGTGGGGGGGGGGGGGGGGGTTGACTCTCTTGCGACCACAGAGTGACATTCCGGGTATAATTTATTTTTGGGAAGCTAGTGCGACTTTGTGCACTCCACCGTGGCCTTCGCAGCCTCCAGTGTGATTTTCTAGAGCTGCGACGCAGCTTCGTTTTCGGGGGCAACCCGTGCTGGGGGCTTTTCGAACGGTTGTCGGGACCCAGAGTTATTTTCCATGTCCAGACTGGTTTTCTCGTCGCTGCGGCTTCATTCGGTGGATGCAAATGATAATTTTGGGGCCCAGTGCGACTTGTTGAGCCCACAACGTGATTTTCAAGGGGCCAGAGCCCGACCTTTTGGGCCCACGCCGTGATATTCATGAACCCCGGCACGATTTGTTAAGCCCCAACTTGATTTTCAGGGGCTCAGGTGCGTATTTTTGATGCCCAAGCGTGATATTCAGGAAACCGGCCAGATGTTTTTGAGGGCCCCAGCGCAACTTTCATGTGCACCGTCCCGATCTTTTGGGCTCCAGCTCGATTTCCATGGGTCCTCTTGACTTTTCTGGCCCAAGTGTCATTTTAGTGCATCCGGTAAGACTTTGTGGGGCCCCAGTGTGGTTTCCGGGGGCGCAGGCGCAATTTGTGCGGGGTTTCAGCGGGGTTTTCAAGAGCTCGATCACTCTTTTTGAAGCCATAGCTACATTTTAGATACCAGGTACGGTTTTGGGCCCCAATGTCATTTCCTGGGACCTTGGTGCGATTTTTATGGCCAAGCGTCACTTTCAGGGGCCCCTGTGCGACTTTTGGGAGTCCTAATATAATTTGTATGATCATGGTGCAATTTTTTGGGGCCTAGCGACATTTTCAGGGACCTTTCTCACTTTTGGAGCTCCAGCGTATTTTTTGGGGGGCCTTGAACGATGTTTGGGCTCCAATATGTTTTCCAGGGACCTTGGGAAGATTTTGTCGCCCCAGCCTAATTTTAAGGGGCTCTATGATACTTGCTGTGGCCACCAATGTCATTTGCATGGTCCTGGTGCGAAATATGTTGGCCCCAACGTGTTTTTAAGGATCGTGGCGCAATTTTTCCGAAGCCCGGTGCGATTATTAAGGTCCACAACCTCTCAGGGGGAACTGCCCCAAATGCCTCCATTCGGTATGCCACTTGGTGGGAGTGGTAGACATTTTTTATGAGCGTCACACGTACGGATCGTTGGCATCCGGACACAGTGGGCGAAGTTCTCACAGTCAGATCTGATACTGGTTGTGCAGCGCTGATCCTGTCACCCCACGCTGATCCTGTCACGATGTCCTGGCCACGGTGCGCTGACCTCATCACTACACATCGGTCTAGCCGTAGCACAGACTACAGGATCCATGCACACCTCAGCAATCCCGTCACAACTGACTAATGCCTCGGGTGGCCGGTTCCGTCGCAGCCAGCATCAACTCCCGTGGATTTGTCGTCCACGTGGATTTGTTTTCCACGCGGACTTATGTTCGTCCAGACTGTCTTGTCATGACTCGCGGATTGCGGGTGCCATAGCATTTCGCGGGTCACATCACCACTTGGATTTCGTGACATCCAGAGGATCCTGTGATACAACTTGGATCCATCATACCTGGAAGATTCCATTGCCACTTGCGGATCTGATTGCACCTCACAGACCCCGTCGCACAGCGCGGGCAGATGACCCAATTGCACATCGCGGATCTCGCCACATAGACTGCGGGTTTCATCACTCAACATTAATCCCATGCCACCCAGAGTACCTCGCCACAGCTTGCGAACACCTTCACACCTCGTACATCCTAGCACACCGGCCAGATACGACTGCGCGCCGCGCGGATCCACCACCTTATCACGTCTCGTGGACCCCGCCCGCACCTCCGGCCGAACTCAGCGCCCCCCCTCCGCCAACGCTCCCTCCGCTCGGTCGTTCCGGCCGGGTTTAGCAGATCCCTACCGCTCTAGCGGCTACGACGCCAACCGCACGAGCCGTCACTCCCTGAGTGGTGCCGACCGCCGGCGGTGGACTGTCGCCAGCTGAATGACGAGCCGTCATCCCTTGAGTGGTGCCAGCAGTCGGCGGTCGACAGCCGACATTGTTCGGGTGGTGCCGACACGCGGCGGCCCCCACTTGTCTGCCCATAACCGTCGCGCAGAGAGCCGGTGAGTGGCGAGCGCACTGCCAGGGCGCTGTGTTGGGCCGGCGGCTCTGGTGCTGACGGCGCCTGGGGTCAACCGCCGCCGCCGCCGCCGCCGCCGCCGCCGCCGCCGCCGCCGCCGCCGCCGCCGGCCGCCGCCGCCGCCGCCGCCGCCGCCGCCGCCGCCGCCGCCCCGCCGCCGCCGCCGCCGCCGCCGCCGCCGCCGCCGCCGCCGCCGCCGCCGCCGCCGCCGCCGCCGGGCGCGCGCGCCGCCGCCGCCGCCGCCGCCGCCGCCGCCGCCGCCGCCGCCGCCGCCGCCGCCAAGGTGTGATCGGGTTATCGAGGTGCCGTACATCACCTTCACGATGCCCCCGGAGGACTGTTTTTACGGCCGGCCGTTCGGCGGAGACGTGATGGCTGGCGGAGATTGGCGCGCCAGCGCTGTCTCGGCACCACGTTTGCGGCTGTGCGATGAAGAATTCACAATGCGTGAGACCATGCACATGGGCAATGCACAGCAATCCCCTTGCAGGGTGTTGTTCGGACGACCATTACTCACGTTCTAGTGTGCTACACACGAGGCTATAGCTTCATTCGGGATTGCTAAGCACTCTGACCTGAGTTATATCCCACATGCTAAACTTGGCCGAAGGTGTAAACGTCACCACTCACATATATGCGAGTAGCGTGGCATATATCATGCTATGTATATCATGATTTGGGCAGTCGCGGGAGTGCAGAAACTACCGTATTTGAAAGGGAATGTTATGGATTCATATATATATATATATATATATATATATATATATATATATATATATATATATATATATGTATATTTATATATTTGCATATATATATACATATATATGCAATGAAGATTTGCGTTTTACCACTCATCAATGCAGTCTCGGCTGCAATTCACAATACATTTTGTTGGAAAGTTCTTAGGCAAGCCATTACAGGACTATTGTAGCTGAACGACTTGCCTGCATCCATAACATCTCCATTGGAGGCCAACTTGGGAAGTTTTAGACGGTGGCAGTTGTATGCAGCTTTAACGAGCATGAACGATTCTTCGGGAATCGGTTATTCACGCCGCAGGGCATGCTCGAACGTTTGCTCTAGCTTTGTAGGATGCCCCGAGGACAAATTATCTGGAAAGTTGCCATCAGGAGTTCGTATACTCGATCTAAATGACTCTATATAAAGACCCATCACTACTTGTCTGCCAGTGACGGTTAACTGTGTGCCGTTGTATTTCCGCTGTTATCGGTGCCCAGGCTAGGGCGGGGCGGGGGGGGTGTCGATAGCGGTCTTAGCATAGACGGTGGCCAGCAGAGCTCCGCTGTCTGCTGCGTGGTCATCTGCATACCACTGGTGTAGCGCGTAATGGTCTGTGTTCCCTTGCTGCAGCACTCCCATCTGCGCTCCCTGTTCAGTGTCCCACGTGACCGGTACGGCGTCCCTGTTGCAGCACCTCACCGCTGCGCCCCTCGTGCAGTGTCCCACGTGACCGGCACGGCACCCCTGTTGCAGCACTCACCGCTGCGCCCCTCGTGCATTGTCCCACGTGACCGGTACGGCGTCCCTGTTGCAGCACCTCACCGCTGCGCCCCTCGTGCAGTGTACCACGTGACCGGCACGGCACCCCTGTTGCAGCACTCACCGCTGCGGGCCTCGTTCAGTCTGCCGTGTGACCCGTGTGAGGTGGGCGTGTTCCCGTCGCTGACTGAGCACATGCTGGCGGGTCTACAGATCGAGGCTGACGAGTGAGTACCTAGATGGTGAGACACCCGAGCTGGACTACCGATGCCTGGGTAGACACCCGAGACCACGATCGCGGGTGTTACGCAATGGAAATTGTGTGATGGCGCGACAGCGCTGCAAATAGGTTTTTCGGTAAATCTCTCGTGTGATGCCACTTCCCTCCATAAGATTGTGTTCATTGTTTTACGGCGACAAGGTAATGGTTTGGCCTTTGATCAGTATATTTATATTTTGCATATATTCGTTCCATCGGCAAAATCTACATAACCATACAAAGCCCAGTTTTATGTCCGCCAGCTCATTGCTGTCGGTTCAAAAATACAAGTCAACGACTGTTTGCTTTAAAGATAACTTTGCAATGCCACTTGAAGCGATTGCTAATCGTACATTTACACGCAGTGGGAATCAGAAGAGCATACTTCGAATGTGTTTAGTCTGATGTCTTTTTTCTTTTGTTCCGTTGACGCCACGCTTTTTGAACGACTTTTTCGGCGGCCGGAAAAGTGGTGTGTTTCGGGCGGTGACAGCAGCCGACGGCGGCCAACGGGGTTGTGACGTTTAATGTGACCATTCTTAAATGTCTTGCCCGTAGCTATCAAATAGCCATACTGTGTTGCATTAATTACCCGCATACGCTGGTTCAACCTACATCTTTTGCAGTTCGGGAAGAATCTTTTCGACAGATTGTTTTCATACAGTGGCCATATTCATTTGGTGTAAAATTGTTGTTTATTGTGTAATGTTTAATCAATTGCATTATTTGTGGCAGCTGTGGGCAAGCTTTGCTTTGCTCTCTGCCAGCTTCTGTTTTGAAATGTATATACCTGCCTCGCTCCTCTCTTTTGCCGGTCACTTTGTCACAAGAACCTTTGAATCATCATTGTTTGAATTGCTTTTTTAAACTCATGTCGTGGCTTCCTTGCTTCCTCCCATGATGAGCCCTAATCCTGACGATGCAAAACTCATAGGCTTTGAATTTTGCATAGGGGTGACGCGATTTTCTTCCTGTCGTGGGATGTGGAGGTGAGGAGCATTCCTGGTCAACTAATCCTCTATGATACTTTAAAAGCCACAAATTTAGCCTTGCTCTGTGTTTTATGCTTCCAACTACTTCTAACTTAGTCATTGTAACAGCAATTTTGCCCAGGGCTAGAGCCTCCCCTGAGTGGAGCTCTAGGGCACTGGCAGCCAACGCCAGGGTAGGTAAGCTCTACCATGATCTAGGTTTCACCTTTGTAGACGAGTGGTGCAGGTTTTATGCATCGTGGGACCTCTATCAGAGGGATGGCCTGCACTTCTCTGAGAAGGGGGTCCGTGTGTTACGCAAAGTGTATGAGCATGTCCTTCAGGGAAAATAGGAAATGGGGTGGGGAGGGATGAAATTGCATTGCCAACTCGGGAATATTCCAATAGTGTCAGCCAAGGCAATAGAACCTCAAAGTCAGCAAATAGGGACAGCAGTAGTTCAAGGAGACATAGTGATAGTTCATCTTGTGATAAAAGAACTCCTCAGTTTGAAAAAGTCAAAGGTGGTTATGGAGCATTTGTTAAGTGTATAATGTTTAATGCTCAGAGTATCCGGTCCAAATTTGATGAGTTCAAGTGTTATGTTGCTGAGGAGGAACCAGATTTTGTTTGCATTACGGAGGCATGGGTCAGTGAAGGGTATTTTGGAGATAACTTGCAGGGCTATGAGATCCAGGGATACAATATGTTTTCGTGCAATAGGGGTCCAGCAAGAAAAAGGGGTGGTGTAATGCTCTATATGAATAGCTTATTCAGTTCTCAAAAAGTAGCAGGTGGGGATAAAAATGTGTCTGTGGAGTCCATTTGGCTTGATGTCACTGTGGGAAAAGGCAACAGCAATACTCTGAGGATAGGAGCTTTCTACCGATCAGGATCCCCGCCACATTCTCAGCAACTGAAGCTTGACAAGATGATTTGTGAGGAAATCAGTAGAAACTTTAAGAGGAAGTGCTTTCTTCTTGGTGACTTTAATCTAAAAGGTTATGAAGATGCTGGTGTTGGCTCCCATCATGCAAAATGCTTAGGAAATGCCTTGAAGAGGACCTGTTCTTACACCAGTTTGTATCGGAACCTACCAGGCGTGGCTCATTCTTGGACCTTGTATTCTCGGATTTAAGTGACTTTGGTCAAGACTTGACTGTACGAGAAACTCTGGGAAGAAGTTACCATAACATAGTTAGATTCAAGGCACATGTTGGGGAAATTATTAGGGATAATTTGGTAAAGGTTCCAAATTTCAACAGAGCAGACTTTGACTGCATGAGAGGCTTTAAGTGACATCAGATGGGAAGAAGAATTCTCCAATTTAAATGCCTGTGAAATGTGGGAAAAGTTCAAATCTTACTTGAAGGAAATTCAGATTAGACATTTCCCCAAAAAACAAAGACGCAAAAGAAGAGTAGGAAAGCCAGCATGGCTTACACCAGACTCGATAAAAGCAATTAACGCTAAGAAAACTGCATTTAGAGTCTTCAAAGAAGCTTCAAATGTTGTTAATCTAAAGGCGTATCGATAAGCTAGAGACACTGAAGCAAAAAACCAGAGCAGCAAAGCGAGCAAAAGAACTGGATTTAGCTAGAAACTGTAATGGGGCCAGCAAAAAGTTTTTAGTTTCTACAAGCTGAGTAAAGTTTCTAGCACAATTGGTCCACTGGAAGCAAACGGGACTACTTTGGGTGAGGATAGTGAGATGGTTGAGGAGCTGAGTAAGCAGTTTAAATCAGTGTTTACATTGGAAGATATGACCAATCTGCCGACCGTACACCATAGTTCAGTGACATGTGATCTGATAAATGATGGTGATTTCATTGATAGTGATGTTGTTTACAATCATATCAGGAAAATAAAGCCAAACAAGGCAGCAGGACCTGGTGAAATGTATGCTAGGGTGTTGCGGGAAACTGAAAAGGAACTGGCATTTCCACTTAGTATAATATTTTGTAGATCAGTTTCACTAAATGGAATTCCAACCGATTGGAAAGGGGCAAATGTGGTTCCTATTTTCAAGAAAGGAGAAAGAGGGAAAGTTGAAAACTATAGGCCAGTAAGTCTCACATCCCTAGTCTGCAAGGTACTTCAATCAATTATCAAGGATAGAATAGTTAGTTATCTGGAAGGTAACAGATTGATTCAAGATACTCAACATGGGTTTAGAAAAGGACGATCGTGTCTCACAAATCTCTTGGACTTTTTGAACTTCGCCACAGAACAATTTGATCAGGGAAATCAGATTGATGTAGCATATCTTGACTTTAGTAAGGCCTTTGACAAGGTACCCCATAATCCGTTAATGATACAGCTTCAGTCCCATAGTATTGCAGGTAGCATCTTAAAATGCATAGAGTTGTGGCTTTCAGATAGACAGCAAAGAGTGATGCTAAATGGTACAAAGTCATCATGGCAAAATGTTCTTAGTGGAGTCCCCCAGGGGTCAGTACTGGGGCCTCTACTGTTCATTATATTTGTAAATAACATTGAAAGTGGCCTAAGCAGTAAAGTTTTGAAATTTTCGGATGACTTGAAGGTCTTTAGGGCAATAACAGGACAAGATGAGCATATCTCGCTGCAAAAAGACTTGGACGAACTTATGAAGTGGTCCGAAGAATGGCAAATTTAATTTAATTTTGATAAGTGCAAAATCATGCATATAGGTAAGCAGCATATGAAGGCTCCATACTTGATGGGTGGCCAAGTGCTATCAGTGACTGAACAGGATTAGGATTTAGGTGTTATTCTAAACACAACATTGGGGGCATCAGAACAGATCAAGGAAGCCAGGAAGAAGCCACTGAGAATGCTCGGGGCAATAAATAGGAATGTATCATACAGAAGTGAGGGAGTGGTCAGGAAGCTTTACTGTGCATATGTCAGGCCACATTTGGAATACTGCATCCAAGCCTGGTCTCCTAGCTATGAAAAGATTGTTGGCTTTTAGAGAGAGAGAGTACAAAAGAGGGCTACAAAAATGGTTAATGGCATAAGCAACCTGGCATATGAGGAAAGAGTGGATAAATTGAATATGTTTTCACTTAGATATAGAAGGGTGAGAGAAGATCTCATCGAGGTCTTTAAATTTTACCATGGCATGGAGAGGGGATATCTTGGGGAAATGTTTGAATTGAACAGAAATGATGCATTTAGAGGTCATAAATTCCAAATTAAAGTTAACCACAGCAGAACAAGGTTAAGGCAGCCTTTCTTCACCAGCAGGGTAGTGGAACACTGGAACCAGCAGCCAGAAAACATTGTCAGTAGGAGCACATTGAACATCTTTAAAAACAGCATAGACAATCATTATAAGAATAGAGGGCTTGCTTTTCAGTATTACAGGGAGGGCTGATCGACAGATTTGGTGGGCAACTGGTTCAGTGTACAGAGTGCAGCCAAGAAGGGCCCTTGTGGCTCATAATTGCACGAATATTGTATGTCTTTATGTCTATGTCTTTATGGCTGATAATAATAGTACATATTCTCAGCTTCATGTCCATTGTTTTGATGATGTTGGTTATCGGGGTTTTAGGGTGCGTCAACCCATGTGGGTTATATTGCATGTCCACTGTTTATCTGACCATCAATTGGGCGCGGATGATCAATTATGATCGAGGCGCCCTAATCCCCAAATAACTAACTATCTGACCATCAAGATAATAGAACTGGAGGATTTCAGTTATTATTGTCCTCGTCAGCGGTAACGAGTCTTGCCAATGCAAGCACGCGTGCGCAAGCTTTGCAGTGTGCTGAGTATGATATGAACACACATAGTGAGAAATGCCTTCATTTTTAACTTATCGCACAAGTGGCCATTACTGTAACTGAGTTCACGATCATAGACGCCGGGTCAGTTGATGTGGCTCAGTGAGTGCATTTCTTCAGGATGTGTATTCAAAGTGCACAAGAAATAACATTGATTTTTCGGCAGGTTGACATATTCCGAGTTGACAATTAACACTTGAAGGCAATGCCGTATTTGCATAGCTGTCCTAGGGCTTTTTCGACGCCGGGGGAGGGCGGTCACCTAATTTTCTACGATGGCGCTCTATAATAACCCAAACTACGTAATATATCGCGTGCTGAATTCGAATTCGGAGTCCATGTGTATCTCAAGATGTCTGTAACTGGCAACATCTGACAGAATGTCTGAAATTCGACCAACGTCGCCCACAACCTGGCTGATCTGAGCCGCCGGCCGTGCACCCGAAGGCGACTTGTCGGGCGGCCAGGTCCCGAGTTTGTGTTCCGTGACCAAGAGTTCGCCGGCTTGGCGAAAGCACACTCGGAGCCACATAACTAACTCCCAATTGGGTGTTGTCTGTCGATAGGCCTCTACAAATCAAACAGGGCTGGGTGCCGCCAGATCGCCGCTTTGTTTTCCGCCTGCTGTACGCCGGTGGGTTGACGTGATGAGAAGGCGGCGGGCAGCAGCACACCGCCGTCGGCCGAGACAGATCGCCCGGGGTGTGACAGCCTGCAATTAACGCCCACAGGAATTAACACCGACTGCGGTTCGACCAACAGACGAGCTGAAACACAAACAGAGCAGGTTGAATAGTTTGAAGTTCCAAACTGTCAGCGCTGTGGGCTTGACACCAAGTTGGCTTGCCTCATCTGCATTGTTTCCAGTTTTTACGTTTTGACGAATTTTGGAACCTGACGCTCCGAATGCTTGTGGCTTTTCCAGTTTATTCAACGTTTCCAACGGGGGCACTAGCGAAATGAAACAAAGACTTGCGTGCAACGAGAACTGCTTGCGTTTGCTTGCAAGGAAAACTCGACTTCGCAATTGATGCACGATTTGCAGACTGATGGCTTTTGAACGGCCAATGAGGCTTTTGAATAACCTCGAGGTCGGATCCCAAGTTCAATTTTGGCGTAAGCCGGTAATTTTATAGCTTGGTCGGACCCTGTGGCAAAATTATACTTGGTATGCACTTCAAGATGTACTAGCCAGATTGCGCATTAGTGCGGTACGATACTAACGACGTACTACTACCCTTCTACTACTTTTTAGCTTCCAAGCATGTGTTTGAATATCATTGTCACGCAAAGTATTTCAATTTTCAGAGAGAAGGTTGGAGATGTTTTTTCGACAGTTGGGATGCAGATTTTTGGGTTGAAGATGGGAATGCATACACAGCAAAGCATAACATTTTGTGTCCGTACCGAGCTACCACTGCGCCTACCCCGACCAAAGACCCGTCTGTCACCAGTTACTTTGCACATCCCTGTTCATCCGTACTTATGGGAGGCTGTGCGACCGGAGAGTCGTCCATTTCATCCTATGCTTTGCCAAGTCGCGAACACACTCCTATGAAGGGATGCTGGGAGCCTAGTGAGTCTTCCGATCGTCTGGAGGGCGGCGGTGGTGGCGGGTGGCCCGGACCGGCACGTATCCCTCCCCCCTCCACACACACACACACACGGTCGGTTGTCTCCACAGCAGCCGTCGCGGCAGGTGTGCACCAACAGATCAGCATTGATACGAACTGTTTACCGCCGGTGGTGTAAGCAAGACCGACGGCGGCGGCACAAGCTCGCCTGCGGCACCTCCGTTCCGGAGAAGTGCTGCCATGACTATTGGCCGGTGCGCTCGCCAGGGGAGCTGACGACAAACTTTCCGGGTGTCGTAAACGCGTTCTGTCAGCTGGGGAAATGTTTTGTTTGCGTCTCACGCAATGTCTGCACCCCTGTTTGACAGCGGCCGCGGTCCGGGGACGGCGACGGCCATTTACCAAAACGTGCGCAGCATACGCGACACGCAGCACTCGCTGCACTCTCAGTCGGCGCCCTGCCGACTCTCTATGTCGAATGGCCAATGCCTCGATATCTATGCACTGGATGCAACTATACACACATATCACTACTGACTTCACACTCACCTGTATGGACACGTACGTGGAAAATCATCACGCTCGCTTAAAACTATATTCAAATTGGACCTTGTGTCTTGGTCCTCTGCGCATTTCTCGTTCAGTGTTACCCCATTTCACCCAGTGGCCTCGTTCACCTCCTTTACGAAGTGGCCTGAAATTTAACCTCGCGCATTTTTTGCTCTGTACTTGCATCTATGCCGTTCGCGTACATCACGAAAACGTCCGTAGCGAAAGGTGGGACCTATATAAGGGGAAAGGTCGGCCACACACATGCTACACACCATACCTTATCTCTGGCTACGACAGACCCCAGCGTCCCTGCTGTTTATGAAACCACCGTACGCCACGTACTTTTCTCGTGCTAGCACTTCTCAACAGAGCGAAGGTTGTTCTACGGAAATATTACACGTCTCAACACATATCGTGATGTCCTGGCTGAGGACTCAGACATTGTTCATTCTGGAAACATATTCCGCTTTCTGAAAGCGATCGGCTTTCTGGCCATCTACTCACCCCAGTAACACCTGTAATGTCCGCATAGCTTACTGAAACGCTGAATTGATAGATATGGGCGCTAAATGATCACGCTTTGGTCGAAGCGCCCTTAAACTCGAATAACCGGATCCCCAAGCATATAATGGGGTAAGTAGACCGAGATAAAACTCAGGAAAACTGACAGCGTTTGGTTGTTTTTTTGACAGCTAAGGTAGCTGGTTTCTCTGATGTTGCTTTATTTGCCGTATTTACCGACCCAAGGGTGGGCCAAAATGCAGTGTCCAGAGATCTGTACAACTAAAGCAGCTCCTTCAATGTCCTTGATGTCGGTCGCATTGATCCAATCATCGGGTGAGGCACTCACGTATTTGGACGAGATTCATCTCGTTTTTATCCCATCACCGTCATTGAAAATCCCCTGTCTAGAATTTTGCATTTTGTTGGGCTTATTATGTTTGCAGTAGGTATTTGAACCAACTGTGCGTGCCAACACTGCAATACATAACGACCAAGGCAAGAACGTGCAATACTATCCTGGTCACTGGACCAATGTTCCAACATCGTTTCTGATCAAAACTCAATGGTTTGAGGACGAAAGTTTGAATGAGACATCCACAAAATAACCAGCTGATTACTACAACTTTACTAATGCTAAACATTTTCAGGGACCACAACTGTGAAAACTGCTATTTTCGTAACTCATTTTTCCTATTTGCCCGAAAGTGCACTTATTTATATTTTGGTTTTTTATCGTATTCCGTGTGGAAATGTCAACACCTATCACGCACATCAAACAGGCTGGGAACATATCAGACTAACGTGGCTCCTAAACCGTTGCCTGTAGATGCCTCTGGTGATACACATTTATGATATACATATATGTATATATATATATATATATATATATATATATATATGCACATCTATAATATATATGCACTTATATGTATGTATATAATATATAATATATAATATATATATCCCGGCGTAGTGTGGTTCTCGGCTCGGTGCATGCGGCATGCGAGTTCCCGAAGCCCTCATCTTGCCGTCTGTGGCGCCTTATACTGGATGATTCTGAGCATAAAAGGTGCAAAATTCCTCTTCATGAAATGCCCTGACTCTGTCACGAACCCAATGACGTTCTTCGGCCTTTTCTCTTTTTAAGATAGCTATGTCGCCTACCTGTGCGGCTTTTGCGTTGCACAAACGCGCATATCCATACTCGGCATGCATTTTGGTGTTGGCACCGTAGACGTTGGCTTGCTATCAGGGTATCCGCTGCAGCACGTTGTGCACATGATGGAGCTGTTCTAATTTTTCGAGCACGGTGAACATAACTGCCCCGGTGGCACGGACAAAGTCGTACACCCAGAGCTTGCCACCGGACCAAGGGATTTGAACATGGGCTCAGCGTTAATCGCACGATATGACGAACGATTCCCACTTACTGTCATCTCATGGGTGGGAGCCGACTGAGAGAAGTCCGCCCAAGGCCAGACTTTAACCAAGTTCTCCCGCACTCGAAGCAGACGCATTAGCCGACTATGCGAGCAGAGGATGGCTTGATATTTTTTTTTCATCGTTGTGTACATCCGGCCGACATTTGAATATAATTGCTTATTGGGCATGCTACCCAAAACACCAAAACAATTATTGTCGCAGTCCTGCTGGTGATGCGTATCTACTGAGCATAATCTCGGAAACGCGTGCACCCCAACTCACGGCTCCAGCATCGTTGCCATCCGACGGCTGGTCAGTGACCAGTGGTCAGGTCATGTGACACGCACGACACAAATGTTGATTTTGGGAGGTTGTACACCTGTTTATGCAAGTTGTGTTTGGGCACTGTAAAGGGAGAGAAACGAGTAGTCCAGGAATAAGGTGCCCGTCTCTCAACCGAAACGTAATGGACTCGAGTCCCATCTGTCACTACTCTTCGCCAGCGACCGATCGGCGTGAGATATTGGCGACGCTAAATGACCCAAGAGTCGAGGCGTCGCAGAACTAATAATAAAACCAAAACAAAAATGCAGTGTTACGTAGATTCACCCGAAGAAGCTGATGCGCCCAACAATAATGACTACGTAGATGGCCGTGATCTTCAGAATGCAGGAGTACATAAATGGCAATGATGTCCAGAATGCAGGACTACGTAGATGGCCATGATCTCTAAAATGTATGACTACGTAGATGGTCATGATCTCCAAAATGCAAAACATCCTTCAGCTATCCTTCCTAAAGGCGTATCCCGAAGCCATTGCTGTTGGACATCTGAAGTATTTTGGTTATTTAGTTGGAATTTATGGCGCAAACAACCCACTGGCCTGTGGTATTTTCTCATGTCCACCAGTAATGGATTCAGGATGCATTTGCAGGATACTTAGTGGATGGATATCTTACTTTCATGTCGAAGGCATATGTGAAAGTCACTGAGCTTCAGTGCTCTGCGACTCAGAGATTGGACATGACGGACGACAGTTTGAGGATGCTTGGAATTGCTTTGTACTGAGTGGCATTAATTGTAAAAACTGGTGATTGACTTTAGCATGAGGCGCAACGTACAATTTGATACTCAAACTGTTGGGAAGCCGACCGGAAGCTGACAGCAACGAATGCGTGGCCAAGAGGACAGCTGCTAGGCGAGTGTGTGTGGGCGGTGGCGAATAGGGCTATCAGCGTCTGTTGCTCATGAAGCAGCTTATTGCATAGCCCACTGACAATCATTACATTAAAAGCCCACCCATGTGCCCCCGTGTCGCTATCACTGTACTCAAATAGCCACATCAGCAAGTACATCTAATCGTGTGGCATGCCGGCCATTCGTGTCACGCCGAGTGGCAGACGGTCGTCGGGTGCCGAGAGTGCACCGGACCGCCGTCTGATGCGAGGGCACGTGACGATCAGCGGTCTGCCGGTCCACCGGAGAGAGAGAGAGAGAGAGAGAGAGAGAGAGAGAGAGAGAGAGAGAGAGAGAGAGACAGAGACAGAGACAGAGACAGAGACAGAGACAGAGACAGAGACAGAGACAGAGACAGAGACAGAGACAGAGACAGAGACAGAGACAGAGACAGAGACAGAGACAGAGACAGAGACAGAGACAGAGACAGAGACAGAGAGAGAGAGAGAGAGAGAGAGAGAGAGAGAGAGAGAGAGAGAGAGAGAGAGAGAGAGAGAGAGAGAGAGAGAGAGAGAGAGAGAGAGAGAGAGAGACAGAGAGAGAGAGAGAGACAGAGAGAGAGAGAGAGAGAGAGAGAGAGAGAGAGAGAGAGAGAGAGAGAGACAGAGAGAGAGAGAGAGAGAGAGAGAGAGACAGAGAGAGAGAGACAGAGAGAGAGAGACAGAGAGAGAGAGAGAGAGAGAGAGACAGAGAGAGAGAGACAGAGAGAGAGAGAGAGAGAGACAGAGAGAGAGAGAGAGAGAGAGAGAGAGAGAGAGAGACAGAGAGAGAGAGAGAGAGAGAGAGAGAGAGAGAGAGAGAGAGAGAGAGAGAGAGAGAGAGAGACAGAGAGAGAGAGAGACAGAGAGAGAGAGAGACAGAGAGAGAGAGAGAGAGAGAGAGAGAGAGAGACAGAGAGAGAGAGAGAGAGAGACAGAGAGAGAGAGAGAGAGAGAGAGAGAGAGAGAGAGAGAGAGAGAGAGAGAGAGAGACAGAGAGAGAGAGAGAGACAGAGAGAGAGAGAGAGAGAGAGAGAGAGAGAGAGACAGAGAGAGAGAGAGAGAGAGAGAGAGAGAGAGAGAGAGAGAGAGAGAGAGAGACAGAGAGAGAGAGAGAGAGAGAGACAGAGAGAGAGAGAGACAGAGAGAGAGAGAGAGACAGAGAGAGAGAGAGAGACAGAGAGAGAGAGAGAGAGAGAGAGAGAGAGAGAGAGAGAGACAGAGAGAGAGACAGAGAGAGAGACAGAGAGAGACGGAGAGAGAGACAGAGAGAGACAGAGAGAGGCAGAGAGAGAGACAGAGAGATGAGGAGGAGAGCCGGTGGTGGCGGTGGCAGTCCGACTGTCCACCGGGGAGAGAGGAGAGCCGGTGGTGGCGGTGGCAGTCCGACTGTCCCCCGGGGAGAGAGGATAGCCAGTGGTGGCGGTGGCAGTCCGACTGTCCACCGGGGAGAGAGGAGAGCCGGTGGTGGCGGTGGCAGTCCGACTGTCCACCGGGGAGAGAGGAGAGCCGGTGGTGGCGGTGGCAGTCCGACTGTCCCCCGGGGAGAGAGGAGAGCCGGTGGCGGCGGTGGCAGTCCGACTGTCCCCGGGGAGAGAAGAGAGCCGTTGGTGGCGGTGGCAGTCCGGCAATGCGTGGCGAATGGAGCGCCGCCGAGCATGACTGTGTAACTACATGAACAGGAGAACACCAGCGGGGTGATGATCGTGCCATTAGAGGAGATGATGATCAGGCTGGTTGGCGGTAAAGCGGGAAGTGGGGAACCGACAGATGTGGAAAGCCTGAGTACTAATAGGCTAGCTAGTTAATAATGACGAGGTTGATGGCCGAACTAGGGGATAATTATGTCGTTAGCAGACAAGTTCACAGAGATGTGTCAGTTCGCAGAATCGAAGGCGAAATGTAGTCGTACTCCGTCACGGCAAATAGTTTAACCCACGCCCCGCTGGGGCATATGGCCAAACGCTCCCTACTGGGACGGGGATCATAGTTTGCTTTGCTAACTAAAACATGTGTCCTAAATAAAGCACATATTCCCAGGAGGCGGAAGCATTTAGATCAGCGGAACGAGAAGCATTTCAAGCATTTTCTCCCAGAGCCGCATCCTCGTTTTAGATCTAGCCATTCGGATGTCGTCGTCGAATGCCTAGTTGGGTCTAGGTGTGACATTTGGTGGTTCATTTCAAATAAAAAAGATGCTGTGTGGTTCACGCGATCTTCCCTTGAAAGAAGCAAGCCGACGTGGTCCAACCGCCTGAAAGAGGATCACAACAATAGCAACGTGGCGGCCCGACGCTGTTCGGGAAGGCCACGCCGTCGCGGTCACAGGGCGCTCCATTCGCCGGCGGAGCAGGCCGCGGCAGTCCGTGCGGGGCGTAAACTGGCCGGGAGCTGGCCGTGGGCGGCGTTTACGGCGGCCGTCCGGCCAGACCCGGCCACCTGGCGGCGAACAGAGGGCGCGCAACTCGACCGGCCGCGGTCGGCGGCTGGCGCGCCGCCGGCGCTCGTGGCCCTGCACTGGCGACTGGCGACGCCGCGGCGGCGGGCACACATCTGCGACGCTGTGGTGACGGTCGGCTTCGGTGGCGTAGCGTCGGACGGCGGCCGAGGAGCTCCGTCGGCGCCGGCCACATCCAATGGTCTACGACGGCGACGCCGTGAAGCCTGGCGATACCTGTGAGGCCGCGGTGGGCGGGGAGCCGGTGTGACGGTGTGACGGCCGTCGGGCCAGGCCTGGCTGCCGGACGGTGACGCCAGACTCGTGCGACGGCTGACCGGCGGCGGCCGTGGCGGTGGCAGCGGCGGCAGCGCGTCATGCAGCGGTTTCTGTCGGTGGAGCCGTGGGCAGGCGCCGCCGAGTCGAGCGCCGCCGAGTCGGCCCAGCGACTGCGCCACCTGCACCAGGTGGTCGACCTGCTCACCAGCCAGTGCACCGACGCCGACAGGTACCGTGTGTCGCGTCACCCTGGGACGTTCTCGGTAGACGGGCACAGCCGGGCTGACCGACCGGAATGTCACGGGGCAGCGACGCTCTTCTGGAGATTATTGCTCAGCCGGCCTGACTGTCTGGTGTGGGACAGACAGGCAGATTACGGGGCAGCCGCGCTCTTCTGCAGAGCATAGCTCAGCCGGCCTGACTGTCTGGTGTGGGACAGACAGGCAGATTACGGGGCAGCCGCGCTCTTCTGCAGAGCATAGCTCAGCCGGCCTGACTGTCTGGTGTGGGACAGACAGGCAGATTACGGGGCAGCCGCGCTCTTCTGCAGAGCATAGCTCAGCCGGCCTGACTGTCTGGTGTGGGACAGACAGGCAGATTACGGGGCAGCCGCGCTCTTCTGCAGAGCATAGCTCAGCCGGCCTGACTGTCTGGTGTGGGACAGACAGGCATATTACGGGGCAGCCGCGCTCTTCTGCAGAGCATAGCTCAGCCGGCCTGACCGGCTGATGTTGGACTGTTGGACAGTCAGGCAGATCACGGAGCGGCCATGTTGATCTGCAGACCATAGCTCAGCCGGCCTCAGGAATACACATCTCTTCATCATGGACACAGCCGTCCAACGGTATCATGCAGGCGTGCCCGCAGTGGGCGCCAAGTGATTGTCACCATTAGTTTGCTGCGAATGTTATCTATCGGTCCTTATATTATATCGTGACTTTGCAGTACGGTATCATGTCGTCTCCTAGCGACTGCTGATGCGGCATACAGTCTAAGTGCACCATATGGAGAGGTACTCGACTCGATGCAGCTATGATAACTTGAGCGCTGCTGGGAAAACGGTTATTAAAACTGCACTCAGATTACTCTTGTTAAGGAGGGATGTCCTAGCCTGTTGTTTTGATGAGTACCTGTACCTGTTGATAAGTGCCTGTTTGGCAGGCACCGTCAGCGTGGACCGCAGGTACCTGTCCCAGATAACGCCTGCGTGGACCACTGGTACATACCTGTCCCAGGTATCGAATATGTGGACCACAGGTGCCTGTCCCAGATATCGCCTGCGTGGATCGCAGGTACTTGTGCCCAAGCATTGCCCGCCTGGACCACAGATACCAGTCCCAGGTATCGCCGGCGTGACCACAGGTGCATGTTTTGAGTGCCGCCCGCGTGGACCATAGGTACCTGTTCGAGACACCTCCGCGTGTACTGCCGGTACCCGTCGCTCCCCTACTCTCGCGTGGACCACAGGTGCCTGTCCCGGGCACCGTCGGAGTGGACCACTGGAGCCGGTACGTCGTGTTGCCTTAGACACCTGGCTGGTCTTTGGCCTGTCGCGAGTTGCAGTAACCAGGGCCGACCTGATCTGATGACGTGACTCCATCTGACCCCTGCTAAGCCAGTGACTGCGCCCGACCTTTGACGACCTGTTATGGTGTGACCCTATGCACATTGAAAGAGGCTACCTTACCTGGTCTTACCCTCCTTTGATTGTGAAGCAAAGTGCGGAATGCTCTTAGTCGATGTATCCCCGCACAGAAGCTATTGCGGCCTCATCGGCCTCATGCTACATTATCATATGGATACACTGGATCAATTTGATTGAATGTGGAAGGTAGACAAAGCCGTCAAGACCGCGTTCAGTGTATGGATGTCTAGCCATGCCGTGAAGGTTTGTACTTCAGGCGCCTGCATCTGTACGCTATGGTGCATTAACGATTGCGCTTTGCATGCGTGAAATGAAAGTGACACAGCACGCTGAGGGTCATACAGTCCACTTTATAGGGTCCACCAGAGGACCATCCAGGGGTCAGAGGGCTTGGCCACACTCCATTAGCAACCAAAAATATACTAGATGAAATAATACAAAATGTGGGGGGGGGGACTAGTAGCCTAGGGGTAAGTTGCTCGTCTCACAATCGAAAGGTTGTGGATTCTAGTCTCACCTGTAGCTACTCTTCGTCCGCGACCAATCGGCGTGAGATATTGGCGACACTACATGACTCAACGGTCGATGTGTCGTAAAACCAATAACCAACCAAGAACAAATTTTGATATGTTTACTGCGTAAATCCAAGAAAATTTGCGCGCTTCGCACACCAACAGCGTTCTCTGTTTCGTAATGATTTTAAGTGGGTCACGCCCCCTCCCCCATGCCACCTTAGGACAATTCTGGCTGCGCCACTGGGGTCTGCGCTCGGAATGTCTGCAACCAGAAAATGTATGCCCCGATGATGTTCCTTAGAAGGCAGACTCAGAGGATCTGTGCCCCAAAGTTCTACTTGAATATAGTGTTTATAGTGCATGCTTGCAAAGTGGAGTATTCGCAGCTAACACCATAAATTGGTCATACATTCTGCTTCTTAGTTGATAATTCGTTCTGTTTTCGGCTGTATTGTTACTGCGGTGAATATGCGTGACAACCTGATTGATTGATTGATTGATTGATTATTTGGGCTTAAGGGCGCATCAACTGCTACTAGTTATGTAGCGCCCAATGCGTGACAACCTGAGTATATCTCATCCTGAAATAACGCACTGTTTAAACATTTCGGGACAGCTGTGCGTGAAGTGGGATCCGTTACGTTGTATTTGAAACGTGCGTCTTGCAATAATCGTCCAATAATGAATAGTCCCCTGTCCGCCAACGTCATTGTATCAGTAAGTACCATGCATTGTGAACAATGTGAGGCTTTGGGTAGCTAATGCCGCCCAAAGCCTCGCAATTTTTACAAAAGCGGAATACATATTTAGCGGTCGTTTGGAACCACATCAGAAAAAACCCACACCACGTCGGAAGGCTCGGCGTAATTTTGACCGTCCTCATTTATGCACTTTGATTCATCCACCACGCCCCATTAACGTAAATATGAAAGTAAACATAATTGTTCACACTCTTCAGACATGCAGAACAAAATACAAATGAGTATGGTGGTAATACGGTGGGATTGGTTGTTCGTAATCCCAGCTGACGTGCCGAATAGTGCAGGTCAATGGTGCATTGATCTATAGCACCATGGCAATGGTGCTACAGATCAACATTGACTGATGTCTGCCTACCAATACATACGTCTGGCAGTGTATTGGCGGTCGTTGTTTAATGTTGTGACCGATGTTTTGGTTTGCTACAACCTAAGCAGATGTTTTGTGCACATCCTAAACGACAGTTTTGTTCCAGGAATGCCAACAACACCAATGAAAAGGATCTGGAGGTAAGTCAACCTCATGAGATAGTTATATATATATATATATCAGAGGCAGAGGCAAAGGCAAAGGTAGCCTCTGCCTCTTCCTCTTCCTCTTCCTCTGTCTCTGTCTCTGTCTCTGTCTCTGTCTCTGTCTCTGTCTCTGTCTCTGTCTCTGTCTCTGTCTCTGTCTCTGTCTCTGACTCTGTCTCTGTCTCTGTCCCTGTCCCTGTCCCTGTCCCTGTCCCTGCCTCTCACTCTCACTCTCACTCTCACTCTTTTTTCTTCGCTCGTTTGGAATTTGTGAACATGTTGCAATTTCAATTTTTGTGCTTAGCTGTCCTAATTTGGGATTTGGCTGAGACTCGTTAGATCGCACCGTTGCGTTGTTCCGACGATGTGTTGCTCATGCTGCAAGAAGCTGGGGCCTCTTCATCTCATTTTTCTTTCTTTCTTCACCTAAGCCAATGCCACAGGCTCTTCAGCAAGATGTAAAAAGCTTGCCTGGGTCATGTTGCCATGGGACACCGCAAGCGCTCTAGAGAGCGTTCTGCCTTTTATGGCGACATTTTCTTGGAACATACTCGTGGCCCCCACTGTGTGGTGGGCTCTGCCGGATTAATGAGTTAGGTACCGATTCAAGCATTCAATGTTCTAGGGTACTTACTATGGACGACGGTAACTCAGCAGTCCAGAGATAAAAAAGCTAAAGAAGACAACCCACAAGATGTAGTGACGGAATATTTTTAGATGGAATGTCAAACGTAACGAATTCTTATCTACAACGGGTATGTCGCATGGGATCTTCGGTGACCCTGTGACCTAATGCTTTCTGAACTGGGCGATGCAACCCTTCCATGTCTAACCAGAAATTGCGCTGGGCAATCACTGAAATATTGCCGACATAAATTCGCGATGAATGTTCACTCTGGCGTGTCGGACGGTTCGCCGGGTTATGTGGGCGTCCGAGGTTCCCGGACAAATGATGCGTATATAGCGCGGTGTCCATCTCATGTGTATCGTGCGTGACGGCACGCGAAGACCACCACCGGTCCAGATACACCCAGGCCACAGTTATACTATATTAGCCTGGCAAGCCCTCGCTGCTCACTTAACGTGCAAACCAGCTGTTGATGGAACGGCCACTCCATAGCGATGGTTTGTGCATTAGTGGCGCGCACTTTGCGAAGCTCTCAGACCACGGTCCACCCTGAGGTATGTTCGCGTTCTGATTGGTACTTTCAAAGGGAAATGTTCACGAACGGTAACAATGATTTAAGGTTGTTCAATATTCATGTTCGGTAATGTATAAAGATGCCCATCCTAAGCATTCAGTTGTTTGAAATTATTCTTTCGAATGTTAAGTTTTGATAACTGAATCACAGTGATTACCTGAAGTACTCTTGTGTTTGTTTAAGAGAAGAGTTTGTGTCGGCACACGTCTGACCCCGGACCAGCTCTGTGTCGCCTGACGCCGCTCCATTGGCCGGTACACACTGCAGTCCGGTCCTGAGTTTGTGTCGGTACACGTCTGACCCTGGACCAGCTCTGTGTCGCCTGACGCCGCTCCACTGGCCGGTACACACTGCAGTCCGGTCCTGAGATTGTGTCGGCACACGTCTTACCCCGGACCAGCTCTGTGTCGCCTGACGCCGCTCCACTGGCCGGTACACACTGCAGTCCGGTCCCGAGTTTGTTGCGGCACACGTCTGACCCCGGACCAGCTCTGTGTCGCCTGACACCGCTTCATTGGCCGGTACACACTGCAGTCCGGTCCCGAGTTTGTGTCGGTACACGTCTGACCCTGGACCAGCTCTGTGTCGCCTGACGCCGCTCCACTGGCCCGTACACACTGCAGTGCGGTCCTGAGTTTGTGTCGGCACACGTCTGACCCCGGACCAGCTCTGTGTCGCCTGACGCCGCTCCACTGGCCGGTACACACTGCAGTCCGGTCCTGAGTTTGTGTCGGCACACGTCTTACCCCCGGACCAGCTCTGTGTCGCCTGACGCCGCTCCACTGGCCCGTACACACTGCAATCCGGTCCTGAGCGAGGAGCGTGGAGCCTGTGACATTGTAGAAAAATCGAATATTGGAAACTGTCGGCCCGGGCGACTCACGTGAGCTTCAGTGTGGGTTCACTGATGTGAGCTTCAGTGCGGGGTCACTGATGTGAGCTTCAGTGCGGGGTCACTGATGTGAGCTTCAGTGCGGGGTCACTGATGTGAGCTTCAGTGCAGGATTGCTGATGTGAGCTTCAGTGCAGGATCGCTGATGTGAGTTTCAGTGCAGGATCGCTGATGTGAGCTTCAGTGCAGGATCGCTGATGTGGGTTTCAGTGGAGAATCATTGATGTGTGCTTCAATGCGCGATCGCTGTCAGCTTCGTCTTAGCCTTATGCGGGCGTCGCCGTCGCTCGTATCTATCATCGTTTTAACTAGGCAACAGCTATAGGGTAGCGGTGTTGAATCGCGTTTTTTTACGAAAAAGTGGCATGACCAACACGCTCAAAGCTGTGTTCTCCATCGCCGATGTGATGGATGTGGTATGTGCCAGGTAAATCCGTACAACGTGGTACGTTGAAGGCTCACTTTATGCCGTCGAAGGTGGAAGGAAACCAAGTGAGTTTGCTGTCCTTTATCATGGCAAATGATTCGACAGATGGCTACTTCGTGTATTATTACTGTTGCGTGTGCGAAGTACGCATGATACGCGCGTACTAACCCAGAAGGCGTGAATGTTGCAGCGCAACTTAAAGCGCAACATGTAGTAATGCATTACTTATTGTAGTTGTGCAACCTTCGTCGTTATTGCGACATTCTGTCTGTCACACCTGACAGCGAGTGACGCCTTAGTCGACGTGATCATGAGCATACGCTGCAATAGACGGCATTGCCATGAACCAGTGGGACACATTGCTGCTCGTGAAGTGCTTCAGCGCTTTGGCCAGAGGCCGTCCACTCTCCGGCGGCCGGCGTGCCTCAGACCACTGACCACGACCGGCTGTGACGGACAGTGCGGCTGAACGTTTTTGCGGGTCAGCTGCGGTCTCCAGCGTCTGATCTGCTGTGACGGGCTGAACGTCTTGCGGATCAGCTGGGATCTGCAGCGGCTGACAGGCCCGCTTGGCCGTGCACCGGGTACCGTGTGCCGTGTACCGTGTACCGGGTGCCGTGTACCGGGTGCCTTGTACCGGGCGCAGTGTACCGGGTGCCGTGTACCGGGTGCCGTGTACCGGGTGCCGTGAACCATGTACTGTGTACCGGGTGCCGTGTACCGTGTATCGGGTGCCTTGTACGGGTGCCGTGTACGGGTGCCGTGTACCGTGTACCTTGTGCCGTGGCCTGTGCCGATAATTTTCAAAGTGGTGTCATCATAAACGGCTACTGTTTTTATATTGCCTTGATATGTTCTTAACAATTTGGCATACAAATTAGATCGCTGGGCGCTCAGCATTTTTTCTCAAAATGCGTTTGAAAAAGACTCGGTTTTCGAAATTCCTCGCCATATTGACTGTGAGAACCAATCCAGATAAGTGGGTCAAATACTACCTCTTTTTGATCGTCTCGACGAGCTGAGTCGAATGAAATAACGCGGTATTGTTGAAAAATCGATACTTAGGAAAATGCCGGCTGTCTAATGTCTTCTAATACACCAGTAAATGCCCATTTCGGGGCATACAAGGGACTCTGAAGTTTAAGCAAGTAAATATTATGATACAGCCGCGATTTCTGCACTTACTTATTTGAAGACTTCAGCATCACTCACTGGGCATAGAAATATAGACAAAGCTTCATATTTATTCGCTTTTTGAACTACATAGCAGCATAATTGAGGGTGGCTGCTTTTTACGCATGCGCATCATATATCAAATACCTACCTATTCGTTCCATATTGAGACATTCAGATAGCCTATCCACATCACGTTCAGATGAAAATAAGATACGTTGGTGATAAAAATGATTGAATTCGCCGTGATTATTGAAATTCGCCGTGATCACCATGGGACCATCGACTCCTATTTTTTTCCCAAAGGGACACACGTCAGACATCAATCAATGAACACCGGTGTATCCAAGATAAACATCGCGTGTGAGTATTGCTCACAGCGAAATGGTGTTCAAGACACTTATCTGTGGCAATGACGGAGCAGAGCGCCAGTTCGCTGTTGAACGTATCAGGCACATCCGCGGCAAAAATGAGTGTGGAGACTCCAGTGTCCGTCCCAGGAGAACTCCGAAACTAAATAAGACTGCGGATAGTCTGCAGGAGTTGATATCCTGGGACGGCGCCTTTGAACCGGCCCTCACGTGCCACACGCCAAGCTCCGAACTTGATGGCTATGTGGACATGCCAATGTCAATTCCACAGTTTCCCGCGCACGGTCAGTCAGTTGAACGATGCGTGAAACAGGTGTCGCTAGCTGCAAAAATCGTATACGGGAAGAAGAGGAGGGACGGCTACATCCAGGCTGGCTACATGCACCGGCAGCTTTTGCCCGTGATAACAACTAACAGGGACGTGGAGAATATGTCAAAACAACTGTGAGTTCCATGTAAGATAGAACTGTGGCATTCTATGCTGCCCAATCAGTTGTGCTCCGCACCTTCGCGCGATGTTTGCCTTGGATATACCAGTGTTCATTGATTGATGTCTTACGTGTGTCCCTTTTGGGAAAATAGGCATCGATGGTCCCATGGTGATCACGGCGAATTTCAATAGAAGTATGCTAACTCATAGAAACTAATGAAACTAATGAGTTAGTTCACAACTTCAAATGAGTAAGTGCAGAAATCGTGGCTGTATCATGGTTTTTACTTGTTTAAACCTAAGAGTTCCTTGTATGCCCTGAAATGGACATTTGCTGGTGTATTAGAAGACATTAGATAGCCGATATTTTCTTAACTATCGATTTTCGAAAATACCGGGTTGTTTCGATCGATTCACCTTGTCAAGACGATCAAAATGAGGTACTATTTGACCCACTTATCTGGATTGGTTCTCACAGTCAATATGGCGACGAATGTCGGAAACAGAGTATTTTTCAAACGCATTTTGAGAAGAAAAAAAATGTCGATTACCCAGCGATATAATATTTATGCCAAGTTATTAGGCACATATCAAGGCAAAGTAAAAATAGTAGCAGTTTTTAATAACACCATTTTGAAAATTATCGACGCAAGCTAGTGTACAGTGTACCGGGTGCCGTGTACCGTGCCCCGGGTGCCGCGTGCTGTGTGCTGGGTGCCGTGTACCGTGTGCTGGGTGCCGGGTACCGTGTACCGTGTACCGTGTGCCGAGTGCTGGGTGCTATGTATCGGATACCGTGTGTAGGGCGCCGGGTACCGGGTGCCGTGTGCCGTGTGCCGTATGCCAGGTGTGCCGACGCCCCACCGATCTGTGCACCCCCCCCCCTCCATCTTCGTCCACCGGCTGCAGGCTGGCGGCCGGTGGCCATTGTTGCCGGCCGTGCGCACTGTCCGACACGACTGCCGGTGACCTGTTGGGCCGTCGGGTCGCCAGGTCGGGTCGCCAGGTCGGGTCACCAGTCGACAGGCGCCGTGTGGAGGCGTCGAGCGACACAGACGCGTCTGGGAATCGGCACGGTCAGGCTGCTGGCAGGTGCCCGGCTGGAGCTGGTGGTGCTGTACTGCTGAACCGGTGGTGGTGCAGCACTGTACTGCCGGACTGGTGGTACAGTACTGTACTGCTGAACTGGTGGTGGTGCAGCACTGTACTGCTGAACCGGTGGTGGTGCAGCACTGTACTGCTGGACTGGTGGTGGTGCAGCACTGTACTGCTGGACTGGTGGTGGTGCAGCACTGTACTGCCGGACTGGTGGTGGTGCAGTACTGTACTGCTGGACTGGTGGTACAGTACTGTACTGCCGGACTGGTGGTACAGTACTGTACTACTGGACTGGTGGTACAGTACTGTACTGCCGGACTGGTGGTACAGTACTGTACTGCTGGACTGGTGGTACAGTACTGTACTGCTGGACTGGTGGTGGTGCAGCACTGTACTGCTGGACTGGTGGTGGTGCAGTACTGTACTGCTGGACTGGTGGTGGTGCAGCACTGTACTGCTGGACTGGTGGTGGTGCAGTGCCGTACTGCTGAACTGGTGGTGGTGCAGCACTGTACTGCTGGACTGGTGGTACAGTACTGTACTGCTGTACTAGTGGTGGTGCAGCACTGTACTGCTGGACTGGTGGTGGTACAGCACTGTACTGCTGGACTGGTGGTGGTGCAGCACTGTACTGCTGAACTGGTGGTGGTGCAGCACTGTACTGCTGGACTGGTGGTGGTGCAGCACTGTACTGCTGAACTGGTAGTGGTGCAGTACTGTACTGCTGGACTGGTGGTGGTGCAGCACTGTACTGCTGAACTGGTGGTACAGTACTGTACTGCTGTACTGGTGGTGGTACAGCACTGTACTGCTGGACTGGTGGTGGTGCAGCACTGTACTGCTGGCCTAATTGTGGTACATTACTGTGCTGGTGGAGCTGATAGTGGTGCGGCACTGTACTGCTGGCCTAATTGTGGTACATTACTGTGCTGGTGGAGCTGATAGTGTTGCGGCACTGTACTGCTGGCCTAATTGTGGTACATTACTGTGCTGGTGGGGCTGATGGTGCAGGATTGCCCCGTCGGAGTAGTGGTGCTAGGCTTCTCTAGACGGGCGGTGTTGGCGGGCTGTGTCATCAGACGGCTGATGGTTGACACCGGCTTCAGTCGGCCACGGCGTCGGCGGCGGTACGCGGCCGCTGGTACCCGGCCGCCGAGCCGCAGGCTGGCATGGAGGTGAACACCGGCCAGGTGGAGTGCATCATCATGATAGTGAGTGGGCGGTGCTGGGCTGCTGCAGCCAGTGATTGCTCTCACACTCGGCCTCGGTGCAGTGGTCTTGTGCTCCGCCACGACCTTCCACCTCTTGTGGTGTTGGGTATGTGGCCTCTGATCCCAATTATTCTTATCTGTGTGTTATGTTTCGCGTTGGTCCGTTAAAATCGCCTCGCTGTTGCTGGAAACGTTTTATGGGTGTTTGCAGGCTGAAAAATTAATATCGTGATTAAAGTGGGCGTGCATGTAGTTGACAGGAATATGGATCCACCGGTTAAACTGAGTCACTTTTGGTCGAAATATTCGGTAATAGTGACGTGGTTGCACCACAAAACGTCGGTAAACAGTCGCCAATGTGTCGGTAAATATTCCCCAATGTGTCAATAAACAGTTTCCAATGTGTCTGTAGACATTCCCCATTGTGTCAGTAAACAGTTTCTGATGTGTCGGTAGACATTCGCAGATATGTCGGTAAATAGTCGCCAATGTGTCGATGAATAGTAACCAATGTGCCGGTGAACAATCGTCAATGTATATGCAAATAGTCTCTAATGTATCGGTAAACATTCCTCAATGTGTCGGTGAACAGTTGCCGATGCGTCATTAGACAGTCGCCAATATGTCGATAAGCAGTCACTAATGTGTCGGTAGCCATTCACCAATGTGTTGACAGGCAATCGCCAATGTGTCGGTAAGCATGCGCCAATATGTTGGTTAACGTTTTACAATGTGTCGGTAGGTAGTCGCCAATGTGTTGGTAAACGTTCCCCAAGGTGTCTGTGAACAGTCACCAATGTGTTGGTAAACAGTTTTCAGTGTATCGATAAACATTCCTCAACGGATCGGTGAACAGTTGCCAATGTGTCTCTAGGCAGTGGGAAGTGTATCGGTATTCATTCCCCAATGTCTCGGTAGGCAGTGGCCAGTGTGTCGGTATTCATTCGCCAATGTTTCGGTAGGCAGTGTCCAGTGAGTCGGTATTCAGTCGCCATGGTGTCGGTAAGCGTTCCCCAATGCGGCGGTATTCAGTGGCCAAAGTGTCGATATTTAGTGGCCATCGTTTCGGTAGGCAGTGGCCAGTGTGTCGGTATTCAGTCGCCAATGTGTCGGTAGGCAGTGGCCAATGTGTTGGTAGACAGTCGCCAATGTGTGGGTAGGCAGTGGCCAATGTGTTGGTAGACAGTCGCCAATGTGTGGGTAGGCAGTGGCCAATGTGTGGGTAGGCAGTGGCCAGTGTGTTGGTAGACAGTCGCCAATGTGTGGGTAGGCAGTGGCCAGTGTGTTGGTAGAGAGTCGCAAATGTGTCGGTAGGCATTGGCCAGTGTGTTGGTAGACAGCCGCCAATGTGTCGGGGTGCGCCGTGTGCCGTCTGGTGCCCTTGGCCCAGCAGTGACCTCACCTATTGAGCAGAGGTATGGCAGCAATGAACTAACACCGGGCTGTCTCTCGTGCTGGCGACAATGGTAATTCCCGAGTCACCTGCCGCCCGCTGTGCTGCTTGGCCGGCTCTCTTGTGACAGCAGACGATGTTTCATTGTGAGTGGCTGTGACGTCACGTGTGTGTGACGTCAGCTGGCGTGACGCTGGCATTAGTCGGGGACCATACGTGCTTCGTTGCTGTATGAGGCCATCTGTTTAGTGGAACTGTCACATTTTAATCATGTCCGTTTGATCAGAAGGCGGATTAATTTGTCCATCTCCATCAGCAATGGCCGGCGCTAGTTGAGCGTATTTATTTATCACTTCGCTGTGTGTTTGGCTCGTACCGACATTTAATACTTGAATTACACATTGCATCAGTGAATATAATGCATTATGTTCTTAAGCCTGCTACATCTGCGAAGACTTCCCGAGAACCATCGGTGCTGTAAGGTTTTAGATCAACCCACTCTGCCCATGCAAAGTGTATATGATAATTGGTGCCGTATTAGCAGAACAACCTAAGCAGTAGTCCGCGATGACGAAAGACATCTGGCGTCCCACGCAATTTCGGAGCACTGCCTCCTCCACGAAAAAAAGAACAATACTGAGCTGAACAAATTTCCAGGGACACTTCCTTTTTGCTTGGGGTGGGCATTATAGTAGAAGAAACTATTCCACATATTGGGTGTTACATGGTCACGCGAATACGGTTTGTGGTGCTGCGTTGGCAATATGGAAGGAATACGAACCTGCATCATTGACCCGCAGTACAATACGTTATCCACCGCCCGGCGACGGTGAGTAGGCTGAGGCCTTTTCGTGGTGTCCCCTCCAGTCATTCATTTCTGCGGTTTCCGATGTGACATGATAAGGTCCTCTCTGGCGTGATCTCTGAGGTCGTCCATGTGCGAATCCCAGCTGACGTTCACGTGGGCTCGCCAGATGATGTGGCTGTCAGCTTTATGGCGCACCGACTGGTTTGGCCACATAGTCGACATCTCCCACTCCTGCTGTCACGGCGAGAAGCGGAGCTGGGACTGGCTGCTTTTCGATTGGCAGACGAGTGCAGTGGATTGGGGCTCATTTGTTTCGTAGAACGGAGGGGGGAAACGAAGACGTTAAAGCCCCTATAACGTCGAAACAAATTGACAGTATGATAAGGAAAAGTGCAGGTAAGTTCACGACAGTTGCTGTTTTCCGCGTAAATTTATAAATTGAACGACAATGCAAGAGCGTCATACCCGTAGTTTGTTCATGCCCCTTGTCAGTTGTATGACAGTGCTGGCAATCGGGTCTTGGTTACATCATCGACAATCAGTGTTGCTGGGTTCAGGGCTGTGCTGGGGTATTGTCCGCGCCTGTGTCGCTCCTCCCTGCCGCCCGTGACACGTAGTCGGCACGTGACCGTAACGGGCGGTCGTTCACAGAGCAAGTTCAGCTCTCTGGCGCTGGCGTTCAAGACTGATCGGCTCACGCTGCACGAGCGGCTGGATGTTCAGCGCCGACACCGCGACCAGGCCGAGTACAACTTGGAGCTGGAGGCGCAGAACTTCCGCGAACAGCTCATGGTTGGTGACGCCAGTCAGCGGGTGCCCACACTACACAAAGCACGCGGACCAACACAGTATTGCTTGTGTTTGCGGCTTTGCCGCGCGGTAAACAGCTGAGGCCGGATATGGCGTCGTCTGCTCTCTTTTGTCCTGACAAAGACGGCGGGCACCACGGGGAATCTGATCCCTCACCTGTGGCTCTGCAGACACTCCGCTTAGCCACCGAGCCACCGACGTCCCGCCAACGGGTATCCACAGCAGTCTTCAACTCATGCTCACTTTGATAAATTGTATTGGGCGTGGTAACAGCCGTCTCGCAATAGGCCACCGTCACAGCACCATGCGGCTCCCGGGGACCGCTCACCTCAGGGAGGTGTGTGTAGTTCCGTATGCTCGTCAGTTATGTGATACTAGGGTGTGCGAATCCAACAAGTCGTACTTACACCACTGGTAAATGAGTGTATGCAATAAGCATACACTCATGTACGCCATTCTGGTGAAATGCACCACACAAAGAGAGGGTTAACAATTAACGGGTGGTGAGTGTGCCCGGTTGGGCTTATTTGGTCGAGGAAACGCCACACGTGCAACGTTTGGTGATGACAAGTAATATCGTATGCGACAAGTAATATCGTATCTCAATGTGGTATGCGACTAAGCCTTAAACGTTGTCTTCCAATGTGGTTTGCAGCTCGTATAGCATGTATCCCGTTATTTGCAATGTGCTACATGTGGTGGCGACCCCGAGCCATGAACGATAACCGTAGCTTCGATGATTGCCGTACGACGAAGATGGGTAGGTATGCTTCGATCCTGATGATTCGGATCTTTCACCATACCTTTTTTCGGTGAGGGGTGGGTCCCGGCTGTGGTCAAGTCCCTGGGCTACCGGTTTTCTGGAGTGTCTATCTTATAGGTTCCGGGCGCCGGCCCTTGAGACTGGTTTGCTGCGGTGCAAACCAGTTCAATTGTCTTTTGATGTCCAATTGTCTGATATGGTGTTTTTTCATTCCTACCTTCATGTTAGTGTGCGCATAGTTGTATTGGATTTTGTTTCTGAGGCGCTGTTGCGATAACCGCAATGGGGAGATTAATTCGTAACGTAGATAAACGAGCTCGAGATTTAAGGTAATGTACATAAGGTTGTGTTGGAACGACTACGTATATGCCCCGTAGCTGCGGAAGCTGATCAGTTCGTGTCATATCTACCACCTCTTCCACCCACATCTTCTACATCAAACTGTAGGTGATTGCGAACCACCTTCGCGTTCCGTCAGCTGCTGAATCAGCCGGATGGTGACCGATCGGAACAACTCAAGATGCTGCAGCGGCAGCTGGAGATCATCAAGCAGATATCCCAGCGACTGTCGCGCACGGCAGAGGTGAGCTGTGTGTCGGAGGTGGTCATAACCATGAGCCCGGCCGTGTGACAGCCGTTGGCGGTGTGCTGCAGGGTGGGCGATAGGTGACAGGAGCGTCCACAACACCAACGGCGAGAAGTACAGGATACAAGCGGGCTGTTGGTATCTGCAGAGTGGGCAGTATCGTTCAGCAGTGTGCAGCATGTCATAGTAAGCGTGTGATGTCGGTGAGGCGGATAGTGTGCCATAAATGCTTGCAGTAGGTTGTCAGTGAGTGGTGTGACACACCTGTATGGTGTGGTACAGCTATGCAGTGTAAAATTATTCGTAAAATGGGGTCGAATTTACCACTTACTGAACACTCCATTGATATCCTTCTCCAAGAAGTATCGACATCCTACTTCTTAATGCATGCTTATGAGGTCTTCATAGTTCCTTTCTAATAATACCTCGTTTGTTAAGTATCATGATCATGCTCTCGATAAAGGATGGTAATACATGAACATTTTACAATGCGATTTCAGGTAAAGGGATTATCCATAATGTGATATGACATACATCACCAGTATATATGATACTTTTTTTTCTTGCCTTCTCGAGTATAGCTCTTCCTGACATATGAATATCAAAACAACTGATGAAGGTACAACCATTGGCTCAAATTTGTGTCTTAAAGACATCAAAAGCATTTGAAGTGACACAAATACCATGGCAAATTTTGACATCCTACTGTGCTCGTTTCAACATCTCACACCTAACGAAAAGCCATTATTTTAACACTGCATATATGTCGCAGGGGTTACTATATGCTCTGGAATCGAGCTATTCGTAGAGTTATTTCCCTTGTTTGTACGGTACAAGCTGATACATTTCCGGCTTTTCCGATCATAGGAGATGTAAAAGTGCCGTTCGCGAGAAAGGTTACAGAACATGTGAAGGTGTGAAAGGTGTGACAAGCGCAGACAGATCGTGTGAGGTGCCCCAGTGTGCTGCCATTAATGGCAGTTCTCAGCTATTATCTGCTGGACCAAGCGTCCCTGTCATCTATATAACTTGGATTGACCTGATGTGAAGCGTCATTGCTCTGCCGAGTCAGCAACTGCGAGCGTCGTGCGCCATTGTATGTCGTCACTGGCGGTGGTGCAGCGGCACGGTGACGTCACTGACCGGCTGCGGCAGGTGCTGGGTGCCGCGCAGCAGGAGCTGCGCGTGTCGCGCGCCGTCGAGGTGATGACGCAGCACGTGGAGGGGCTGCGCCACCTGTACGAGCGCGAGCACGCCGAGCTGACGGAGGCGCGTCGTGTGCTGGCCACCAACAACATCGTGCTGCACGAGCCGGCCGTCGCCACCAAGGCCGGCCCGCCCGGCCGACGGAGAGCCTCCATCGCTGTGTTCTCGGCGCGGCCGTCGGCGACGCTACCTCACGCGCTGGCGCCGCCCTCGGCCAGCGCCGCGCCGGCACCGCCGCTCGTGCGCCGCAGACGAAACTCGCTCGGCGCCGGCGACTCAGATGGGTGAGCTGGGCTGACGTACACTATGGGAGGTGGCAGTGGTGGCGATGTTGCACTGCGCGAAATGGGATAGGTGCCGCCACTCCGTCATGTGTCTACCGTGTCACAGTGTCGCCCTCTGCATCGCGTCTACTGCATTGTCTTATCCTCCCTATATCTACTGTGTCGGCCTCCCAATCCTGTGCGCTGTGTGGCCATATGCGGCTTGTGTGTAGCGTGTCGCCTTCTATTATGTGTGTATGTGTACTGTGTGGCCATATGCGGCCTGCGCATATGGCCACACAGACAGACAGGGACAGATAGAGGGCATGTCGCCCTCTATTATGTGTGTATGTGAGTACTGTGTCGCCCTCTATCATGTATGTAGCAGTCGATGCGCCCCTAAGCCAAAATAACTAACCAACTATCATGTGTGTACTGTGTCGCTTTCTCCATCATGTGTGTTCTTTGTCACCCTTTCCGTTTTATGTACACTGGTCACCCTTTCGTTTCTGTGTCCACCATGTCGGTTGCCTTTCCCATCTCGTGTACGCCGCGTCTCCCCTTCAATTCCGTATTTGTCATGTCACCCTCTCTGTCCTGATGTACTGGATATGCATCTGCCGCCAATTCCGTGTCCGTAATTCCATCTGTGTCATGATGAACAAATTTGACGTAATTGTTTTTGTTTGTTTTTTGCGAAAAAAGGGTACTAATATTTCATAAGTATTTGCTGTGAGAAATCCGAATATCCCACAGTGCAACACCACAAAACATTATTTGAGTATTTCAGAATGAGCATTTATCACATGCTTTGTTCGTCTCAGTTAAGCGTTGGCATCATTTTACAACCTTTCTCGTCGCGGTGACGTCACACATGAGAAGTTTCAAAGTGGCAAATCCAGAAACGCACGGGGAAGCATACGTTGTATTTTCCACACCCAAGCTTTTAACCAGACTCGCATCATGAATAATAAGGCTTGTGATGCTGAACTATTAGCAATGTTCAAGAAAATATGAAGTTTGGAAGGGTAGGTAATATATTATGGTAGTAAGGTGGCAGCTAACCTTTATCTCCGGCGCACTAGGGCGTCGGAAGCTCGGAGGTTAAGCTAAGCGTCTGGCACGCCAGAGGTACGGGGTTCGATTCCCCGCGATGCCCTACCTTTTTGCCAGGGTGAGGGGCAGGCGACGCTATATGATTTAAGCTGCTGAGTGCGTCGTAACGCCATAATCAAACCCATCCTTCTCCGAGACACTTCGGTATTGTGTGGACAAACAGCAAGCACTTCTGCTTTTAGATGCTTTTAGATTCCCCAGACCGTTTCCGCGTGCAGCATCGCTCCACAGCTTCATCTTGTCGGCCGTCGGGAGGCAGATGAATATCGCTTGTGGTTTGTTTACCGTGGTTGCATTTGTACTACTCCTTGGCACATGTACTACACCTTGGAATAATACCGCCGTCTTCCACGATCCATTTGTACTACTCCTTGGCACATGAACTACACCTTGGAATAATACCGCCGTCTTTCACGATCCATTTTCCACCGCTAATCAGATGCGATCCTAGCTAAAACTGTCACTATTTTTTTACAAACTCAACAGCGTCCAATATGCAAAATCAAATGCCTGGGATTCAAGTATCGCTGAGCTCATCATTTGTGAGGTCACAAATAATTTGACCTATAATAGGCATTCTGATGTGTTTTAACACATATTTAACAGATATCGTTCTTTTAAAATAAATGAATGCCACTGTCGTCTTCGAAGAAAAAAAAAGAAAAACTTGAAAAGAAATGTCTGCAAAATGAAACTTCTTATCGTTTCATGGTCTGTCCCGAAATGAACTTCTTCTCGTCTCTCTCTCTCTCTCTCTCTCTCTCTCTCTCTCTCTCTCTCTCTCTCTCTCTCTCTCTCTCTCTCTCTCTCTCTCTCTCTCTCTCTCTCTCTCTATCTCTCTCTCTCTCTCTCTATCTCTATCTCTATCTCTATCTCTATCTCTCTATCTCTATCTCTATCTCTATCTCTATCTCTATCTCTATCTCTATCTCTATCTCTATCTCTCTATCTCTATCTCTATCTCTATCTCTATCTCTATCTCTATCTCTATCTCTATCTCTATCTCTATCTCTATCTCTATCTCTATCTCTATCTCTATCTCTATCTCTATCTCTATCTCTATCTCTATCTCTATCTCTATCTCTATCTCTCCCCCTTTTCTCCCCTTTTTCTCTTTCTCTTTTTATCTTTCTCTTTTTATCTTTCTCTTTTTCTCTTTTTTCTCTTTTTCTCTTTTTCTCTTTTTCTCTTTTTCTCTTTTTCTCTTTTCTCTTTTTCTCTTTTTCTCTTTTTCTCTTTTCTCTTTTATCTTTTTCTCTTTTTCTTTTTTCTCTTTTTTCTCTTTTTCTCTTTTTCTCTTTTTCTCTTTTTCTCTTTTTCTCTTTTTCTCTTTTTCTCTTTTTCTCTTTTTCTCTTTTCTCTTTTCTCTTTTTCTCTTTTTCTCTTTTTCCCTTTTTCTCTTTCTCTTTTTCTCTTTTTCTCTTTCTCTTTTTCTCTTTTTCCCTTTTTCTCTTTTTCCCTTTTTCTCTTCATTGTCAAGCTCGGTCGCATTAATGTCAACCTTTGCGTTCCGTGCCCATCGCTTGATCTATATCGCTAGGTTCGGATCCATCACAGAAGAGAAGGAGGACGAGCCAGAACAAGTTGAGCAGTCGGCCGAGGTCGAGCCGTCACCAGGTCGAGAGGCAACCGAGCCGATTTGTCCCGCCGACGACGATGACGAGTAAGTCGCTCTACGGGCTATCTGTGTTTGTGTGTGAATGGTAACGTCATATAGACAGCAAAGGGATATCAGGTACGCGCTGTTATTCTGTTTTTGTGTATCCTGATCATCTGTGTGAAAACGCATGGCTATTCCTGTATTAATCCCGTCATTTAATGCGTATTTACAGCAATACATTTCCGTGTTGTACCTGCGGATGAGGCTGGTTGCAGTACGCCAGGTTCGGACGCGGTCCGGTCTATGCTCTCACGTCAGTCCTAAGCTGACAGGGATGGAGATATTTCATGCCCCGTGGTGGTTCATCATTCAGGTTGCCAGGTGTTCGTGCGACGTGCGGTGATGTAGCCTTCCCTGGTGTGCGGCAGTGGTTGTGCGCCCATTTTAGGTTCGGTGTTGTGTTGTGGGATGTTTGGCAACTATCCCTGCTATCTGCCTGTTGTTGGTCAGTAAGATGTAAGGCACTTGAAATGAAAGAGCTGAGGCGTGGGCGCTATGTGCGCTATGTGCGCAGATAAATATTGTGGGCGCCATGTGACCATTGACGTCGATGCCCCCTAAATCCAAATAAATAAACAACTAACTAACTAACTTGGAGGCTGTGGTTTGTGTGTCTGTGGTTGTCTATCTGATGTCCAGCTGTGAGTTATGGTCATCTGTAAATTTGGTGTTAGATGCGCTGATTCTGTGCAATGCAAGGAAGTATTAAGTGGAAAGAACGATTCATACAAGACGTGTATAGAGCGTTGCGTATTGAGTCGTCATATTGGACAGGTGTGTCAAAGTTGTTTAGTTATATCCTCGTAGTAACCCTCTAGCTGCTTTGTCGCAAATACATGACGCTTTGGGTCACCCATTTATGTCTGATGCCTCCCATGCTCATTTCGCTTGTCGTATTTGACCGGTGGAATCAGGTACAGCGTTGGAAAAGTGGCCCTTTTTTTAACTTTTGCAATCCAAAGAATTATACACTCCGGAAAAAATACACTCCTTGAATTGCTGGATGAAGGCATACTTAACTAGCAAGACAGCTAGATGTCATTATACAATAGTGATAACTTGGGTGGAGAGGAAGATTCAGTCATACTGGGTCCCCTACCACATGAAGTTTCCAGTATAATTGAGGATAATACACATTTGTTATTTCGGGTCATCTGTAGGCACATTCCAAGAGGAGGCAGGAGTGGAGCCGAAAATGAGATGCCAGCCAGATTGGAAGAATATCAGTTTGCTAGCATGCACAAGTACAACATATGTCAATGGATGACAAAATATGGATCACTGCAGTCTGAATATGATCTCAATGCCACTGAACATTCCATCTTCCATATCATTCTATAACATTCCATTTGTGCATGTGCGATTTCTGGTGAGGTGCAGGTGAATTAATAAACAGCCACCAATGCATTCATGTATATGTTCTCCATTTGTGTATAAACCTCAGAACAGAGTCCAGATGTGCCCAGAAGAATGTATGGATGAACACCAAGAGCTAGAGTGACATCCACACAACTGGTAAGCCACAAAGTGTAGCACTTCCCCCAAATCTCCTAAATACTCGTGGATATGAGCCATGTTTTGCTACAGCATAGGAATTGTCATGGGCACTATTACTTTTCCACACATGCTTTACACACATTTTGCCTCCATGAAGCATACAAAGGTATTAGGTTTGGCTAAGTTATGCTATATTATTTTTTTTGTAAGTTATCCATTTATCAAATTCCTTTCGAAATCATTCAGGATTATAAAATAAAGTTTTTGAATAAAAAAAAAACACTCGGGCTAGCATAGGCCGTTTGGTTAGAATAGGACATTTACTTTTAATTTGTTAAAGGAAAAAATTGCTTAGAAATTTTTTGTTAAAAAAGGCTTTTTTGCATCCAGTTAGGCTGCAGCTTTTTCTTCCTTTTTAACATCACATTTCATGGTATATTTCCCAACCAAACCCGAGCCACTTTTTTGGTGTCATTTTGCTACCCAACTGCACTTGCCAAAAAAAATGTGAGGTCACATCATGTAAGTACCTACATTATGAACACATTCATAATCATTGCACGAAAAATAAATTTCAAGAAATCAAATCACTTCAAACTGCAAATTTGTCCATTCAGAAAGTCACAGACCAGAAATGTTAAAAGTATAATGGTATTCAATGGAGAATGGGGACAGGGTGCACCTAATAATTCCTGAACATTTCATGAATGCACAAATAATGCTTGAATGCATGCATATCTATAATATCTGCAGTCAATGTGCAATGAAGAGGCCCAGCCCCATTTTGAAAGAAAAACATTCACGCTTCAAAATGTGGTAAGTTAAAACAAGTTTTTCCAGACAAAAGCAAAGCAATCAGTTTTGTTCATTTCTACGCTTGTCGACAAAACATCGCAGCAATTAATATTATCATGTCCTGCTCCTTGACTTATCTGAAGATATCCCGTCACACAACACAAGCTTACAGCTTTGGTTTATCCAAATCAATAACTCAAGTTACCGCGAAGATATTTTATATAGGTAAGTAGGTAGGTACCTACATAATCAGATAATACAACCTCTCATACCTCGAGCCAAACACGCAGTAAATTCCATCCGGATAGCAGCAAAGAGCTTTAAAGAAAATCCTTCGTTGAATAAAAAACCACTACGCTCCGCTAACCAAATATAGGAATTCACCTTCACCAGCCCCCGACCGCGTTCTTGGATTCAATGAGTTCACCGCTCTCCATCTCCCACTCCGGCCGGAGCTATTTGAACCATTGCCACGAAAAGCCATGGATAATGCATTCCTTCTTGGTTCCTTGGAGAATGATATGTTCTGCATCAATTGGGATGGATAAAACCGTTCATATTTATATTATTAAGCAGTCAGGAGCGATATACATAAAAGATTTCGGAAGGATTTTCCCCATGAAAATTGCCTGAATGGTACCAAAACGTTCCTAAAACCTGCTAACACTGCTCCAAAATGAAGACCCATAGAACCAGAAATTTCACCTTCTTTCGATTTCATGACTTATATTGTTTCCAAATTTCATCAACAAGCGGGAATAGTTGTATTCATGCCACTCCGACCGCGAGGTTTTCCCACTCCGGACAAATTCAGATTTACGTGTGTTGACCTAATCCTCTACACTCATAAGCCTCATTCTGATCCAATGATTAATTTCTTCCCACAGTCCTGATTATTATTAATTGAGAAAAAAGTTCCCTGTAATTCTCTTGGCAGTTTTCTCTAACTTATTTTCATTTTTTGGTATTTCATAGTAATCATGGCGCGAAATGAGACGCTAGTTTCCGCTCGTCCGTGACGATAGTCTGTTTTACAGCAGCAATTTGCCCGCCCGTCTAGTCGCTTTTCATCCTTCCAAGGAATTCCTTGCTTCTACTAAACATTCCAGACATGAACTAAAAAGTGCATTGAAATACATTTAATATTAATAAGGATTGACTTCAATATTTTTTTCCAGCTTTCTCATTTGAAAAAAAAGAAGATTTCATCGTGGAGAGAATAAAGATGTTAGACGGATTGTTTTAGTATAACTTTCCTTCAACCATTATATATTCGGAAACCCATATCCCGAAGTCACATTTTAGACCCTCCCATTTTAGACCCAGCGGTGCACGAACGTCCTGCTCTCGAGGTATGTTGTGAATTTGTATTAGTTGTGCGGTGTTGGTACCTATGCTAGGAGTGGCAGGTATTGATATATAAACTTGGTTGACATCGATTAAGTATACTTTTGTGATCATTTTTCTACCATTGCTCGAAGTTGCCTTATAAGTCATTCACGTAACGTGGATGACTTCAGACGACGATGTGTGGTGGACCCCATCTGGTTGTCTGTGAGACACTAGGATAAGAACCTAACAAATGACTTAAAGGCGTTTTATTCTCGAGGAAGAAGAATTATCGGGTTATTTTACGACTCATTCAACCGCAAGGTTGCATAGCGCCGCCACCCTATATCACACCGATTGGTCGTGGGTGGACTCTGTAAATGCCGCCGGCCGCGAGATTCGAGTTCCACGCTCCACCATCTAAGCTACCGAGGCCCCTGGGTTTTTATTCTTCATTCCAGGAGACATCACTGCATTTTTCAAAATTTATACACTTCGTTATATATAAAATGTATATACTCCGTTACTTGGTGCTTCAACATACACCCCATAATTTGGCAAACTGGGAAATTATACACCCCATAACATAGTGCTTCTCAAGATTATACACTCCATACTTTGGCAAGCCACGAATTTATACACTCCGAATCCAAGACCGAGAAGTGAAAATCCAACACTGATCAGGTATGATGAAGATTGCATCTGAGGTGTATAACTGCCAAGCTGAGGTATTGAGTGAAAGGGGCGGTGTTTGGGGTCATCTTTCTGGTTCTGTCATGCAGACTAGAGTGAAGCAGGCGAAGCTTTCGAGGTGATATTTCTTGTTCTGACATGCCTACTGAGGGAGCAGGTGAACCGGGCGGCGTTTGAGGTCAGCCGTCTGGTTCCGTCCGGCAGGCTGAGGTGTGACGTGGAGGAGGCGGTGTCTGATGAGTTGGCCTCACTGCGCTCTGAACAAGAGCAGCTGGCTCACGATTTGAAGACGCTGCTCTCCCGTCAGAGGGATGCTGTGCTGCAGCAGACTACCACTGTGGGGTAAGTAGCAGCGCCCACTCGCCAATTACATGCGTACAGAACAGTCGGCGCTACCTCCATTATACTCCCGCTGTGATGGATGCGAGGCGCCACACCTCCTGGAAAATAGCTGTTTGTCCTATATTTCCTTGCCATCGCCGCTCTGAGGCACTCTATTTAACACTTCTGGTTGATTTCTATGCAACGGTAACCGGGCAATTATACGTAAAGCAGATGTGCGTATGGCAGATGTACGTACGCAATTGTACGTAAGCAAATGTACGTAAGCGCAGATGTACGCATGGCAATTGTACGCATGGCAATTGCGCAGATGTACGTATGGCTAATGTATGTAAGCGCAAATGTACGTATGGCAAATGTACGTATGCGCAAATGTACGTTTGTGCAAAAGTACGTATGCGTAAATGTACCCAAGCGCAAATGTACGTTTGCGCAAAAGTACGTAAGGGCAACTGCACGTATGCGCAAAAGTACGTATGCGCAAATGTACGTAAGCGTAAATTTACGTATGTGCAAATGTATGTAAGGTTAAATGTGCGTATGCGCGAATGCACGTATGCCAAATGTACGTATGCGCATTTGTACGTATGCGCAAAAGTACGTATGCGTAAAAGTACGTATGCACAAATTTACGCAAGCGCAAATGTACGTTTGCGCAAAAGTACGTATGCGCAAATGTGCGTAAGGGCAAATGCACGTATGCGCAAAAGCACGTATGCGCAAACGTACGTAAGCGCAAATTTACGTATGCGCAAATGTACGTAAGCGCAAATGTGTGTATGCGCAAATGTACGTAAGGTTAAATGTACGTATGCGCAAATGCACGTATGGCAATTGTACGTATGCGCAAATGTAGCTAAGAGCAAATGCATTTACGCATACGTACATTTACGCTTACGTACTTTTGCGCATACGTACATTTGCCATACGTACATTTGCGCTTACGTACATTAGCGATACGTACATCTGCGTTTACGTACAATTGCCATACATACATTTGCGCAGACGTACATTTGTTTACGTACATTTGCTTACGTACATCTGCCATAGGTACATTTGTCCTTACGTACATTTGTCCTAGAATCCTATACAACACCACCACCAGCGGGCGGATTGTCCTATACCTCGGCGCCGAGACGATCTAATACGCCACCAAGTCTGAATGGCCACTATTGTATCTTTCTGCACGGTCCGCTGTCGTCTGACCGCCTGTGCGGGCCGTCTGAGCACCTCACCACCGGCGTCGACCTTCCGGCAGGAAGCTGCTGTGGGACGTGGCCCACGCGTGGCCCTACTCGCGCCAGCAGACGGTAGTGCGCGCGCGCTACTGCGTCGGCGGCCTGTTCCTGCTGCTGGCCGTGGTGGTGTTGCTGGTGCCGCCCGCATACAGCAGCTGTTCGGCAGACCGACGCTCCTGGTACTCGTGGGCCGAGGTAAGCCGCCCACGCTGGCTCTCGGTACGCGTGGGTACCAGGAGCTATCTAATAGGTGCCTAAATAACTAACTAATGGTAATTTAAGAAAAGCCTAACTACACCGTCAGGCTGTATTATTTCGTTTAGTTTTATGTGAGCGATTTCCTGCTCAGATTGAGGTATAGCGCTCCCAATGTCGGGAGTTGTGCAGTGTGAGCTGGAACCTGTGTGTTGTGGCCGGCTCATAGCGATGCTGGATCTCTCCCCAGCTGCTGTAGCCTCGTCTGTCGCTGCATCTCATCAGACCGCCACCGCTGTGACGTGCGACCGGCTGCGAGGTGTGCTGACGATGCTGGATCTCTCTCCCCAGCTGCTGTACCCTCACCTGTCGCTGCATCACGTCAGACCGCCGCCGCTGTGACGCCTGACGTGGACTGGCTGCGAGGTGTGCTGACGGTACTTCCGCCTGAGGCGTGTGGCGTGCTGACGGTACTTCCGCCTGAGGCGTGTGGAGTGCTGACGGTCTCACCGCCTGAGGCGTGCGGCGTGCTGACGGTACTTCCGCCTGAGGCGTGTGGAGTGCTGACAGTGCCGCTGCCTCCTGTGTCCGCTGGTGATAGCTCGCCACATGTGCTGCCGCCACCACCGCCTCCTGGGTCCACTGGTGATAACTGGCCATATGTACTGGTCACGTCATGGCGATGGCTGCATCAAGTGATTGGTGTACACTTTGGCGTTGTGTTGTTTTACGTGGTTCGTCGTACGCGCAGTGTCAATAAATACATGATGTTTTTTAATTGTGTGGCTGCCCGGGCGACGAGTTCGGACCTGAATGATGTAAGTGACGATTTGTGGGTTTACGTGATCAAACTTATGAGTATTGTAAATAGTGGCATGACAAGCGTACATGGCACTTGCTTCGCTGCGTTCACTGGAATCCACTCGTTCAGATAAGCGCCTATCCGCCCACTATCGCAGACCTACATTAATGTCGACTTCGTGACGATTCGATCATTGGCTCGCAAGCTATGCCGATTGTAACACCCCGAATCAGTCATTTTTCCCTATGCAGGATCCTAACTGCGTTATTCAATGGTACTTGGTTCGATGTGATTTGAAATGTCATTGTAAAAACACATTGAGGAAACATCCCACAAAGAGCTCCATCATCTGGTTTCAAGATCCGAGAATACCAAACAACCAAAGCAAAAAAGTAAAGGGATAAACTAAAAAGGTAGGAAGTGCCAGCGATGGGCGCGCCAGGTTGTGCAATGAAAAAACTGTTGCTCTGTTGTGTGGTGGTTGCAATCTGTTGCCGAAAGAAGAGCCAGAGAGTGGCAATTTGAACGTCGAGTCGAAGACGACAGCAGCGAAACGTTTAGTTGTGAAACATCGAGTGGCAGCTTGGAGTGAAGCGTAGGCCTCACGAGTACGCGTGGCTGTTGCCAGCACTGCATTGGCATGTATATCCCGCCAGAGGGTTTCCAATTGTTGGAGTAGGAAGTTAAACGTGTGTATGGAAACCCGACGGCGGAGAAGAAATACGGAAAACTCATGAATCCATATCGACGTCGCATCCATATCGATCGAGAATGAAAACAGCGAAGTGACAACAAAACAGAAATAACGGCTATTAGTGTTGTTCAATCTAAAAGGATGTCATTTGACCGAATGCGGTCTAGTATACAAATGGCAATCTAAAGGCAATAAAGCTTTCATTGCCGTATGCCTGTTGCTTTGGATATTGCATTGTTTGTATGCTGTTTAACGTAAAATGTTTGCTTTTAGCACGAGCAAGCATCTCTCAGAGAGTGCATGTAGTCATGCAGCCAACTAGCAGTAAGGTTCATTAGCAAAAAATATGACGATGCTCATTGGGGATGAGTAGCCTAGGGGTAAGTTGCTCGTCTCACAATCGAGAGGTTGTGGGTTCGAGTCTCACCTGTCGCTACTCTTCGCCCGCGACCAATCGGCGTGAGAGATTGGCGACGCTACATGACTCAACGGTCGATGTGTCGTGAAACCAATAACCAACCAACTAATGAGATGCTCATTAAACTTAGGCAACAGGAGGGATGTTTACACATGAAGAGGCGTAATAGGGCTGGGATGTCGCTTACCTTTCCACAATTTTGTTTCCTGTGTAGATAGTGTTGCTGGCCGATTCTAACATCAATTACGATCCCATTTCCGACGTGAGCCGTTTTTGCTGTCGACATGCCAACTGTAACCTAAAATGCTATTCCACATTGAGTCCGAGTCTTGAACATGATTATCTTAGCGCGCGGCTAGTAGTGATTTTTGTTGTATTAATTCAAATTTTATTCCATGAATTTGTTCGGAAGTCCACCGGTGTTCCACTGTAGGCAGAGACTATTGCCGAACGAGATTAGTGTCTGTTGGTGTTCCTACACCGTGTGGTGTCGGTGTCGTGTTGGGGGGATGTTGGATTCGGTGGATGGTGCGGAGGGTCAGGCAGAACTGGCTGCTTAGCTCTGGTGATACGGGTTCTGGGAGGTGATTGTATGGTGTGACGAGTGTGATGTTTGTGCTTGGGAGTTGAGGTAGATTCGGTCGGGATTTATTGGTCTGGGTAGGATTGGCAGGTGTGATGGGCTCGGTCTGGATGGACGTTGTAGGCGTGGTGGGCTCGGTTTGGGTGGCGGCATCGGACAAGGTTTTTGGATGGGTTTGGGTGTTAGCGCAGCAGGTGGTGTGGTGGTCGATCTGACAAGAGACGGTGGCCGTGTGCTTGTGGAAGGCCGATGTGGTGGCTGAGGTAGCCGTGGAGTTTGGCCTTGGCTTAGGCCGGTCGGATGAGTGGGACAGTGTCCGGGGGTCCGGGCAGGGAGTGGTGGGAGGTGTCTTGATGGTGGGGTGAACGCTGGCCGGCTAGAGACGTGGCGGTGAAGCGGTACGGCCAGGTCTTGCAGGAGATGTGAAGGTACCGGTGAGAGATGGGATGGAGGCTAGTTCGTGGTCTGGGCGGGATGAGACCTCATCTGGGGTAGGGTGGAGGTGTGAGGAGTCCGCGTCCAAAGTGAGGTGGAGCGGGCGGCGGCCGGGTCCGTGGTGAGGTGGGTGTGGGAGGCCTGGTCCGCGGTTGGGTGGGTATGGGAGGAGGCAGGGTCCGTGGTGAGGTGGGTGTGGGAGGCCTGGTCCGCGGTTGGGTGGGTATGGGAGGAGGCCGGGTCCGTGGTGAGGTGGGTGTGGGAGGCCTGGTCCGTGGTGAGGTGGGTGTGGGAGGAGGCAGGGTCCGTGGTGAGGTGGGTGTGGGAGGAGGCAGGGTCCGTGGTGAGGTGGGTACGGGAGGAGGCAGGGTCCGTGGTGAGGTGGGTGTGGGAGGCCTGGTCCGCGGTTGGGTGGGTATGGGAGGAGGCAGGGTCCGTGGTGAGGTGGGTGTGGGAGGAGGCAGGGTCCGTGGTGAGGTGGGTGTGGGAGGCCTGGTCCGTGGTGAGGTGGGTGTGGGAGGAGGCAGGGTCCGTGGTGAGGGGGTGTGGGGAGGCCTGGTCCGCGGTGGGGTGGGTATGGGAGGAGGCAGGGTCCGTGGTGAGGTGGGTGTGGAGGCCTGGTCCGTGGTGAGGTGGGTGTGGGAGGAGGCAGGGTCCGTGGTGAGGTGGGTGTGGGAGGCCTGGTCCGCGGTTGGGTGGGTAGGGAGGAGGCAGGGTCCGTGGTGAGGTGGGTGTGGGAGGCCTGGGTCCGTGGTGAGGTGGGTGTGGGGAGGCAGGGTCCGTGGTGAGGTGGGTGTGGGAGGAGGCAGGGTCCGTGGTGAGGTGGGTGTGGGGAGGCCGGGTCCGCGGTGGGTGGGTGGGGGCTGGGTCCGCGGTGGGGTGGGTGTGGGAGGAGGCCGGGTCCGTGGTGAGGTGGGTGTGGGGGAGGCGGTCCGCGGTGGGTGGGTGTGGGAGGAGGCAGGGTCCGTGGTGAGGTGGGTGTGGGAGGAGGCAGGGTCCGTGGTGAGGTGGGTGTGGGAGGCCTGGTCCGCGGTTGGGTGGGTACGGGAGGAGGCAGGGTCCGTGGTGAGGTGGGTGTGGGAGGAGGCAGGGTCCGTGGTGAGGTGGGTGTGGGAGGCCTGGTCCGCGGTTGGGTGGGTATGGGAGGAGGCAGGGTCCGTGGTGAGGTGGGTGTGGGAGGCCTGGTCCGCGGTTGGGTGGGTACGGGAGGAGGCAGGGTCCGTGGTGAGGTGGGTGTGGGAGGAGGCAGGGTCCGTGGTGAGGTGGGTGTGGGAGGCCTGGTCCGTGGTGAGGTGGGTGTGGGAGGAGGCAGGGTCCGTGGTGAGGTGGGTGTGGGAGGAGGCAGGGTCCGTGGTGAGGTGGGTACGGGAGGAGGCAGGGTCCGTGGTGAGGTGGGTGTGGGAGGCCTGGTCCGCGGTTGGGTGGGTACGGGAGGAGGCAGGGTCCGTGGTGAGGTGGGTGTGGGAGGAGGCAGGGTCCGTGGTGAGGTGGGTACGGGAGGAGGCAGGGTCCGTGGTGAGGTGGGTGTGGGAGGCCTGGTCCGCGGTTGGGTGGGTATGGGAGGAGGCAGGGTCCGCGGTGTGGTGGGTGTGGGAGGAGGCAGGGTCCGTGGTGAGGTGGGTGTGGGAGGCCTGGTCCGCGGTTGGGTGGGTATGGGAGGAGGCAGGGTCCGTGGTAAGGTGGGTGTGGGAGGCCTGGTCCGCGGTTGGGTGGGTATGGGAGGAGGCAGGGTCCGTGGTGAGGTGGGTGTGGGAGGCCTGGTCCGTGGTGAGGTGGGTGTGGGAGATGGCCGAGTCCGCAGTGGGGTGGCGTGGGAAGAATGATTGGATGTCGAGGACGGGTGGTGTGTTGAGGATGGAGGTGTACCGGATTCTGATAGCTGGCTGCTAGTGGGTTGGTACGATAGGTAGGTGTTGGTGCTCGGCTGGGCGTGGGTTCAGGAGGTGAGAAAAGTGCAGCTGAGTAGCTGCGGCAGGTGCGGTTTTGGAGTGGAGGAGGTGGCGCTGTGCAGGTGCTGGCGTGCCGTGTCGTGTGGCACTGGCCCGAAACCGGCGACGGAAGACCATCTTATTCAGGCTTATTCAGGCTATAGCCGCCCCGGTGGTCCCTGCTGGTGACAGCCGCCGCCGACTCCATAGTCAACTTTACCCTTCGCCCCGTCGCCTGCGTGTGTCAGGGAATGCCAGTTCGCAGAGGCTCGTCCAGCAGACGCGCCAGCTCATCGACACCAAGTGGGCGGGTCAGGGGTGGCTCGATATCTGCCTGGTAGTGCTGCAAGTCCACGAACTCCACGAAATTGCTGGCCCGGAGATTGACTTCGGGCATTTGTAAGCCCAGACTGGCTGCCCAGGCTGCCGGCGCTGACGGGCCTCACCGATGAGCTGGATAGCCCGGGCCCGGATCTATCGGCGTTCGTCCCCGAGCATGCCGAAGACGATGGCCTCAGGGTGCGCTATCATGGCGTTCCCGCAGTCTCCTCTGCACTTCGGCCAGATCATCGTCGGTCATGTGGCGACGCTGCCGCTCGAGCTGGTCGTACAGGTGGCGCGGCGCCTCCACCAGGTCCGGCCGGTGTCTGACTGCTAGCACTGTAGCACTGTTGGGATGTAAACGCCCACAACGTACAAGGAAGCGTCTGCAGCTCGGCACTGGTGCTCTGTTGGGCCATGTAGACACGCAACAGTCTGCTCTGTGCGGTGTGCCACTGCGCCATACTGAGCTAGCTGTGGACGCGCTGCGCTACTTCGTTTCCATCACCCGAAGTCACACACTGGGCGCACTGCACCAGCAGGCGCAGATCTGAGCTCAGATTGCGTCTGACATCGTCTGACAGCGGCGGCAGCTCAGCTGTTGTCAGGGGCTGTAACTGAGCTTCTTTGTTTCTGCTGCTGCATGTCCGTCTTCGCCAAACCTTGGACCTTCTCCGTCTTCTGACAGCCTCCCCACTAAAAAGCCTGCATGATTCCCATGCCTGTGTGCTCGTGTTTGTGTCCGATGACCAAAGTGGGAGATAGATGAAAATCATTTTGTCTTCAATTTCGCATCCCCATGTCTTCACGTGAGACCCACAACGTTCAAAATCAGAACTCATACAGTGTCTCAATCAATTTTCTTTATAATTGTGCCGCGCCGGTGTCTATATCTCTGTCTGTTCTCCGTATTGTTTTTTTTCGGTGCCTTTGCATTTTGTTAGAGGTGCCTAGTTTTTGATAATGCACCAACGCACGAAAAGCGAAACATTTGGCCGTTCGCCACCCAACAACATGTGCACCCCTCCGACCGGAAGCTAGTCTTCAGGTGTCTCACGCTCTATTGACCTTTCAATGTTCTTTTCACATTAACATTTAGCAGGCGTGTTATGTAACAGCTAATAGAATAAGATTATCATCGCTGTTCAAGAAAATCACGGCATCACTATGGACTTCCAACCAGGTATGTGCGCATGAAAACCCCGCATTTTCCTCGTGGTATTTGTATCTACATTCACTACTTATCACAACGTTACGGAGAAGATGAAAGCAAAGGAAACATTATAATCGAACGATGTCACACATCAGCATGTCACGTATTCGTCTATGTCTATGTATGTCATAAGTCAATGCAATATGTATATCTGGGATGGGCAGTTGCTTCGGTGAGTTGCTTGATGTCCATCGTCGCTCGCTTGCAATATTTTTTTTCGTATTCTACTTAACGTCGTGTTTGTTGCTGTAAACGCGTAAATCCGTTATTTTCAACACCTTTAAGGTGGTAAACGTGTTGTTTCCGACGCGCTTTATTAAGAGCAAGGTAATGATTTCGTGTGTGCCTGGATGCGCACTAACCGCGAAGGAAAAACAGGCAAACTCGTAGGGCCAAATGTGGCCAGCATCACTGTGTAGCGAGTCGCTGGATCGCATTTGCGCCGTAACTGCTTTGCAGGTGGGCGACGGGTCGGGTTGCATCACCGGCACATCCCGTATGATGGCGAGCTTCCGCTCAGGCCGACACTGGTCACTGGTGGCCAGCCGAGCGCCCCCATTTCAGTCCAAAACACTGCACACTCCAATTAAGCTGGCCCGCCCTCACCGCCACAGCGGGGACAGAGGCGGAGTCAGCGCTCAGGACATGGAGGAACTCAGCGTAGCGCGCTGCAGGTCGTGGGCGACTTCACGTTCCATTTGACAAGCACTCGATGACTTCCCCCACAGCAGTACGTCACCGGAGTGACCTTCTCCCGGGGGCAATGGCCCTCTGACCCCGCGCCCGGCCGGCGACGCCTCTGGCCACCCGCATTGTGTGTGCCAACTTCCGCGCGGCAGGTGGGGTGGCCCGGGGCGCGGCCTTGGGCACTGGGCCGACCCTCCCGTCGGTGGATCAGGGGGGGTGGATGCGCAGCGGTACACCTGACCGCTGGCAGTGGATGGGGTGTGCGTGAGCGGCGAGGTGAAGCGATCAGAGCGCAGTGGGCGATGGTCCACCTACTCCTGCGACGCTGCCTGCATCGGAGTTGGCGGTCGACTCGTCTCTAGGGAGTAACATCGGACAGCATCCGAACAGTGCACTCTGGCAACATTCAAGGAGTCAACTCGAACGTCGACGCTTGGCAGCGCAAAACTGAATGACGGAAATAGCGGTTGAGATTGTGATTATTGCCTAGGACAAAGGCATAACGTATGGTGGAATGCAACTGCACTGAGCGAGAAAACAGTACAAAATGTGCGAGGGACACAGCTGGCACAAGCGATAGAGGTGATTTATCTTCGTAATTAGGTACAAAACTCTGAACTGGAGGAAGACATGAACCAAAAATGCTCATATACCTGCAATATCATCAGCCTTAGTTCGAAACAGGTGAGCACGTTTATGTACAACACTCGACTCGGAAGTGGTATGTGTGCCACGATCGAGGGACATGGGTTCCGGTTAGTTAACGTTAAAATAGCTTGCTCGTCTAAGCTAAAAATATTCCGTTTTGCATGTATGGAAAACATAGAGAACAATCAGAGCATGCGTGAATATTAGTGGATTGATATTTATCATGCGTGTTTTGAAAGTGCACAAGAATTCAATATACACTTTTTAATCGTTTGAGCTTACGAACTTTGGGTTGATCATAAATATGTATGGCGGTTGATGACATCGCCGGGTCCATCACAGATAGGCGTCACAAATTTGGCTTCATGCCATTCAGCATAGAAATGCCTTCGATGCGGGTTTTGAATCCCATAAAGATGGCTGAGAGAGACTGTGATAAGGGATCATAGATTTGAAGTATGTCTGGATGCAACATAAGTGCAACTGAAATGTCGAGAGTTCTTGACAACAACTAGGGGCCGAGTATGAGTGCGATTTGCATCTTCCGCAGGATTGCAAATACCCACTGAAGTGAAGGGCCTTAATACTGAAGAGAAATACTCTCTTTGCTTTATCTGCTAAAGCAGACCAGTGAATGTGGTAGTGCAGTGGAGTAATGTGCCTGTTTACATAATGAAAACCAAGCACGCTGTATGATGGCAGGTTTAATCGCCATATGGTACCCAGCGGTGTATACTTCGATATACACCGCTGGGTACCATATGCATGGCAGTCTCCACACCAAAACGAAGTGATGTGGCGTAACACAGCAACATGTCAAGCCAACTTGACAAAATGAAGTGCCAGTCCAACGTTAAGTTTCAAAACCCCGCCCCTTATTTCCCACCGCCCACACCCAACGAGCAATAACTTCCAATGCGCTGATTCGGGCTGAATTATCTGAAGACCTTGATTTCCCATGCTAAGTCTTCTTTCGAGGTCTACACCCCTGATAGGCATGATAGTTGGGTAGATAAAACTGGCAGCATGTATTTACTGCTTTCATTGGACGTTTGTTATTATTACAAACGTCAGATTTCTCTGAATCGCAATCCGCATTTACAACTTTGTTCGCAATCATTCGATTTATTTTATTTATCATTCGTTCATCCTTTCTTTGGTATTTTATGAATCATTGTTGATATATATATAAGCAAGACCAATTACGATATGGTTGATATGCTTGACGAGAGGCGGAGTCAGGCATACGTTCACTGGGAATTTCTTCAACATGCATCTATATCTGCATCTTTATCAATTATACTTGCATCTACATCGATAATTATAACGATCAGCAACGCGGCTAATGCTCCGGTTTTAGACGACTTCTGTGCTGTCAGGAGCCATAGAAGGCATAAAGACAAACGATCAGTGCAACTATGAGCCACAAGGGCCCTTCTTGGCTGCACTCTGAACACTCGACCAGGAGTGCTCTGATATGCGCTTTGACAGGTGTAAAAAGTACAAAGCTGATGTAATGGATGTATCTAAATGGAAGAAGAGACCGATTATATATGTCCCCAGTCGTCCGTCGAAAATAAAGCTACACATGTTTTCAAGATGTCTTAGCAACGTTTACAAGGAACTACAGTCGCTCTGTTCGTGGTTGAGACAATACAATGACTTTTTTCTGATAAAAATCAAATAGATCATTTCTTCCCGCAGAGCATGTGGTGTAGTATTTACATAGCTGGGTGTGGTGTGATATTTGCAGCGCTGTATGTGGTGTGGTATTTGCAGAGCTGGATGTGGTGTGGTAATTGCAGAGGTGTATGCGGTGTGGTGTTTGGAGAGCGTATGCGGTGTGTGTACCCAGATACATTGATGCGGCACTGATACAAAATCCAATTAAACACATGCGTCAAACCATTCACTTATTTCTAAGCTGGTCGTGAGTGCACGTGACGGTGCCTGGCGGCAGGGTTCGTTACACGCGATCGGCCTGTTCCCTCAGAGGCTGGGTGTCGGAGTACGGGGTGCACGTGAACGTATCACTGCACACAGTCGCCACTTTCCCCATCAGCCGCCATTCAGCTGGCACTTGGCACGTGCACTCATCAAGTTGTGTCGAGTTTGTGGCCAATGCATTTCCATAGCAACCATGTGGATCAATGGCGTTCGGGCGGGTCGCCGGCCGGCATGGCCAGTCGGCGAATGTGTCGAGCGTGGGCAGTGTGTTGACCGCCGACAGAGTGCTGACCGCCGACAGAGTGTGTTGACCGCCGGCAGAGTGTGTTGACCGCCGACAGAGTGTGTTGACCGCCGACAGAGTGTGTTGACCGCCGATAGAGTGTGTTGACCGCCGACAGAGTGTGCTGACCGCCGACAGAGTGTGTTGACCGCCGACAGAGTGTGAGTTGGTCTCGGCCGCGCCACAGCCGCGCCGTCGGGCATCACCGACCTGCCATGCCTCCAGGCTCCGGTCGGCTGATCTGAGACCATGCCAGGCGGCAGCGATGTGCGGCGTCACATGGATCCTGCTGGTCGCCTTGGGGATGGCATGCCACGGTGAGTGCCTGGGTGGTCGCGGAGGTCGTCGAAACAGCCGATTGATTCGCAATATAAGTTGTGTGACATTTAAACAATGAATAATTACTGGTCAAGTTTGATTCAGTGCCGGTGGTGATACCGTTCCTGAGCAGACGCTGGCTTCCGTATTCCATGCTGTGAATTCCAAGCTCTAGTGGACTCTCACTGACCTACATTCCACTGAACTGTATAACGGTCTAATCGGATTCTAACCTATCCAGATGCATTTCACTGAGCGATTTTCCATCATTTCTATTTACTTCATATTTCAATAACTGATCAATTATTCAAGGATCTGCATCACACAACATTCAGCATTGCATAGCAGCAACATCTTGTGCGTGAATATCAGCAGCTCATCGCATAACCTACGAGAATAACTGTGACCCGATTACTGCAGCTGTGACACGTGAGATTGATACTTGATACGAACAGATGGCAAACCGACTGTACTGCGATGGCAAATGCAGCAGTTCGGAGCAGACTTGGATCTGGCGGTAACTTGCGATCAGCGTCGTTTATCTCGGCCGTCTCCCAGAACCCCCTCCAGCATGCTAACTGGTGGACCGTATCCCATCGCGTTTCCCATGCATAAGCAGCATTGGGTGGGCGGGGTGGGGTGGTGGTGGGGGGGTAGAGCCGGTAAGATTGTAATTTGGTCCTCATTGGAGTCGATGGCACCGCCCCTCCCCAGTCAAATCTTGTTTGATGTGGCTTTGCAGTTTCCTGATATTGTTAGTGCGAGCGAGACAGACACGCTCCTATATGTGTTACAGCGACAAAATACCACGCCATTACTTGTGTACAATGTACATTAGCTTTCACTAGAATGACTAAGTTCACTATGTCCATATTAGATGAGTATTTCTAAGCGTGAGTTGCGCGTGTTGAACGCCACGCCTCCTACCTTGTTGATCCGCTCTGACGGCTGTATGGAGAACACGCTCCCAAAGTGGTCACTCGTGAAAATGGTGCAGAATTTCATGCCTTTCCGTATTCCGCTCTTCCCCGTGGCGCTTTCCTTCCCCATGCAATGTATTGGCTGTCACTTGGATCACGTTTCTGTAAATAATCGTTTGTGGGCACGGCTTATTGCATGACCATGTTGCGCATTGCATGGCGCACAAATGAGATAACGTATGCAGCGAGGCGCTGCACATCAGTATGTAAGCTATGATGCATTGCATTGTCCATAAGGTACAGACTTGTAGCACATCGGCTTTGATGGCTATCGGGCCTGAACATATGAATGTAAACATGCCTGCACCCAAAATGCCTGCTAAAATGTGCTGTGTGTTGCATCTGGACGTTTCGTCGATTCTATTTTATCATTGTAACAGGTGACAATATCCGTAGTATTGGAATGTAATGATGGTGCACTTAAAATAACGATATTGAGCAGTTAAAAAGTGACTGTCCCAGTGATGGAGTACTTTCTAAACGACAGCCTGCCTATCACGACGCTCTACCTAGCACGACTATCTGCCTATCACTATTGCCTACCCGCCACAACAGCCTGCCTATCACGGCTGCCTACCTATCACTGCTGCCTACTTATTACAGCTGCCTGCCTATCACAGCTGCGTGCCTAGCACGGCTGCCTGCCTATCACAGCTGCTTGCCTAGCACGGCTGCCTGCCTATCACAGCCTGTGCATCATGACTATCTGCCTATCACGGCTGCCTACCTATCACTGCTGCCTACTTATTACAGCTGCCTGCCTATCACAGCTGCGTGCCTAGCACGGCTGCCTGCCTATCACAGCTGCGTGCCTAGCACGGCTGCCTGCCTATCACAGCTGCTTGCCTAGCACGGCTGTCTGCCTATCACAGCAGCCTGTGCATCATGACTATCTGCCTATCACGGCTGCCTGCCCTATCACTGCTGCCGGCCTATCACAGCTGTCTACCTAATACGGCTGCCTACCTACCACGACTGCTTCCCTATCATGCCTGCCTACCCATCACGGCTACCTACCCATCACGACTGCCTACCCATCACAGCTGCCTGCCTACCCATCACGACTGTCTGCCTATCGCGGCTGCCTACCCATCACGACTGCCTGCCTAACACGGCTGCCTGCCTATCACAGGTGCCTGTGCATCATGATTATCTGCCTATCACGGCTGCCTGCCCTATCACTGCTGCCTACTTATCACAGCTGCCTGCCTATCACAGCTGCCTGTGCATCATGACTATCTGCCTATCACGGCTGCCTGCCTATCACGGCTCCCTGCCTATCACAGCTGCCTGCCTATCACAGCTGCCTGTACATCATGACTATCTGCCTATCACGGCTGCCTGCCTATCACTGCTGCCTATTTATCACAGCTGCCTGCCTATCACGACTGCCTACCCATCACGGCTGCCTACCTGTCACGGCTGCCTGTCTATCACGACCGGCGTGGCGCCGTAGTCCATGCTGTTGGACACGTATGCAGTGCACATGCGTCCAACAGCATGCCTGCACAATGTGCACGCGAACGTCGGCGGCCGTGGCGGGCGTGTCTGTGTTCCAGGTGGCGTGTCGAGCGTCGGCCGATGCCACCACATCGGGGGTCGTTGACCCACTGATGCCGGGGATGAGCTGCGCCGGCGCCCATTGTTGCTCGGCGCCGGGTCGTGACCTGGCGGGGGAGGGGCGCGGCTCGATTCAGGTCGCTGGTGAGCGGATCAGTGCAGGCGCGTGTCTGGCGGTCGTGGACCCACCGCAGACAGATCTGGCAGCAGCTGTGACGTCAGCTATGAGGGGCGTATGCCTGACTAGTGGCACTCCTCTCCTTTCCGTCTCATGTTTGGAAGTTCGGATAAATCTCTTGTGCGAAGATGAACTGTAAAATTATTATACATCACCCTAATATATCGCAAGATTTATAGCTGCTTATTTTAACGTAGATTCGCTATCGGTTGTCGAACCTGCTACTGGCAGTAACTTGCTACCGTGATTCTGACTGTGCCCCGGTCTTGGCCACTTCGCGCATCCCAGCGCTGTTCCCCGGTGACCCACTGCCCGCTCCATGCAGTGCTTAATTCGATGTTGGTCAGATACAAGCGTCAGTATTTGGGCCAGAAATACGCGTTCATGACCAAATCATCTGTCCGAAGGACGTGTCTTGGTCACTGGTGCATACAGAAGACTTTTCCAGGGAAGGAGTTTTGAGAAGTCGTAACCGTAGATTGACCGATCACTTCCTATCTGAACTTCTCTTATTTGGTGATACCAAGGTGTATCTTAAGTGCCAACTTCAAGTGAGAAGAATAATTTTGTTTTAATATGCACTTAGCTGTGTAGCACAAGGCCGCCAATGTCTTCACGCTGAATGGTCTCGAAGAAGCCACTTATTCAAGCAGCTCGCCCAGGTTGAGCCTAGGAACCTCCGAGTTAGGGTATAAATGCGGTATCCACTGCACAATTGGCTCGCTTACATTGGAGCTGATAGCAAAGTTTCAGCCATTTCGTACTTGGGTGTTTATTTGGGCCAGACGCTAGAACCCAACTAAGTGTACTGGAAGGCCCCCAGCTTCGTGTTGAACACTATCAGCTTGGTGTGCTTGTGCGATCAACACATATTGATGTTTGAACTTCATGCACTGGGAAGTGCACTTCAGCGCACTTGAGGACCACTCATTTTTAGCAGCCTCATTTCTGATGTAAACGTTCCTGGGTAGAGCATTGTGTTATGTGTGATCAACCAGACAAATGACCTAGCTTGCTCTGCCTCGGGCAGTGGCGATGTCTAAGACACGATGCTATATTCTGGCAGGATTACAAACCAGTGTTCCAGAACCCCCGACCCACTCGCGATCTCCAACTTTGCCCAGCCAGATCACTGTGTGTGTGTGTGAGTGAATTTTGCCAGCCTGCCACCGTGTGGTGATATCGGCTGGTTCCGGTTGAAGAGAAGATGTGTAAGAGAGTGAGTAGCGTAGGGTAGGAGGATGAATCCGAGGTGGAGGCTTAGTAGAGTCGTCGAGCAGTGGTGAAGTAGCGTTGAGAGGGTCTTGAAGAGTAGATCTGAGGTAGTCCGGATCGATTGAAGATGTAGAGCTGGTGCAGTAGAGTTGTTTGAGAGCCGGAGATGATGAAGTCGAGAGAGAGTTAGTCCGGTCGGTGCCACATTTGGGTATGGGGTGTAGTGGGGGGTGTTGGGGTCGGGTCATCGCCAGAAGGGAACATTGCAAGAACATATTTTTTCTCTTTTTCTTTTTGTAACGTATCTTTTACTCTTTTCCGTTTTCCTTGTTTTGTTCATTTTCTGTTTCGTTTTTTAACATATCTTTTCCTTTTTTCTTTTTTTTCCTTCTTTTTCACTTTTTTCACAATTGTTCCATAATACGTGTAGTCTTGAGAAAGTGGAAGAGGTGTTCGTGTAATGCTGGATGGTCGTCGTTGAGGAGCGTGGTGAGGTTCAGTTGGATGTTGTTCGTGGTGCAGTAGTTTGTGATATGTTGTCTTTGGTTGTTGTATTTGGTGCAGTATATGAGCATGTGTTTGACTGTGTGTGGCGGCAGGTAGTGCATTGTGGTCGTGGTTGATTGCGTAGGAGGTATGAGTGTGTGAGTGCTGTGTGTCCTATGGGTAGTCGTATTAGTGTCCGTTCTCTGAGTGTGGTGTTTTGGTTGATGGGGTGCCAGTATTCGTGTTTGGGGTGTATTTCGTGTAGTTGTGTTGTTACTGTATCCCATGTTTGTTGTATGTGTTTATTGATGGTCTGTCGTATTGTGGGGTAGTAGTCAGATTGTGAGTAGGGACATTGTGCGATTTGTTGTAGTGTCGTGGCTATGCTTGCTTCTGTGTCTGCGTGTTCGTTGCCGTGAATGCTTGTGTGACTTGGGATCCAGAGAAGTGTTGGCCGTTGTGGTATAGTGAGTTGTTTGTGGATGTGTAGTATTTTGGGCATGAGGGGGTGTTTGTATTTGGTGTGGGGTGTTATGCTCTGTAATGCTGATTTTGTGTCTGTGGCTATGATGTTGTGTTCAATTTTAGTGTTGTAGATGGTGCAGTATGCCAAGAAGCTTGCGAATAATTATGCTGTGTATGTGGATGCTGTGTCGTGCAGACGGGCACGTAGGATGACCCGCGGCGGTGCTGCGTTGGGGTACAGCACCGCCGCTGTGCCCGTCTGCTGTGTATGTGATTTGGAGCCTTCTGTATATATGATGTGGTTGGCATACTGTGCTGTGAATTGCAGGAATAGTTGCTGTATTTCTGCGTGGGTGTATGTGTTTTTCTGATTGTCAATGAGGAACTGTGTGTTGGGTGTCGGTTGTTTCCACCATGCGATGGGTTGTGGGGGTGGTGCTGTCGTTGGGAGTGTTATATCTAGTGTGTTGGTGTGTCTGTGTATGCGGCAACCTATTGTGGCCTTTAATCGTGTGGAATTCATGAGTTGGTGTATGCGTGTTGTGCGGAGTTTTAGTGCCTGCGTGCACGGGTGTTGTTTCGTGAGTTGTGTCTTGTAGTGGTACCTAAGTAGTGCTTCTGTTCATCTTTGCTGTAGTTGTGGGATGTGGTTGTATATGTGAAGAGCGTAAGAAGGTGAGGTGGTGTAAGCAACTATGACTATTTGTAGGCATTGACGTTGAATAGAATCTATAATTGTGAGGTTTAATTTAGCTGCGTTTTCGAAAAGTGGGGATCCGTATTCCATAACTGCCCGAATGAGTGAGTTGTCAAAGGTTAGAAGTGTTCCGGTCGGATCCCCAGTGTGTGCCAGAAAGTGCTCGTAGTATGTTAATTCTTTTTGAGACGCGTTTTTGTATGTTTAGGAGGTGTGGCAGAAAAGTTAGTCGTTGCTCTAATGTGATACCTAGAAATTATGTTGTGGTGACAAAGGGAATGGGTGGGTTGTATATTTTTATGGGTTGTAGGTTTGTGTCTCTGTTGTAGCCGAAAGTCATGCATTTTCTGTTAGTGCGTGTTATAGTACTGTTAGTGCGTGTACCGGTGCTTCTGTTGATGTTCATAATACCATGTCGTCGGCGTAGATTGCAATTTTGGTTGAAAAGTTGTCGGTGATGGCTGAATTTAGAGCTAAAATGAAGAGTAGTGGACTGAGAACTGTGCCTTGCATTACACCGGTGGTGGGGAATTTGGAGTCTGAGGTGTGGGGCCCAATTTTGACTTGAAACGATCTGTTGAGTAGATATAAATGTAGGTAGTGCATCAGTCTGCCTTGTATGTCTATGTTGTGTAAGTGTTGTAGTAGTGATGTTATGTTGATGGTGTCATAGGCTTGTTTAGATCCAGGAAGACGGCAACCGTGGAACGTTTCCTGGCTGCCGCTTCCCGGACGTTTGTGGTGAAGTAAGTGAGGTTGTCTAGACATGATCGATTGGGAAGGAAGCCTGATTGAATAGGAGAGAGTAAGTTTTATGTTTGAATGATATAGAGGAGGCTTTTTTTTACAAGACGTTCGAATAGTTTGTGGAAGCAGCTAGTGAGGGCAATAGGGCGATAGGAAGTGCAAAGAGTTGAATCCGTGTTTAGTTTAGGTATGGGTATGAGAGAAGCGTGTAGCCAGGATTGTGGGTATGTATGTGTGGTCCATGCGGTGTTGTAAGTGTTGAGTAGTGTGTGCAGTGCTGACGTTGGTAGGTGTTAGAAGAAAGAATAGTGAATGTTGTCCGGTCATACACATGTGCTACCTGTCTGTGCGATTGCTAATTGTAGTTTTGTAAGTGTAAATCTAGTGCTGTAAAGGTGTGTGCGTGTGTGTCTGATTGGAGGTGGTGGATTCATGAGAGTGTAGATGATCTGAGATGGTAGTGGTCTCCGAATAGGTTTGCTATTGTTTGTGGGTCTGTTGTGGTGTTGTTGTTGTGTCTAAGTGTGATGGCTTTGATTGGGCGTCTTTGTCGGTGTTGGAATGTTTTCAGAAGTGTCCAAATTTCTCCGAGAGGTGTAAATCTGTTAAATTGGGTGTTAAATTTGTTCCAAATGGTCTTTTTTCGTTTTTAATGATGGTCTTACATTGTGTTCTGAGTTGTTTGTTTATTGTTAGTGTTTCTGGAGTGCGGTGTCCTTCATATCTATGGCGTGCGTGGTTCCTCGCGTGGTCGCCCGGTGGCAGTCATCACTCCACCAGGGAGCCGCGCGAGGTTTGTGTTGGCGTCGTGGTTTTGTTTGTGGTATGTGCTGATGTGCTGTGGTGATGAGTATGTCTGCGAATTGTTCTGGTGATAGTTGGGGGTTGTGGGCTGTTTGGACTGCTAAGGATTCTGAGAAAGTGTTCCAGGAGGCTTTTTTGAGGTTCTACCGGCCAGGCTGGGGATTGGGGGGCAGTGGTCGGGATTTGGGTGAAGGTAATGGTGATGGATGCGTGGTCGCTAAAGTGTGGGTCTGAAAATCGGCTGTCCAGGATAGGGTAAGGGCTAGGCGTGATGATGAGAGGGTCACGTCTGGGGTTGTGGGGGGGGGCAATTGGGACGAGGTAGGTTGTTGATCCGGTGTTACGACACACGACACACAGGCACACAGGAAAATTCCGCCTGCTGTCGATCTTGTTTGCGATTTTTTCTCGATCGCGCATCGTCAGAAATTCGCATGCATGGAGGCTCTAAAGTTCTCAAAGAGCCAACCTTTTGTTCTGGATCGGAGTTTTCATCGGATGCTCACTGCTTGGACAGCAGTGGTTCGCGATATAACCAACAGCGATACAAATGTCACTTTTATTGCAAATGTCACATCATTATTTTCAACATGAGAAGAAAGGTTTCGCCCAGCATTGGATGCTAGTACAGTTTTTATATGCATGCTACCTAAAATATTTGTTTCGATACATTTTTGTCACATTAGTTTGGATCTGAGCATTCATTTTATTTAAGTTAACAAAATGAGAAAGCGTAAAATCGGGCGCCACTTATCCTTAAATAATCATTACTGACAGCGGAATAAAGATATCGAACATCTCAAGCGATATGGGATCGTGAAATTACATGGACTTCCAACTCGCTATGTAACGAAACTACACACATTTAATCCGGTTACTTTTCAATAGAGCATTGTCGTTTTATCAATATGGTTTAGCTATATTCCCCTATTTGTGTCCGGGGCGGGAATGGCCGAGTGGTTAAGGTGTCGGGCTATGGGTACTAAAGGTCCCGGGTTCGACTCTAGCGCCACTCAGGACATTTTCCAATCCCGCGGCCCACCGGCGAAACAGTGTGGGCGGCGCCATTAGCCGTGACTGTGCATAAAGTGTGTCGTGAACCAACCAATAAACAAACAAACTATTTGTGGCCTCAGACCCCCACCCCTCCTCTTTCCAGATGCTCGCTCGCCATTACCAGATTTTTGGAAGTAACCTCGATAAATTTGGTGATCTTGTCTAACTTTCGTTTTCACATCTGTCAGCCGAATATACAATTATATTTAACCATGGGTGGAGCCAGGCATCGTTTTTTTTGGGTTACATTGAGCCTCTTTCGGTAATATTGTGCAGACTAAATTCATGCGGACATATGTACGTCTGCATGGATCGGCACCATATTTCGCTTTAGTTGTTCAAGGGTGCACGCACCTGGCGTATTTTGAGTAGTATTATGTACCCTTAAGTGACAGAGTTGACTCCGGGAGACGAAATGAGGGTTGTTAAAATTTCCAAACGAAGCCTGTTTCTAGTATGTACCTACCGTCATATGTCTATTCTGTGCATTGATGTTATGAAACATGTTTTAAGTTGACCAGAGGCGGATCTAGAGCGGATCCCTGGAGAGGCCTTATGGCTGATTTTTCACGATGTTGCATAAAACAATAGTGGTGCTGGTCTGAGCAGATGGCGCATGTTTGGTACGTTTTCTATATTACCGAACTTGGTTATGCAACTAGTGCACCTATGTTGGATGGGATTCTACTGCAGCACTATGGTATCCTTGTTTAGTAACTTCTCTTTACCGAACACTAAGTTTCTGTAATCTCGCCAGAGGCGGATCGAGAGCCGCACTTCGGCGGCGCACATCAGCACATTTTGTCACTTTTAGCAACATAGGCCTCGGGGGGGGGGGGCTGCATGGCCGGGCAGTTCTCTTGTGCTATGGGGTATGATCACATCCATGTCTTGGATAGGCCTGTTTAATATCTCTCGTAGAAAAATCCCTCTAAAATTGCGTCCCATTCGGTGTACATTGAGTGATACTGAGTCAGTTAGTACATGAAGAGGTAGATGCGGTGCGGTTCGAGGCAAACGCATGAGTGATGTGAAAGTGCCAAAAGTTGCGGAAGTTGTTCTTTGCCTATGGCATTTTTGTTTCGTATATCAGTGGTTTTGTGGTTATTGGTTTTACGACACGTCGACCGTTGAGTCATGTAGCATCGCCAATCTCTCACGCCGATTGGTTGCGGGCGAAGAGTAGCGGCAGTAGGTTTATAAAGTCCGCATTTTCCCAAAATCACATGCGTGACAGTTCTCGCACTTTCCAATATCCATGGCATTGCATCTACGAATCGTTCAATGTATTCTAGTGACTTTCTCAGCATCTCTGTGAGACCCGCAGCATAGCAGTGACAAACACCATGCCGTTTGTCTTTGTGCTGGATTGGGCCTTTCCGCTGGGCATCAGTATGGTAGTTCCCAGGTAGGGCTGACCCACACCAAAAGAGTGTTCAACCACTAGCTATCGGCCAGTAGACCCAGAGTTGAATGCACCCCCGGCAGAATAGGCAGCATGTGCAGAGTGTTTCAGGAGCATGTACAGGTGCAGGTGGAATTTGCCCGTAAGATTGCGTGAGCTGTTTGGTCATTGGCTGCCTGGGCTGTTTCATCAGCGATCAAGAGCCGCCCTGCGACATTGTTATCGAACCAGCTGATGTTGACGCTGCCCCTGAGTGTCCCCAGGCACCCCACGGAGGTGGTCGGGTGCGCTGAGCTGGCCTCCACGTGTGTGAGATACACGAGCTGCTTCATGTCTGCAGTGGGAGAGGATGGCTGGGAGCACAACATTACATAGATTTTAGGCTTGCACTGATACACTTATACTCGTACTAGCGTACCTTCCCACAGCCAAACTGTGCGTACGGCACAGCTATAATTAAATTTGCATAACTTACTAATTTACGCCGATAAGTGGGGTGATTGCTCTCAAATTGAAACCTGGGACCAGCCAAAGCTATAGAAACGAGAGAGAAAGAGAAAGAAAAAGAGAGAGCGAGAATGCGCGAAAAAAGAGAAAGAGAGAAAGAAAGAGTGAGAGAGAGAGAAAGAGAAAGAGAGAGAGAGGGGGAGAGATAGGGAGAAAGAGCGATAGAGAGAGAGAGAGAGAGAGAGAGAGAGAGAGAGAGAGAGAGAGAGAGAGAGAGAGAGAGAGAGCGAGAAACCCAGATACAGAGAACTATCGCGACGACACATCGTTTAAAGCATTGCTGAATCTGTTCAAAGGACTCTCATATGTCATTGCCGCGATTCTGAGTTCCAATTCCGTTTCTCCAGGCGAACCGGGCGGGCCAGCCGCAGCGCTTCTGGGAGCTGTACCTGCACCTCTGCTCTACAGCTCCATGCACGTCCCAGAGCACGACCGGCACGACTCGGCTCCTGCCCCAGCCCTGCAGCTGAAGCCGGAGCCGGCGCCCGAAGCGCGCCCGGGACGGTCGCGTTCGCGCGCGGCAATGGAGGAGTTCTTCCTGTGGATGCCCTCCGGGGATCAGCAGCTGGAGGAGTGGGCCGGCGACGGCGTGCTCTGGCTGCTCACCACGACTGTGACGCGCACTCGTGTCGTGCCGAGCACGGTGGTGCTGACGCGTCACGTGCTCACCACACCAGTCGGACGACCCCCGGCCGTTACTGCCGTCACTGCCGCCGCTCCCGCCGCTCCGACCAGCACGCCGCCGCTGGCCGACGCCGTCGCCACCCGACCGCCCCCGACACTCGCAGACGAGCCGGACGCAGGCGTCGACGTCGACTGGGGGCTGGTGCGCAGCTCTCTGGAATACCCGGGCCCGTCAGCGACGCTTACTCAGAGGACGAGCCCGTGTGGGCCCAACCCGACCGTGCGACCTGGCGGACCGCCCTCGACGGCATCCATGCCCCCCGGCGTTCATGTGACCGTCGTGGTTACGACTGCGACAGCCTATGAACCGCCGGAGGCGACTGGGAGCGACACCGGTGACAAGACTGCCACCACAGGTTCTCCTAGTCTCGTGTCCGGCGTCCCACACACTGACGAACATACCTCGTCGACAGCTACAGCAGCCGCTTCAGCAGCATCCGACAACGATTATTTTCAGTCGGGTGGTGTCACCACCGCTTCCGTGCCAACGAACGAAAACACGACACGTGCCGACACGATGGTGAACGGTGAAAGCCAAGTGCTTCATCCGACTGGAGCTGGGTCTTCTTCGGACAGGCGCGGCGGCACCTTGTCGACCTCCCACAGTCATGGTGGCCGTCCAGACGCCACTGAGGTGTCTGCCCCGGGTCAGGTCGCGTCCCGGTCCGCTGACGGTGCCACAGTGGTGCCGGGCGGGGCCGACGGCCAGACCGCGGACGTGTCGGCAGACGGCGGGCTCTCCCGACCCGCGTCAGAGTCTCCGCCGACGGCCGGCGGGCTCTCCCGACCCGCGTCAGAGTCTCCGGGCGGGGCCGACGGCCAGGCCGCAGACGTGTCGGCAGACGGCGGGCTCTCCCGACCCGCGTCACAGTCTCCGCCGACGGCCGGCATCGATTCTCACGCTGCCCGAACGGCTTTGTCGATGGCGAGTACTACGCCGAGATCTGACGGCGTCACACGGCCTGGAACCACAGCCGACAGTTTCACAGGTCAACAGGATGTTACTGGACCGTTCGGAACCACGGCCGACAGCTCTACAGGTCAGCCGGGCGTCACTGAGCCGACCGGACCTGCAGCCGACAGCTTCACAGGTCAACCGGGCGTCACTGAGCCGACCGGACCTGCAGCCGACAGCTTCACAGGTCAACCGGGCGTCACTGAGCCGACCGGACCTGCAGCCGACAACTTCACAGGTCAACCGGGCGTTACTGAGCCGACCGGACCTGCAACCGACAGCTTCACAGGTCAACAAGAAACTACAGATCAGATCTCAGCCGCGACCGAACAAGACGTCTTGACGGATAGCTTGAGGCGCGAGTCCAGCGAATCGAGAACCGGTGGAGTTTATGGGATAGACGTCACCAGTGAAGGGCCGGCTGACGGAACACGCGTCACCACCACGAAGGGATGGACTGGCGGGACAGATGGTACCAGCACGGGATGGACTGGCGGGACAGATGGTACCAGCACGGGATGGAGTGGTGAGACAGATGGCACCAGTGACGGATGGGCTGGTTGGACAGATACCACTGGTAGCGGATGGTCGACTGCTGCGGATGTCAATAGGGATGAATGGAGCGATGGAGCAGATATTACCACGGTTGGATGGTATCATGAGACAGATGTCAGCACTGAGAGATGGGCGGATGAAACCAGCGTCATCCGTGATGGAGCTGACGGAGCCAGCGCGGCCGCTGTCAGCACACCTGTGGACACTGATGTCACAAGTTCCGACGGCTGGGCTGATGACGCAACCACCGGGAGGTGGACCGATAAGGCGGACGTCACCACAGAGTCAGTGATGGATCAGAGCGGCGTCGCCAGTGGTGGCTGGACAGATGATGATGACGTCATCAGGGAAGTTTCAACGAAGACAGAGCGCATTAGCATTGCCGGGTGGGACGATGGTGTGACCGTGGCCAATGCATTGCCCGGACAGACACGTACCGAGACAGACCTTGCCCTCGTCGCCGCGGGCACCTCGCAGTTTCAGAGGGAAACTGAAGTAACCATGGCGGACGAGTCAATTACAGAGCAGCCCTTCACCTCCACTACTCGGTTAGACACAGACTCCACTACGGCTGTCGTCTTCCCAGTCGCGACCACGTTGACAATCGAGGCTGCCGCTCATGGCACAGGGACATCATCCAGCGATCAGGTCACTTTCAGCATCGAAACGACCTATAGCGATGAGTTCACTTCAGTCTCTGATGCTTTCAATGGCGGCGGTCTTCCCTCCAGTACTAAGACGTCCTATGCTGATGGGTTCGGTGTGAGCACCGAGATCCCATATAGTTATGGTTTTATCTCAAGTGCCGGAACACCATATACTGACGAATTCATTTCAAACACAGAGCCGTCCTATGGTTATGGGCTTACTTCAAGCACTGATACATCATATAGTGATGGGTTCACCTCTAGCACCGATATACCCAATAGTGATGGGTTTGCTTCTGATTCCGAAGCGGATTACAGTGGCAGCCAGCCCGCCAGTAGTGATGGGCCTGCTACCAGCACTGAGACGTACTACAGTGATGGGCCTGCTACCAGCACTGAGACGTACTACAGTGATGGGCCTGCTACCAGCACTGAGACGTACTACAGTGATGGGCCTGCTACCAGCACTGAGACGTACTACAGTGATGGGCCTGCTACCAGCACTGAGACGTACTACAGTGATGGGCCTGCTACCAGCACTGAGACGTACTACAGTGATGGGCCTGCTACCAGCACTGAGACGTACTACAGTGATGGGCCTGCTACCAGCACTGAGACGTACTACAGTGATGGGCCTGCTACCAGCACTGAGACGTACTACAGTGGTGGGCCTGCTACCGACACGGATGCGTATTACAGTGATGGGTCTGTTGCCGATACGGAGACGTATTTCAGTGACGGTTTCACCTCCAGCACGGCTGTGAGCTACACCGGAGGGCTGGACACCGTCACGGAGACCGACTCCGCAGCGGCGGACGGCGGCCACAGCCGGACGACTGCCCGTGTCGGGGGGCCGGTCGTGGTCGTGGCTGGCGAGAAGACGGCACCCGACGGCGTCACGTCCCGACCACGTGACGGGGCGTCGCCTCGAGTCACGGGCGTGACGCTAGGAGACGGAGCGGCGCAGACGGCAGCCGCCGTCACGGCCACAGGTGCCCCCGAGGTCACGGCCACAGGTGCTCCCGAGGTCACGGCCACAGGTCCTCCCGCCGTCACGGCTACAGGTCCTCCCGCCGTCACGGCTACAGGTCCTCCCGCCGTCACGGCTGCAAGTCCTCCCGCCGTCACGGCCACAGGTCCTCCCGCCGTCACGGCCACAGGTCCTCCCGCCGTCACGGCCACAGGTCCCCCACCGTCACGGCCACAGGTGCTCCAGCCGGCACGGCTATAGGTGCTCCCGAGGTCACAACCACAGGTCTTCCCGAGGATCCTCGGCGCGTGTCCGCCTCCACGCCGCCGCGGACAGACGCGCCGTCAGTTCCGACCTCAGCCGCGCCCACCGAGCAGCCACCGACGAGAGCAACACCAGCCGCGACGTCTCACGTGACGTCGGCTGCGGTCGGGTCAGTGGGGCGTCACCTCACATCTCCGCCCAGGCCGCCCACTGCGTCCGATGACAGCAATGCAGTCCAGCTCGGTGACGGCGATGAGACCACAACGGCTGGCGGACCGAACCCAATAAATCCAATCACCACGCGCACACAGAACGCTGTGACATCATCGATGATCGATGCGAGCTCCGTATCGTCCATGTTTCATGTGTCCGGGGGCGGTGACCCGACATATCACGGTGTCGATCACGACGTCATAACGGCAGCCGGTGCCGGTCTGACCGGGGTTGCCGGCCGCACCGAGGATCAAGGTGCAACCGACGCTGGCGCGTCTCGATCGACGGAGGTCACCGACGCCTCCGACACACTGCCAGGAGGACCAGCAACCACCCCTGACACTCCGTCAGTGGGCCTATCTGCCACTTCTGGCACTATGTCGCAAGCTCAAGCCATCACTCACGAGATGACGCTGGAAAACTCGACTGGATATTCAACATCGGCTACCATGGTCGACGATGCCAGCGAGACAAGCGGCGGTCCTCCCCAGCCGACCGTTGATCCAGAGCGAGGTCACACTGATCAAACGTTGCGAAGCACTATATCTGAGGCAGACAGCAGCTGGCGCCTAACTCAGACAACTCCGACCGGATCGTCGAACAGCGTGCTGACCGACTTCTTCGACATGATCACCATTCGTCCAGAGGACATGCGGCCCGGCGCTGGCAGAGCAATCGGGAGCACCGGGCAACCCGGCCTGGATGGCGCGACCCTCGACATTCAGCTGGTGTGGAACTCAGACCCGTCGCTGGTCGGCGTGTCGTCGGCTCAGCCGTCGTCGTCGCCGTTCCACGGGACGGATCCGACTGGCTCGGACGGCGCCGGCTCCGTGGACCCGGCCGAACGCCCCACGACGGCGTCGTCGGCCTCGGCGGCATCGCGGAGTGGCGAGCCTCCGTCGGCTGACGCCCGCACTGCCGCGGCCACCGCGCTGCCCGCAGGCACGGCCACCGCTCCCCACGCTGCCACGCCCGACCGGGAGGGCTACACGACATCGTACGATCATCATCATCACCCGCACACCCATATTCACGCCGACGCCCTCCCGTCGACCGGCCCCACCACGGCCGAGCCGGGCGACACTGACACCGCCTGTCCGCCGTGCCGGGAGACTTCAGTTGCGCCGGCGGCCAGTGATGACGCCACCTCTGTGTCCGGCGCCAGTGCCGGTCTGCCGGGCGCTCAGGTTGGCAATGACACGTTCAAGCGGTCAGTACCGGAGCCACAGTACTGGATCGTCACCGTGCTCAAGCATGTGCCCGAGAAGGTGGATGAGGCGTTCATCCGAGACGTAGAGAGGAGGCTGAGCAATGCCTTCAGTGACGCGTACGCACAATATCAGCGCCGGCGCGGACGGCGGTCCGCGCGACGTGCTCGGAGGAGGTTGCGGCGTAGCCACAGACAGGGATGGCCCTGGTATGACCAGCCAGCCACTCGAGTGAGGGTTCCGAGGGTACCGCAGGCCGTGAGGAGAAGGCGGGGATTCACGGAGAGCGCCCCTGGAGTAGACTCCAAGCAGCACCCCGTGAATGCAGCATCGATATCCTCCGTTCAGAAATCTCTCACTAGAGCGATTCCGTCTCGAGGACAGCCTGCGACAGGATGGCCACCTGGGCGCACCCAGCACCGGAGTTCCTCTGCAGAGTGGACGTCGAGCCGGGGTCGGGTGCGACGCTCTCAGAGCCGCGCCGAGTTAGTGCAAGTGCGCGTGCACAACGTGAGCGTCGCCGACAACCGAACCAAGTTCATCTACACGGCCTGGCTGGACGGGCAGCCAGTACTGGCGACGGACGCCGTGGGCATAGTCGGCCGCGCCGTCGACGACAAGGAAATGTCCGTCCGAATGGGCCACGTGGTTGTGATGACCGAAGGTAAGATTGTCTTCCGTGTAGGCTGTTCGCCCGAATAGAACTTAGCATATTTTCGAAGGGACTCGAGCCTTTCCCCTTTCCCAAACCTTTAGACTTTAGGTCTGTAGCTTCTGGCTTACAATGTGTTTGAAACTGCCTGTGCTGCCTTCCCCTTTGAAACTGCTTGCCTCACAAAGCATTTTGTTAGTTCCATTCCTGGCTATGTCTCGTTAGGGAGAGAATGCGACATGTGGCCACCCTCATGATAACAGCAGACTGAAACTACTGCGGGATAATCGTTGCAAGATGTCACTAAGCTCATACACCGTAGAATGCATGTAGTATGGTGCCAAGCAACATCTTCATCTAGATAATGACTGAAATCGCTTTCCGAAGACGGATTGATGATTAGCTTTATGGGGTGTGCTTCCAATTGTTTTCAAGCAAGCATACGTCTGTATGAGGCAGAATGTTAAGACAGTATTAAATATGTAGATATATATATATATATATATATATATATATATATATATATATATATATATATATATATATATATATATACATACAGCTCCCTTCAATTTCGAGACGATTGCATGACCGATTGCGCCTTCTACCATCTCTTAAACTGCCCTCCAACCGATCCTCGGTGCAATCCTACTCCCACCTGAATGACCTTTGAGTGTCGTCAAAAACAAAACAAAAACAAAACAGAGAGGTATCCTCAGTACCAAGGCATTTGAAAACGAAATCGTTTTTATCAATAGAGGTCCTACAAATCATAATAGACTACTACAAAAATTCACTTTACTTCATGCTGAAATAAGTGCCGATACCAAAAGTGATAACCTGTGTTGATACCAAAAGTACGCACTACAAGTTACATTGTTTCATGTGTGATCTTGCCAAGATTATATGCTCCCGCACCAGAAATCTAGTTCCATAAAAGAAGTTGTCTCACACCATAGGAGGTCTCATCAGATTGGCTTTCCCACGACCAGGCGTTTATTGGGATCAACATGGTACAACTCGCCCACCTCAGTCCTCTCCTCCGCCTCTCTATACACCTTATTTCGATACACTGTGTCAGATCGGATGCTCGTTATTGCTTTTTGCTTCTACATCACTAAATAGAAAGGCAAGAAAATGAGTTCAACAGAGTAATGCCGTCTGATCTTGACGAGAGGAAACTCTCTGGTCTGGACCAGAGAAAACTCCGGTCTGGATAAAACAAAACTCTTGGGTTTGACCTCCCTCCATATTTGTGTTCCACGCATCTTCATCCTCCCATCCCCAAGGATAACTCTCGGATCTCATTGCTAACCTCGGCCTCGCTGCACAACATATTCATGCCAATTGTACTATATATATATATATATATATATATATATATATATATATATATATATATATATATAATATATATATATATATATATATATATATATATATATATATATATATATATATATATATATATATATAGCTCATTATTGTCTTTCACATGTACATCACTAAATGGAAATGAAAGAAAATGAACATGTACTATCTGGTCCGACTTCTGTGTCTATTCACATTCCACACGCTTCTCCCTCTCCCGCATCCAATCTCAAGGGATTATGGCGGATCCGTTCGTATTGGCTGCGCCAGCTACCCCATCCCCTTGTTCGCGGAAAGTCACCGACGTCGGCCGGATTGGCGGCAGATGTGGTGCAGGTGGTCCATAGTCTGAAGCCTGGCACCACTCACATGACTGTGGCAGATGGCGAACACATCGAACCTAGAATTTGGAAGAAATCACTTGATCAGCTGTGTTGCTACTTAATCTGTTATGCATTATAAATATCAGTCTAGTATGATTAAGTTAGGAAGGACATGTACGGGTGCCGTCAATCACAAACGGTCGAGTTATTGTGTGTGTTATGAGTTTGATAGTTCTTATGTACTTATATCTGGTATGCGTACGTATGTATTTGTGAAATAATCAAGTGTCCATAATCGGTAAGCAATCAGTAGGCAAACGATAGTTCACATTTCATTGATTGTCAATCTAAATAGCTAAACCTTTGCTGCTTACCTATTCATAGTAATATGCGATTGAGGAGGTGAAAGGTGGACAAAAGTGAATTTGTCTAGTGGAGAAGCACGAGCCAGCTGAATACTGATAAGCACTTGGACTCGGCGAATTTTACCGGAAGCATCAGTTCACCACCCACCATTAAGCCGCTTATTTCGGCTCACCATGGTTGCCCTGCCTTCGGGTGATTGTACTTTGCACTGAGCATCTGTATGCAAGCTTGGCTAGCACGGTTCAACGGTGAGGGGACGAGTAGCCTAGGGGTAGGTTGCTCGTCTCACAATCGAAAGGTTGTTGGTTCGAGTCTCACCTGTCGCTACTCTTCGCCCGCGACCAATCGGCGTGAGGGATTGGCGAAGCTACATGACTCAACGGTCGATGTGTCGTAAAACCAATAACCAACCAACCACGGTTGAACGGTGAACTGCCTGTTGTCAGAGTATTGGCAGCCAGTGCGGAGCGAGGCTCGCCCGTACTGGCTCATTGCCGTCGTGCTGGCGCTGGTCTTCCTGTTGGTCTTCCTCGTCTGGCTGTGCTGGCTCTGTTGGAGGCGCCATAGGCGAGCCGCCAAGGATGAGCCGGACGCCGGCGACTTGAATCGGCGCAGGGTGTTCGAGGAAGAGGGGCGCGATAACCACGGCTTTGTCGACGGCGACGGCGACCACAAGGTAGCAGATCAGCCCCCTGACTCGACAGTCGGGGTGGAGGGCTGCCGGACTGTTCGATATGTCAAATGGCGTTGACGTACTGACTGCATGCTATATGGGATGATGTTAGCTAGTTATCTATTGCGGCAGATGAAAGTAGGGACAATATACTGGACTGAGGTATGTAAGTCAGTCGATGAAGTGCAACTAATCAGGGGCCCACTACGCTGTTTCACATCGGGCACAATGACTTGATGGTGCACTCTGTTCTGCTGTTAACAAGCAGAAGTGATATACGATACGAGCCAGCTACAAAATGTTTGAATATTTATCGGGGCCGTGCGCCGGTTCCAGTTCTCTGGTAGCTTAGACTGCAGATGGATGGCATGGGCTGTGATGCTAGCCAAACTCAGCCTCCCGCGCCAGTAGCGACGGTGCTGGGCCCGGTCCAGTATGCTGGGCCCGGTCCAGTGTGCTGGGCCCGGTCCAGTATGCTGGGCCCGGTCCAGTATGCTGGGCCCGGTCCAGTGTGCTGGGCCCGGTCCATTGCTGGGCCCGGTTGCTGGCCGCGTTGGCCGGTCCGTTGTGGGCCCGGTCCGTGCTGGGCCCGGTCAGTATGCTGGGCCCGGTCAGTATGCTGGGCCCGGTCAGTATGCTGGGCCCGGTCAGTATGCTGGGCCCGTCAGTATGCTGGGCCCGGTCCAGTGTGCTGGGCCCGGTCCAGTGTGCTGGGCCCGGTCCAGTATGCTGGGCCCGGTCCAGTATGCTGGGCCCGGTCCAGTATGCTGGGCCCGGTCCAGTGTGCTGGGCCCGGTCCAGTATGCTGGGCGCTAAATGACCTGGTAGTCGGCGCGCCCTTAAACCCAAATAATCAATCAATCAAACCGGTCCAGTATGCAGGCTTGGTGCGCTTAGCAATTCCCCGATGACCTGCACCTCGAGCTTGCGGTCCGACGACGCCCTGTGTTGGCAGCCCAGCGGCAGCGGCGTCGCACACCACGCGGTGGCCGCAGCCAGCTGCCAAACGTCGCCCGAGCAGGGCAACACGCCCTCCACCGACCGGCTGATTCGCGTGAAGGCCGGTCGGCGCGGCAAGTACGTGCTCGAAGAGAGCGAGGACAGCGAGCCGGAGGACTCTGTGTATGCGTCGCTGGGTCTGCGCGCCTCGATCACGGCACGGCACGGCAGCGACCGCTCGCTGACGCCTGTCAATGAGCCGCCGGCAGCAGCGCCGCCGCTGCCGGTCAGCCGGCCAGCGTCGGCGGCCGGCCCGGCGGCCATTGGCGCGCCACCTCGCGGCGTGGCCCGCACCGCCACCGTCCGCCGGCCGGCATCGGCTGGAGTGGGGCCGCCGCCGCCGCCGCCGCCGCCGCCGCCGCACGTGATGCCCTACCGCGCCACCTTCCCGGTGGGCAGCGGCCAGCCGGCGGCGCGTCTCTTCACCAGCCGGGTGCCGCCGCGCGCGCTGCCACTGCCGCTGGACGGCGTCGGCCTGCGGTCCGACAGTCCGCCGCCGCCGGTGCCGCCGCGCGGCTACTATCGGCCCCGGCGCGCTGACGACCTCACCGTGCGCGTCGAGACGGAGACGGTGGAGATCGTCAGCGGCAGCGGCTCGGAGAGCGACGATGCTGCCGAGCCGTGGCCGGAGCCGCGCCAGCAGGCGGCACGGCCCGCTGATCTCGGCAGGATGCGCACCAGGTTCCACACGCTGCTCGACGACGCGTTCAACTCGCTGGACAGAGAAGGACGCAGGTGGCGCTGCCGATCGGCGGCACCCTCACGCAACAGGTCAGGTCACTCATTCATCCCGTGATGTTGGCCACTTTCCCTCCATTGTAGGGCAGATCACTGTTCGCTCGGTGTACGTCAGACCATAGCTTCCTTCCCACAGCGCACCTAATGGCTACTTACTCATTCTTTCTCAGCGCACACGGCGGTAAATTCTGCTCAACTGTGTCCTGGTATGTGTGCAGCCGACTTACTACTCATCAATAATATTTTTGAGAGGCCATCTGTCTAGATCACTCTATTGCGTCTACCATTTTCCTTTCCACAATTGCATGTGAAACCCTTAATGCCATAGCAATACTACAATGCTACAACATTTTGTGCTATGTTTCGGTTTATACGCTGATTAACTTCCAGCTCCTCACGAAGCAATGGTCTAGCTATCTGAGGCAGTTGACCTTTTTGTGGTGTATTAAGCAAGATGAGAGATACGAAGCAATTCTTGCAAATGAACTCCAAGCGGCTTGTGCATTGACTGGCAAGGTCAAAAGTAATGACAACTGGGCTGCTCCTCATGATTCACACTAAAGTTCAGAGATTCTGGAAATGATGTCATCATTTAGACCGGCCCTCATATCCACCCTCTCCTGAAGAAGGGCAATATCACATCTGGTGACGCAGCTCAAAGGTTATGTCCGGACCATGGGATTACAGCCCAGTGTCACAGCCGCACTGAGGAAAACCCATATTAGGGCCCATGTTTTATAAGCTGAAAGTGCGTTTGGAAGGTGCCGAATATAACACGAAGTTATTTAAGTCTTTCGCACACGATCAAGGACGAATTTCTTTGGGTGGGTGAGGTCGATAGATTGATGCAGTCGACAGTAATGGCATGAACTTGCCTGACTTTGTAAGAAAATGGCAGTAAAGTATTACGAGCGTTACGATCATATTCTACGTGATTTATAGGTGCATTGAATGATAGCATAAAAAAACTTGAATTAAAACCATCAAGATATTTATGACCCAATCATAAGAACCCGCACCTTTTTTGTAGATGACATCACTCTATAACGAAATCAGTACACATGCAACACTCACGAGCACGTCTGGAATCTCATCGCCTGCGTAAGGGTGGGACTCATTCGAAACACGGCTGTCCAAACAGCCTCTGTTGAATGTATACAGGAACACATGCAGTAGTGGACTTCTGGCTAGGTTATCTCCAGATTGATATCAGATTGTTGACCGATGTGTAAAAGTTGCATATATGTGGGCTGGGCTAAGCCCCCTGACTTCCACCAATCTCTCTTCCTCCAGTTCCTTCCGCTAATCCTCCACTTAACGCTGGATTATTGGGGCATGGCGGTAACCAAATATGTCACGGTAGTTTTCGCCCATGCTTATATTTATTTGAGTAATTGACACCAAATTTACCAGTTCCATGGTATGCAACATCCTTTCATCATGATCCCAGAGCAAGTTATTCTTGACCAGTCGAGGTGGTGCTAGCAAGATTATCAAGTTCCTGTATTTGGCATGACGCAGTCGGATCGGCCTAAAACAGATTTCCCGCAAGACTAACAAGGGCTGCCGAAGACCATTCACAGCAATTGTTGATCCAACGTTAGTCACGACAGGGCAGCAACGGCGCAATAATGTCGTCTGGTGTCAGCGTTAGTCACGACAGGGCAGCAGCAGCGCAATAATGTCGTCTGGTGTCAGCGTTAGTCACGACAGGGCAGCAACAGCGCAATAATGTCCTCTGCTGATGGCATGTGGGTATCCATTGATGACGATTTTGATTCTAAAGAATTACATCTCAAGGATTTGTCACACAGTTAATACAATTTGAACAAATCCTTATAGCCGTTACAAAAACCTAATACTCACTGACCTTTTGCGAAGTCCTATTTTGGAATCACTGATGGAGACCTATTCGCAGGCCTTGTGAAGACATACATTGCATTTTATGTCCAGAATACCAAGTGTCCACCAAGGCCTAATGTCAAGATTGTTCGGACGGAGAAAAGAAAGTCCAAAACCTCCTATATAATCCACAGTTGTTTTCACCCATGGCTCAGACAGAACAAGGCAGAGAAAATGTATATGCTATGCTCGGAGTGCAAACATCCTCACGATTAAACTCACCTTGAAAGCAAGGAGCATGAACTGAAATGGTTAATGAAGAGTTATTAGTCACTCAAGGGAATTGACGAGATCAGCAGAAAAGATTGGCGTGAACAGTTGTATATTCACGGGAGGTGGCGGATTACTTTCCAAAGATGAATGCTGGCGATGGTCCATAAAACAAGGCCACCGCAAAGCATGCTTGTAATGACAGGCAGACTTGTTTTCGACTCAATTTGAATCGAGAATCGACCCATGCATCAATAGTTTTGGGATGTGTCGCGAATTGAATCGATTCTTTTCCCCAGCATATGTCTTGAGTCGTGAGTTGAATCACATCTTTTTGTTAATGAATCGAATCATGATTCCATCATTAAAATCACAATGAGTCATTTGAGTCTTATGACTCAAATGCAAGTTATGAACAGATGATATAAAGCATGTATCTGTGAATATTATGCCATGGCACAACGTAGGGAGTAAAAACGAATTATAATTATTCATGCTTAGCATTACAATTGTCAACTTGTTAGCTGCCCGTGAGTAAAGAATGAGTGGTATTGAAGTTTTTTGCCAATAAACCAACGACAATAAATCGAAATAAGTAATAATGTTAGCACACTGAATCATGTGGCCCATGAGTCTCATACCAATGAGTCGGATCTGAATCGATTCAAATTTATGTCTGTCTGTTTGCGTCGCGAGTAGAATCATGCTTTGTGAGCTCTGAGTCTGAATTGAGTCCAGTAAAATGATTTTGACCTGCTCTGAATCATGTGTCGAATCAGATCTTTGGGCATGCGAGCTATGAGTCGCATGTAAGTTGACTAAAAAAAGTTGAGTCGAGCACAAGTCTGCTGACAGGAGTGTACAGGGCTTATGGTATTTATCGACCAATACTTATATTAAAGCTGTGCTATTAGCAGAACCAAAAGCTATATTTTGAAGACAATACAGTTTGGTAGGACCTTGGTATCTAATAAGATAATTTGTTATCATCTGATTATAGCATGATTATCCAATGCTATGGGGACCAAAGAGGAGGAACTGGAACGCAGACCGAATCCGAAATTCCTCCTTCTTATGCTCGTCTGTCTGTCCGACTTGCACCGGTTCTGAAAATCCTTTTTCACTATGACTCGGTCAGTTTGTCTGTCTCTGGTTGCCGCTCCTTACAACTCTCTTTTTCCTTTTCACACCATCACCCTCTTTTGAATTATTTGTGCCTATCAGGCTAGAATATTAGACGTGTCAAATGGCAAGTAAGCCAAAATCTACGTTTTTAGCGTTTTGTCAGTTGAAGCCCTTTGTCTTTTTATTTATTCCCTAGAACTACAGCCGGTGGATTATATCCCTATTTCCTCGCGAGGTTGGGAAATTTATTCCCTTCCATTTATGTTCTAGACCACGTAGAGAAATGGGGTTTTCACGGACGCGTAATGCTACCCTTCGTTTGTCAGTGGTGTAGTGAAAGCTTGCTTATCTTTTGGGGCGGATGCTCCAGGTCGGTTCAAAAGTCGGGTTCCCACCGACTGATAGTAAACCTTAGGAAGAATGGCTAGCTCAGCTCCTGGTGAACACCATATTATTATAAAAATGCGACTTCAGGGTCATGGTCACGCGACGGAGGCGTGAAAAGTAGCATGGGTTTTCCTAGCTCGAGTGTAATTGCACCCTAACTTTCAAACTACGAAAGATAAGGTGATAAAACAAAGACGAGTTGACTTGGAGAAATGCGCTGCAACACATGATACACAAAGATTGGGGTCATATAGTACTATTTGACCTAAAAATGTCATCCGCTTTCATGGGCACATTGTTCGCACCTTATTACGTCCACATTTTGTGCATTCTTGGGGTAAAAGGGTGTTGTTAATTCGCATTAAGCATCGATAACAATCCTGGAAAATATTTTCCGACAAACATGTGAACTTTAATCATACCAGAACATGTGTCTTCTTAGTCCTGATCTCTGTCCTCTTACTAAGCTGTTGACCCCAGGTGGGAAAATGGATCCGTATTTCGAATCCAACGCTGAAAAATACCAGAAATGCCAATTGTCTGCAAAATGAAGACCAACTTGGGCCAGCCTAATCATTCAGTCCCCTGATCATGTTCCCATGTCATCTGAGTCTCTTAGGATGTTCCTGGACGGGTGCGAGCATTACAATTCACGTAGGAGACTTATTTAATGAGATCCGGCGACATCACCTAGCTGACTAAAATGAGCGATCAATAGCATTTCGGCAATTCACAATTTCGTTAGAGATGGGCACCAGTGCAAATTTTGGGTTATACCTGTGTGACCTGACATGATGTGACACATTTCACACTTGTAGAAGACCGTGCACTCTTGGACATATATCAAGGTTTTGCACTATACGTGTTCGCTTGAAACTCTGAATGTGGAAGTAAAAGTTCACCTTTGACCGTGACCTGACGCAACCAAGTCTGAGGTGAGCCAAGCTATTATGTTTTCCTTGCACAATGACCTACATCTTGTTATGCAATTTTTAAAGATATATTCTAAACCATATTTTTTACAGCTCTTGGAGAAATGTTATCAACGAGACATTTCTCGAAGTCGCTGACCTGACATCGACCCCACCTATGCCGGTGATTCTGGGTCTTCAGATAAAAATTCTAGCATGAAAAGACCTGATATTAACTTTTCAGAAGGAATGCCATCTTTGAGCGCAGTAGTGCCAGGAGTTCGGCACCTCACTGACAACTTGATGATGGGTACAACATATCATCTTCCACCTAGCAGTTCTAGTGCTCAAAGATACCATCAGTTCCGTAAAATGTTCTGCATTGCCGACCAGGCAACCGAAGTGATGAACAGGGTTTAAGAGGACAGATGGCTTTGAAACAAAACAGAGCCGACAAGAGGAATAGCGGATTGTATGGCTGAACACTGAGACATGTCCGACTTTCCAGGATTGTACCCATTGTTGTAGAGGAGGATTCCACAGGTACTGCCAGCCTCAACGTCAGGTCCAATACAAATGGCGTGATCTTAGTGGGTGCACTTCGCCGGAACATTCAGCAAAATCAATGCCTGGCACCCAGAGAACACCCCGAGTTCCTCAGCTGTTCCCATTAACCAGCGACAATAGCCTGCGTTTGCATTGATTATGTTCATACTTAGATGTTCATCTTGGCACTCTACCCATTTTTCTGAAAGTGCAACACAAACAGTTCTGTAAATATTCGCACCCTATGCTGGCTTTTTCAGAATGCAAGAAGCCATTACAAAGACGAGGCTACCGCACTGGATTTTGCACGCTTTTTGACGTCGCATTCCAATGAAGGCTCTGTTCGACCATATGCAATTTGTCCTTTCCGTAACATGCCTCTAATTGGTTTGATCTGTTCAAGACGACGCTCGCCATTGATTTTGTGAGATTGTTCCTGGCATTGCTGGCTTTTCACGTGCCGTCTAGCAGACACCTAGATGCAACACCTGAATGTCGCTGGGGTGGCACATCCGAGACTCTGACAAACAGACAAGTGACAACGGATTCCTACGTTAATCATGAGGCAGTGATTAATCTCATTTCATAAGGTAACCACCATATTATGTTAGGTGTTTATTGTCAATATATATATATATATGTATATATATATATACATATATATATATATATATATATATATATATATATATATATATATATATATATATATATATAAATATACACCTATCAAGCTACCTCTCATGGGACATCAATATATGCGCTTTGTAAAGGCCAAATCAAACTTATTAGTAATTAATTTCAGGCGTGTTTCCACTTACGGAGATCATTTATTTTTGTTAGCTGAACTTAGCTGACACAGACAGCTGACCGACTAACATAACCGACGTACTAGCCAACGCCTGTCGCTTTACCCACCTGTAAATAATCCCTGCACCGACCGCTGCTGTCAGTCGGTACTGCAGAAGCCATACCGTCAGTCATGCGATCATATGACGGCTGTATCCAACGGCCCAGAGAGACTGGCCTGCAGCTTTGAGCCGCATATATACATGCTATTTCCGGTTGTCATTGTTGTTGCTGCTTTTTGGGTTGGGTTCCTGCACTTTTCGTTTTCAGTTTGGTTTAGTTAGCAGATAAATTTCGAAGTAGCATTGAAGAAACTTCAGCTTGATTTATTCACTTCACACCACTTCTATAGCGATTTTAAGTCGCCAGCGTTAGCACACGCAAATTGGTTGAATTCAACAGGCTTCTTTGTTTGTTTGTTTTACAGACAACTTCCCACAGATTGAATTCGTCTGCAAATGTTTTGTGCATGTTGCAGACATGACGTCATCACCTATAAGGAACATCAGGTTATAATTTCGTGATTTGTCACTGCAGACTTAATTTCACATTTGACATTTTTGTACACGGTGCTTTTCAAATGATTATGTTTCTCAAATGCCTATGCGTTTTTTCTTCAGGAGGTATGCAAAATCGAGCACATATAGCGCAGTCTGAACTAGGCTTTCTAAGATTCTGATGAGCAGAATCTTAGAAAGAACACCTCGTGTGCCAGCCGGAATATGAACTGTTAATAACGTTAAATGTTGCAGTGTTTTGAGTATGTATAAATATTTCCATGGCTTGTTTAATGCATCTTAACTGTTATACCACATTGTATTACTCTGCTTTTAGGTGATGAATGCCAATACGTTTGCTGATGCACGGAGCTTCCCATCCATCTGCATTTCTCTGATTGCATCTTGCTCTTTCATTTTACTTGATTTGCTTGTTCTGATACCTGCTCAGCACCATTTGAAAAGTCATATTCGTGTTGCATTTTGTCTTGTTAGTATAGCTCCTCCTGTGCGATTGTCATTGGGTATGGCTTGACACGGAACACATGAAATCTGTAGTTGGTTCCAAACGTTGATCGGAGCATCGATATGTTGATGAGGCTGACTGAATCACACCGAAGGGTACAGCACATTAACATTTATTTCTTAATACTTGATCTCAAACAGCCGTTGCCATCGTATGTACGTCACTCTCAGAAGCATTATCACCCATCCGATGCCACAGTCAGCACTGCTAGTGATGAACTATGTGGATCCGCCCGCCCCACTCTACTGGCTCACCTGCCGGACGTTTCAGATCTCCTGACGACGAAGAGCTAGGGCGGTCCCCGCGGCGGTCGGCCAGCGTGCTGGAGCACCGCTCGGTGCCCACGCAGGTGTCGTTCCCATCCTTGTCGCCCAGCCACAGGTCGGCGTGGACGACCACCGACGACCTGGCCAGGCGCTGGTCGGGCTCGCCGGCCTCCTCCCCTGCTGCCGCCGCTGCCGCCGCCGCCGCCGCCGCCGCCGCCGCCGATCCGCCTCCGATACGCCTGCTGCCCGGCCGCACCGGCCTCGCGTCGACGCCGATGCCCCCACGTACGCTGACCTCGCTCGACCCGGAGAGCGGTCTGGGCGCCGACGATCCGGCCGTGCCGCTCATCAGGGCCATCAAGGCCGAGCTCAAGCGGTTCGGTCAGACGGTGCCCACCGACTACTCGGACGTGTGAACGGCTTGTCGACGCTCGAGCGGCCGATTGTCGGCGAGTCTGGTCCAGTGCGCACCCCAGACATTTCACACACCTCTGAAACGGACGTGAGGTTTTGTTGAGCGAGGCGACACGATGACCTGAGGACTGCGGTAGTGTGTGTGTGTGTGTGTGTGGTGGGGGCGGGGGGTGCGCCGTAGCGTTCTGGCCTCAGCGCGTGGCTGCCAGCACAACAGTGTACTGTCGTCATCCAGGTCTCCGGAGCGGGGCATGTGAGGTTGTGAGCAGAGGGGTTTGCAAGGCTGTCGCGCCGAAACAGCGCCTAAGTCACGAGCGGCTATCTTGGTCGCTGTAGCGCTGTACAGTTTATGGAAAAGATATTCGAGTATTCGAGTCTGGAAGCTGCGTCGTGTGCGTCCCGGGATGTCCAGAGTGCGAGTGCGTTGTAGCGATTGAGGATCCCACAATTGATGTGACTTGTAGACATAATCTCCTTGGCCTTTAGTTTTGACACCCCTCCAGGACCCCCTCCCCGCATCAGATTGGGCGACATATCACGAGATGTCGCTTCTTCTTGGGTGCAGTCTGCATCTATGGGAATCTCAGTTGCATCTCCCATACACGCATATAACTTAGGAAAAATTATCTTCCGGGTGCAGACAACAGCGTGCGGTAATGTTGGGCGATATCAAGTACTGATTTCCTGTCACCTCTTAGCACGGCACTATATGAGGGTTCATGTTGTATTTGGTATTGCTTGCTGAACCAATTGTCTGTTATTATTCGAGGTTGTTTTATATTGCATTGGGGTACCCAACAGTGCATGTTGGTGAATGCGAAATGTATGACCAGATTTTAACAAGATCTTACATCACATATCAATGTAATAGAAAACAAATGTTTTGTTTAGCCTGAATGTTTACTTTGCTCCCGTAAAGGACGTCGCTAGTTCGTATGGATTGCATGTGTTCCGTGTCTTGCGAACTTTTATACTGGCAGGAGGAAAATTTGAGCATTTGGGTATCATACCGCATTATCCATCATGTGTAGTGTAGATTGATTTGTATCGCTTTTGCACAACATACCAGATACATACATGATATCAGATGTTCATAGCGCCTTTATATGATCGCTTATTGATTACGACATCAAGGAACAGCCACAAACCTCTTCGACAGGTGACAAAGTATCACTTGTGCTTGTATTATAACCATATTGGGTACAGGCATCAACACAAGCAATGATGATACTACAGTAGTGTTAGTGTTATACCTACTGCACTTTAACGCAATATTGACCATTACAACTCCGATCATGTTTCCTGAGTTGGAACTGACAGGAGGTTAAGGCGATACGTGCTTGAACCGTTTCCATTGTCTTTTCCATACACATTTCGTTACTATCATCGCTTTTAGCAGTTTAGTTCAAATATGACTAGAATTGTAGTCGGACCGCCAGTGATTTTACCACCTCCCAGTGGATACGCGCCTTCTCCCTCTCCAGCATTTGCGATCCTTTATATGTGCATGTGACATCGTGACAAAAATCCACATTTTCTTAACCGAACAAACAACCAACGCTTCGGCCCAGGGCTTTCTTCAGGGTGACAGGTAAGCTTTTGGGCCGGCTGTGACGTCATTGGGCGGACGACTTTGAAACGACCTTGGTGACGTTGCCGTGATTGTTGGGATGAATGGTGGAATTCCGGAAGCAATCAAGCGTATCGTGGCGAATTTGAAAGCGGTTTCAAAGGCAAGCAGAGGTCGAGGGGAGATGAGGCCGCCGCGACTGTTATATATTAGCTGCATGAGGTGGGAGGTAAGCTTGCCTTCAATGGAGATTTACTAATGAATTAATTAGTGTCCGTTCATGCAGAGATTTGCGCCGTATCCAAAGTGTAATTCAGGAATGCGTCGGAAATCGTTCATGGGTGAGGCCCTAGTTATCAAATAATTTCATTGCTTGATGCATTGCGGAATCCTTGGCTAAATATCATCGTTCACTAGCTGATGTGTCAATTTTATCCGTTGCAGTGCTTTATTTTAGTCAGTAGCTGTTTGCTTCGGATGTGTAAGGGGACCCACGTCAGCATCATACTGCTAAAGACATTGTGCAGGTTATCTGGCTTCCAAAGACCAATATTAAAACTAGACCGCAATCCCGTTTGCTACTCTGCTAGCAATCAGTTGACGAAACAAGCACACAAACATAAACAAAAATAATTGCTCACCTTGGTACTACCACTCTGATTTCCATTCAGCGTATGCTGCATGGTGATAAGGTAACTAAATGATAGGAGCCTCAACTTACACACTAGTCAAATTGTGCTAACAGGTGCTGTCTTTTCCCATTTCAGAAGCTGCCCCAGGATCAAAGATGTCATATTGTGCCGTCGTGTCATAATGCACGACTGAAGGCAAGGATCCAAAGTAACTTTTTCGATTAAAAAATCAATAGGATGCCAGCTGTTTGGATTTATCGATGTGGCCATGGTGCGGGTGCAGTCAATTTGGACACTGCTCATGTGTTCGCAAATCATTTAACATGAAGTGACTAGAGTGACTATGGTGAGGCATACTTAGTGAAGAAAAGCCCGATGGCAATTTTGCGCCCCGCTCCGTCAACACGCTCGCAGCTCAGCATAGCGTGGGTTGTTGTCTTAATTGCGTCGTGTGCTGTCGTTAATACAGTTGTAATGTGTGTGATAACGTCGTGTCTTAACTTAGCTCCTGTCACTACTCTTCGCCCGGGATCATTCGTCGTGAAAGATTGGCGACTCTATGTGATAGTCCATGAGTCATAAAGCCAATAGCCAACACCGAGGCTGTCGTAGGATGGCATACCGGAACTATCTGGTAGATGATGATGATATATCTGTGATGACCTTTTTAAAGCAATTTACAACTTTCGGAACTCCTAACGGCTCCGTCGTGAGATGGTATATTCAAAGAGAAGTCAAATAAGATGTCTAACAAAATTTCGAACACAGCACACGAGCAGTGAGGAAAGCGGCACTTCAACCACCACTAGTAAGACAGAGTGTGAAGTTATGGAAGTGACCAAACAGGTGAGGCATTTAGGCAGAATATCTCAGGCTGGAGCTGATAGACTGAAGCCTCTGCATAGCCCTCTGCCTCGCCTCTTCGCCTTACAAGAGATCCACAAGGAAGGCGTGCCGGTGCCGGTCACCAGCTGCATCGGCTCAATCGTGGAGAAGCTATCTGCCCACCTGACAACCACCATCGACCGGATCATGAGGAAAAGTGAGCACCACATCACAAATTCCGAAGATTTTGTCCGCAGACTCTACTCTAGCAACGCCAATGACAAAGTCATCGTTAGCTTCGACGCTAAGTCTTTTTACGAAGGTGACGGCCGACGAAGCCTTCTCGGTCGTCTGTGAAAAACTTCGTCAAGATCCGACCCTCTTCAAACGCACTTCCCTCGTCGTCCCATCCCTGGAAACTCGGATGAAGTTGTGTGTCCGGAACACCTACTTCCCTTGGTATAGGGACATCTACGAGTAGGTGGAAGGCTCTAATAGGGCTGTCGCTCTCCTTCGTCCTCGCTTACGGATACATGGTCCCAGACTGTCCATAATAGCCACTGTATGTGGAGTGCGCGTATCGTGAAATAAATAAATAAAGCATTTTTTTCGAAGAGAAGGCGCTCAGCAAGGGGGAGAAAAAAAACAGACATCTGCTTCCATTCCGTCGATGCTTTGCTTTGCCTTACTTGCTGGAGTCCCGACTCGAATATTTCGACAAGTTTCTCTATCACCCCAACAACATCCGACCATAGATAAAGTTCATCATGGAGTTTGAGAGCAACGGATGTCTTCACTTCCTCGATCTCAACTTGCAGAAAACTGATGGGTGACTCCAAGCTTTTCGTCTCCAGGAAACCCACCCACATCAACGTCTATCTGCGGCAAGAATGGAACCACCCCGAAAGGTCAATCGAAGTGTCGTGCGCTGTCTTGCTGGAATGGCCTGAAAAATGCAACGAGGACAGTATCAAGTCCGAATTGTCCACTCCCGACAAGGTCTTCACCGTTAACTGTTACCGAAAAATAGCTGCATCTGCAGCACGAGAACACAAAGACCGAACATAGAAAATGGCGAGCAAATTGAGACATAATTCGGTTGCATATTACCCGGGAGTTGGAGAACACCTGGAGTGTCGCCTTATGCCTCTGGGAGTTATCATCGCTCATGCGTCTGGACAATCCTTGAAAAATAAACTGAGCCAACGTCTCAAAGATCGAAAAGCTCGAGGGCAAAGCTCGGGGGACCATCTATCGCCTGACATGCGAGTGCAACGCAGCGTACACTGGCGAGAGTGGTCGGACGCTGGATAAGCGCCCGAAGGAACACTGGAACGCTTTCTCCAAGGCCCAACCAGAAAAGTATGCAGTCACTGAACAAGCCGTAGATACTGGGTACGATATCCACTGGAACGACGTGTGGATTCTGGGACGGAAAACAGTTTAGGAGAAGGAAGCTGCCAGAAGCTTATCATTTTAGAAAGTCGCGACCAGAGCTGAATCGGGCGGGATAGCGGCTTAGAATGGTCGACCATCTGCAGAGCGGCTAATATTGACGGGCAGCAGCAGGCGCACACCCAGGATTTTTCCATGGGGGTGGGGGGCGCGGACCGAAAAGGGCAGTTGGCCGGCTCTAAAAGGGCACTTTTTGCGGTCCGGGGTACACTGGAAGGTTTGTTGACCAGGGGAGGGTGCCTGTAGCTGATTTTTTTAGTTGGAGGAATAATCTTAAAATATATCTGGTGTAGTTAGACAGGTACATTCCATGTGGTTCAGCAAGGACCACTGGAGCTGGGGACTTTCCAAATTATCAATAATTATAGTAGCTCTCCCACATAGGATTTTGCCAGTATAATTCCCTGGCGACACTTCTGAGAAAGCATTTATATGTAAGAATTACAAACCAATGGGTATTTGTGGTACTGACTCCGAGGGTGCGTTACCAAGAACCCATGAATCCTCATGCGTGCTCCCCCATGCTAATTCCTGGAGCCGCCCCTGTCCTGTTGCAGTGATTTTCCATACTGGCAATAACACTGTTGGCTGCGGAGTGCACCAGAGCGCCTCGATGCCGATCTTTGTGCGCTGATGCGGCCGGGCTGCTGGCGGGTCAAGCCGGCCGCTGAAGGCAACTGATGCTGGTGCAATATCACCATTTCCATGCATTGGTATGTGGCGAAACGTCATACATCAAATATATTCCTTCATATTCGTGCGCCAAATATATTCATTTATCTTCATACACCAAATTATATATTCATATTCATGCCTCAGATATATTCATTCATATTCATGCATGAAATATATTCATTAATATTCATACAGCAAATCTGACCCGCGGCAGTCTGCACTGTCCGACAGAACGTGCGCACCGATGATACTACCGACTGTCGACACTGATGGCCACTATATCGGCCCAGTGACGTCACAGGGAAGAACACTGTGACCGGACGATTCCCGAACCCCATATTGTCCCTCGTTACTCGTCATGCCATGTTATTAGATGCTATAGGGTGCTATGGAAAGCTATGTGATGTTGGGACCCCTCGTTGAACTTCGCTTGTATGTTGGACATGGTAATGTGCAGTTCATAAGGGTAGCATGAATATGTCGCCATTTATTTGCAGCCGAGCTTGAAAACATTGCGAAATCTGCGGAAATCCGCATAAACGTGCTCGCAAAGGATCGTCTCAGGTGAGTTTCACATGGTTTCAGTCAAACTCAGCCGAGATGAAGACGAACAAAACGGACTTCATTGTCATTGGCTCTCGGCAAAACATTGAAAACTGTAGATTTACACTTTTGAAGTTGAAATATCGCCCGATAGAGAAAACTTCGTATGTTCATCATCGGATCTTTTGGACTTTATGTGGCACTGTGCGTGCGCGCGAGTGCAGATTGCAGTTAACGGGCAGCGTCAATATGTAAATGTCAAGGCGGCCATCAAAGAATAGGCTACGTTCAGGAAGTTCAATATTTTGGGTCACTTAGGTCATTCCAGTTCCGTTGTGACGTCTTCGGCATTCACCGCCATACATATTCAGCGGCGAAGTTCGTCCTCCCCCATTTCTTCACCGCATTGAGAGCTGCAGTTGACGGAAGCATGTATCCCTATTATTAAACTCGAAACAGTCCGTTGACATGCTCCTGTATCTCTTACTGGTGGCCTTCCAGTTCTGGCGAAAGCAAGCAATGTTTGGGTGCTGCCAACCAGCTGGCCGCCTCACTAGCTGACCGGCTGTAACTTCACAGTAACGACGAAATTAACCTGCACTGACAGGGCACCGAACGCAACTCACGCACAGCTGACACTGAGCGCCAAATATCAACTGGCGCCTAGGTGTTCAAACTGGGTACCTAAATATATATATATAACTGTCCCCCGGGAAAGGTTTGAAATAGCCATTATTAGGGGCTTATGAAATAAACTGGGTACCTAAATATATATATATAACTGTCCCCCGGGAAAGGGGTTTGAGAATAGTCCACTCATATTAGGGGCTTAAGGTTCGACGAGCTATGTACTTACGACATTAGCGGGGCACCTTTTAACTACGCACGATCCCATATCATAGGCGTCGAAGCCGCGGGGAGACAGACGCGTCCCTCATCCTACAGAGGCGGATGCAGAGTGAGGGCACTGAGCATGCCCCCGCATGAAAAGTAGGGCTAATCTGACCAGGGAAAGGCACCCTTACAGGAAGTCTCGAGTGCATCCCTCCCAATTCAATTTTTTTCGGCCAAAGGCCCCTCAGATAATTCGGAGGGGCCTTTAGATATTTTATGATTCGTTCGCGTGAAATGAAAAAGGCTCAAGTGTGCAATTTGTGCTATGCCGTGTGCAGTATGCTCGGGTGTAGATGTATGCTCCCACTCCAATAGTTTTCCACCGAGGTCTCTCCCTCCACGAACTTTCGCAGTGGCGTCCCTCCATACCAGCACCACCCCATGAAAATCCTTGGATCCACCCCTGTCCCAGACGCCGTGAAAATTAAGGAGAATTAACAATACTCAGGTGGCGCTGTAAGGATAACATCGAACAAGAAACCCTCCTTTCACCCACCCACCTCCATCCAATCTGAATTGCATGGCGACCTCCACTGGCGGAAGCAGAGACACTGGACATGCCCCAAAAGACCGGTTGGTGCAGAACTTTTGCACTAGTGTCATTTTTTCAATACAAAAAACGCTTCATTGGAAGAATAGTTGTCTTAACCGAAACTACCGAATGTCAGCTGTTCAAATTAGAAAGAAACTCGAAATCGGAGAAGAAAAAAAAAAACGTTTGAAGTCCCCCTCAATTCGATCAAAAACCAATCTTCTTGATCAAACACTGCACCATTCTGCACCTGTTTACCAGCATACGGTTCCATGACAAAGTTCCGACTTAAAATGTGCCCCTGCCCGAAACTTCCCTTACTGCAGTCGACCGCGGGTGTGGCATCAGTATCTATTCTCGAATGCATTCCCCTGGGTTGGATTTGTGCTATATAATATTAGACGTGGAGAGAAAATATTTTGCTAGTCGCCATGCGGAGAGGATATTTCTTCTTAAAACCTGTGACTTCAGAATCTCAGTTCGCACTTTGCAGTGAATATTGAGCACTTTCTCACAGAGTAATTATGTCAATAGCACCATTCAATCTCCATATGGAAAAAAATGAGAGGATAATTATCTGAAGAAGATATTGTTCTGGATAGGAAACATAAAAGCAGTCTATTTTTCCAACCCTAACCACACCCCCTCAAACGATCTGTTTTCACCGAAGACACCTCTCGGAGGAAATGTTTATCCTCCCCCCGATGAGAATTTCTGGATCGCCCCTGACTCTCAATACCCTCATAAACACGCTAATACATTCATTGAACCCGTAATAAACATGCCAGCTAGTCTCATCACTCATCATTGTTCACTCATCGTCAATCATCATTTCATCATCATCCTCTCATCAATGTTCACTATTGTCTGTCATCTGTCTTTCCTACCATGGGTATAAAGAACTAGTGGTAAAGGAACTTATTGATCACAATGCAACATTGTAAACTTGGGAATTCTATGTCGAGTATTGTGTTTGAATACATTTTCAACTAGTCCTATATTTGTATATCTTCTGCATGCGCCATGTAAATCAAAAGTCGTTTTACTCACATGATTTTATAATTGCGATTACATTTCAACAATTTTCGAAAAAGCTGAATTCTTAGGGACATGAGAGCTCTGTTCATATCGTCACATTTGTTTTGCATGGAAATCAATTTGCATGGGACTATTTGCATGGGAATCAATAAATAGTGCTTAACCAAGACCGACTTAGCTGGGGACCATTTTGGTTCGGAGTGTGTTAGCTAGCTCCCCATTAGATTACGGCCGGGATGTCGAAATAGATCTGGCCGGGGAGGAGTTGGCAAAATGTGCCATCCCTCCAGAATGGCAGTAATTATCGGTTATCTAGCTGACACTGAAGAGCGTCATGGTTTGTGAGCGAATGCTATTGAATCTCAATGTAATAACATGTCCACCGAGTACTCAGGCTAATTAAGTTGAGTGCTTAACTATAGTTGGTTGCTGGATGCCCCACTCAGCCTAATTTGATGTTGATTGAATTGACGGTCACCGAATCCTCTTTGACCACTTCGAATACCACATATACCTTGCATTTTTCATTATAACTACAGTAATTTTATTCTCTTTCCGTGTTCTTAAGATATTGATGTGAGGTTCAAGAGAACACTTATATCTGTCAGTAAATATCCATATTATATATATATATATATATATATATATATATATATATATATATATATATATATATATATATATACATATATATACCTAAAATTGTATTGATATGTGCGTATTTGTTAGTTTTGTTGTCTGTAGCATAATATTATGAAGCAGTGTGTGGTATTCATTTTCTTACATAGTTATATATAATTGGTTGCATCAATACCACTTAATCTGCCCTATCTCCCACCTATGGCCCTTCCCTATTACAAGCTTCCTCCATTCCCCAGTTAGGAGCCCGGGGTTGTGGACACCATGGCCTTGGCAGTGCGTGGCCGTGCTGCAGAGACTGCTGTCTCGGCGGCCAGGCACTACTCGCCCTCCCCCTCGGATGGACACGGTTCCGCTCTCGGGCCAAATCAGAGCGGCTGTCGGTGGCAGTCTCATTATCACGAGCACTGCGGCCGCCGGCCAGCCGGCCGCACCGGCCGGCAATGTTCCGCGCGCCGGGACGTGTTCTCCGGCACGAACCAGCACACGGGCACCAGCCGACACCGGCGCCAGGCGGTGCTCGCCTTCTAAGGACTAACTCGTCCGGTTATCAGGTGGCGGCCATCCGTTAATCAGGCAAGGCGCAGCTTGGCGGTGGGACTTGTCGACGCCACTGGGAGCTGCTGGGGCCGAGTTTCTCCGGCTTATGGCCACTCCCCTCCGGAGTGGCCTTATATGGCCACTCCGGAGGCTTATGTGTGGCCGTTCAAGCGATTATTGATGCAGCTGATTCATGATTTAGTGTTAGCGAGTATGTCACCGGGGTTTGCTTGCTGGTACTTGGGACTGCTAAAACCAGAGCTAAATGCACTACGACGTCAATTATTTGGGCCTAATGCATGTACAAGTGAGACAATGTAATCTCCGCACTACATAGAATGAACGGATTCCGCCCTCTTATCATCGCCCGTGCCAACAGCTTCCTATCTTCCCCCGTGCAAGAGGTTGTTGCGATTCCGCCAGCGTTTTTTTTCTTCTTGCACTGAAATTGATAGCGATGCGAAACAAAGCCCAGCGTGATTCATGTGGAAAGATCTCGAGTTTGATGGCACGATTGATACATGGCCTTGATGTTGTGGGTTCCTGATTCAGCACCGAATTCGGCTTAAAAGTATATTCTTAGCAAAAAGTATGGATGATTTTCACGCCTAATCCAAATCCGTGTCAAAACAATCACGCTTGGAATATCCAACATGGTTTTAATCGGTATCCTCGAATAATAAAAATGTGCAAAGTTTTTTCAAGCATGATCTTGAAGCTTCCAGTGTAATGTTCGCGACGCTAATTTCTTCTAGCTATGAGCAAAAAGGACACCAAATTCAGCTTCAGCATCTGAATTATCACAAGAATGATTACAAATCCTTCAGAAAGGTTCTCTGAAGTCATGCTTGGTCCCACCTCGAATAAACTTGGAAGGACGAATGATCAAAGTAAGGCTGTTGACTGAGTTGCTCATCCACCTGCCACAACCAACGTTGACCATTTTGGGGGGTTTAAAGTGGATTAATTGCCGGCGCTTCGCGACTTCGGCGAATGAAAACGCTGGGATCATTCTTCTCATGACGACACAAGTTAGTGATCTTATATGGCATCTCCTTATACCATAAAATCATCAAAAGGTGTCCATCCGCAACGCCAAGTAGTGGGGAGCTGTCACGCCGCACTTTTCTGTCGCCGCGAAAAAAAAAAGTTACCAGAGGATGCATCAACTTGCAAGGGAGTAATCCTCGTAGAGCGGTGACTCCACAAAAGTTTAAGCAAACTCCAGAACAGCTCAGGGTGTCACTTTGACGATTACCGTACCTTCCAAGAGTTGGTGAGCGCACATTGTGCATGTAGGTGAGTTCTAGTCTATTAACCCGTCCATTCTCGGTGGGGGTCTTGAACCGCCCCCCTCAGTTTTTTTTGCGGATAGCGGACGTACGGCGCGCGGAAGCTCGCCCAAATTTGGCATACTTTTTTCCACATCAATTTGTCATGCTCATTCAAATTTGTTTAGTCAGGTCATCTAGGGTCAACGTGTTAGTCAAGGTCAAGTGAGGTCACCTTCAAAAAAGTTAAACCAGTCGTCACGCTTTAAAAGATACAGATATTTTAATGAAACTTTCAGCGTTTGCTTATCTTTTGGGACGCAACAAAACGTACGAGTGGAATTTTTCATTTTTGTTTTGTTTTTGGGTACATATACATTTTGTAAATTTGCCATTTGCAGTTCAAACAGAAGATTCTGGCTAAAGTAAGCATTTGTTATTAGTACAAGTTGACTTCCATCATCGTTTCTCGGTCTGCTCTACCCATTGGAAAAAGAAAAGTAAAGAAAACTTGAAAACTCAAAATTTGGGAATTCCCACAAAAAATTGGGGGGGGGGCAAAAATTTGTATGGCCCTAGTCGATTTCATTGTCCTTTTCTCATTCCAAATACATTTTATTTTTTCACATATCCCCCAAAATGAACTCCCCAGGGCCAAAAACATAATGCAAGTCGTGGGAAGGTCGTACAAATCTAGCCCCCTGGTGACGTCACGTTTGGGGGAGGAATTATTTTGGGGGTGGATACGGAACCTACTCGTCGAGCGCTTTCCGATAACACCAATTTTGTTTCCGTGCGACGCTTAGTTTGGATTTTAGAAGAGCGGTTACTATCCGCCCCCTCCCTCCCCCTGAGACGGGTGTGAGGATCTGACCGGAGAGGCGGTGCGGGTTAACATGCACACCGAAAGGGAAGGGGGGACGGAATCCGCCCACGCTTCCTGTTTTTCGACGATATCTCACAAACGTCCGGTGATATTCCAATACAATCATGCGATAAAACAAATGAAAAGCTCATCCTGCGCAAAAAAAGAGGTCCAATGATAAATATAGGAGCTGCAGGGGTGCAAAATATACCAACCGTTCTGCTGGCCGCCGAACGTTATAAGTTTCGTCTGCGCGACGGCGTGGGGACGAGGTGCGGCGGCGATCTCGACTTTATTTCACCCTGAAGGCATTGGCCTATAATTGTCAACTTTATACTGCAGCGAGTGCACTGCAATCGCAATCCACACTCTTGATGATATGCTACTAGCTTCGGTATTTTCCGAGATCTTGTGTGAGGAGGGGCGAATCGGTCTCTTCCCATCCAGGCCGCGTTATGTGAGACCTTGGGCGCGCGTGTTAAGATGCCAGAGCTGGGGCGACTTAACATCAGATCACGACCGCGTATCTATACATTTTTAGCATTTATTTTGCAATTTGTTTTTCTCACAAACGAACCGTACAAGATAAAATCCAAAGTGATATATAGGCGTGTACATAAACTATGGACAAATAGTTGTTAGAAGGCGTCAAAATGACTTACTCACTGCGGAATGGCAAAATAAAATACCCCCCAAAAAAAATTGCCGGTCCGGTAGCTCAGTTGTTTAGAGGGCTGACCTGCATTAGTACCCCTTGTCTTGTCAACACAGGGTTCGAGTCGCTTCACGCGCCCGCATTTAGCCCCAGGCTGGGGGGTCAGTTGTCAGTTGGCCCGACAAGGCCGGGGGCGAGCTCACGGGCGGCCGCGTCGATGCATTGACGACACGTTAAACTTTCGGTTAAAATTATGCCATAAAACTGGAATTCATGGATCGGGTAGTAGGGCCAGGGCTCACGCAACAAACTCTGCTTAGCAATAAGACCCTGGTTCATAAAGCCACCCTAGCAAGAACTTTGATTAATTTTTCAAATATATTATATCGCAATGTGTGGGTTCAGATTTTGCAAACTAAGACCGCCTAACAGGAAACGTCCAAATAGGCGGGAGACAGAGGATCGCTGTATGTGACGTAAGCAAGGTCACAGGTCAGTGTCATCAGACGTCGATCGGCATCAGCATTCTAAAATAAAAGTCTTGAGAAGCTTTGACGGCCGATTCAACCTGAACTAATCCGAAATGATTTCATTCACGGCATGGCCCCTGTTATAAAGCTACTTCACGGCTGTGCAGAATGAGAGGAAGAGATAGAGGAATGATTTCATTGTCGATGCGTTTTCGAGGCCTGAAGTCTGCGGGCACAGTTAAGTCGGCGGGCACAGCTAAGTCGGTGGTCACAGTTAAGTCGGCTCACCAGATATTCGTCACGGCGTGCCGAGCGGCGGCCTCCGTGCCGACATTAGGCTGAGCATGGCGACGAATAGTCGGCACCGTCCGGCGGCGGCGCGCCACACACACCCCGCCCCACTCTGTCGTCGGCACCGACGGGCAGACGGACTTGTTGCTCTGGACCGGCCGGGCGAGCGGTTCGACTGTGCCAGCTCGTGCGGGGGTCAGGACGTGGGTCACTCGGACGAGTTCACAAGTAAGTCGCGCTCTGGTCAGAAGCGAACTCTGGTCAGCGCACAGGATTCTGTGGCTGGACTGGGACAGCTGTACAGGTAAGCAGGACGGACCATGAGGCAGCATGTCCCCCCAGTCGACAGGCCACAAAGCGTGCGAAAGAGGGATGTTACTGAGACCTGTCTCAGACAATTTTCCATGTACATATGCTTGCTGCCGGCGCCAAAGAAGACGCCCGCTGTTAGATTTGCTCTTAAAACGTTGCCTTGTGCAGGAAGCCAGTGTAGCGTGAGCTGATTATGACGAAATCGCTAGTCCACGTTATTTGCCAGCAAAGCAGGTTCTTGAGCTGAGAGCACGAGATGACAACAAAATCTGTTCATGCATGCAAATACGGAACACTCGCATTAGCACGTGTTATTGTCCTTTGTATATTGATTACTTAATTAACCACAAATTAAGGGCCATCAAATCAAGTTCAACTACATGAATATAAATGTGGTTTGAAATGATAAACGAATTAATATATTGAGTGCAATGAAGTTGCTTACCATGCATATTGTTATGGCCAGAAAATAAAACGTTAATCCTTCTTACGTTTGCATGCGAGACACTTAGACGAGTAATTAAAATTCAGGACGGTATAATCTACACGTTGTAAATGCAAGTCGACATCGGTCACTGGAACTGATACAATATCTGCATAACGGTGGGGTGAATAATCGAAGTTTTGAAAATGAAACATCAACAGACTATTTCCCACGCAAGCATATTAGAAGCTAGAATAACTAGAGTTCATTTCCTTTTTCAACATGGCCTCCTAACATAACTTCGGCCTATTTAAGTTCATGTCCTCAGCAGCGATTGCACCATGTTTGACTCCACCACTGCGACGGCACTCCAATCACCGCCTGATCTCTAATTAACATGCGGCCACAACACTACAACACCTTGTGTCGCATGGTTGAAGACTATTTGCTGGTGTCCAGTTTTAGTTTCTGGGAGTCAAGACGCGACATTCAAGAGCAGGCCAAAGGTCGACATTTGCGGAAAGGACACTTGGTACATTCACTCGGGTTGTATGCGAAGAAAATGGAACAAGCTGCTGTGAAATATCTGCCGTCCCGGTAGCTCAGTTGGTTGGAGCGCTGGTCTGCACTGGTCTCCCTGTCTTGGCAACCCAGGGTTCGAGTCGCTTCACGGGCTAGCGTTTAGCCCGGGCCGGGAGGGTCAGTTGTCAGCTGGCCCGATAAGGCCGGGGACGAGCTTCCGGGCGACCGTGTCGGTTCATTGACGGCAAGTTAAACTATCAGTCAAGGTTTCGCTGCTGAACTGGAATTCATGGATCGGGTGGCGGGGCCAGGGTTCACGCAACAAGCTCTGCTTAGCAATAGAACCGTGGTTCATAAAGCCACCCCAGGAATAACTTGGATTCAATTCTTTATAGGTTGCCATGCGCACCTTCAAGTCTCAGTGATTAATGCGTCACATGCAATCTCGTCGTGCACACCGGTCATTGCCTTGGTCGATATCTGTATTCATACATTTATTCCAGGGATCCGAACAATCCACCATGCGGTTCCTATTGGACGTCTTCGGAATTTGAACGACACAGTTGAATATAGTGCATAGATAACAAGCTAAAAGAAGGTCATGTTATTTCATGCTAATCGGTTTACAATATCAATTCTGAGTGATACGACTGGGCTAAGCATTGATTGTCATTGATCATCTACTCAATGATGAGATGCCGCTGAGCTGCTTGCTCTCTTGTTCGTAATGGTTTTTAACATGCCTAGCGGAAGAGCTTGAACAGAGCGATGGTTCAAGCTCTCCCCCATTGTCTGACACAATGAGGGGCAGGTAGGGTACGTCACGTCCTATCGTGCCTCACTGCCTCTCTTCCCAGCTTCCCCTAAATAGAACCGTTAGCTTCCCAAGTTAGGACGACACGGTTGCAGGCCGCAGTGATGTGATGATGATGCGATGTCACCGTAGGCCGCAGTGACGTAATGATGTGACGTCACTGCATGCCGCAGCGACGTGATTCGTACAGCTGCTGAGCCGACATGCAGCCAAGGGACCTATCGACACCGCTTGTGCGATCGTATCTGCACTTACCAGATATGGCACGAGTACAAACAGTGACCGATTTCCACACTCTCCACATGAGCTGGTCGATCGTCTTCCCCACGCCGGTACACACCGGTACAGTAACGTATCAGAGAGATAGCGCTAGACCGTCTACCAGCGCGGGCGGCTCTGCGCGGTCAGGCCGTGTATGACCGGGATCAGCACCAGCCACCCACGAGGCTGACGGCATGGCCATGACATGACATGTGGTGGTCGGAGATGACATTCAAGTTCCTGGCAGTGCGGCTTTCGTTGACTGCATTGCCATCAGTTTAGACAGAGACGGGTGCCAGGGCCTTCATGTTTCGACGTGTGCCGGACATGAACTTTGATTTTTTAAGATTCATGGCGTTCTTAGCCAACCGCTGGGTCAGCTGGACCAAATTGTGTTCCATGTCAGACACGACCCGTGACCTGAGGCCCTGCGAGCCAGACAAATGTACCTGGATATCATTGGCGTACCGGATTATGGTGTCGTCATCATCGGTACACGTCGGCATTTAGTTGAAGCAACGACTTGCTACATCCAATTTACAGCACTGTGGATACAGCAAAGGCACCAAACCTGACGCGAGCCAGCGCGTGTGGACACCTCGTAGCTTCTCTTATCAACAGCTTCTCTTATCAACAGCTTCTCTTATCAACAGCTTCTCTTATCAACAGCTTCTCTTATCAACAGCTTCTCGAATACGCGGGCACGTTTGGTGACAGCAAGCCACTTTAACAAGGTCAGGCCAATCTTCACAATTCATAATGCATTCATTGCGTATTTTCATTTGCATGAACATACGCAATGCCATTGGTGGGCGGCTTATTTGGACCCCCGGAAGGCAAAAATGAAGAGTGAGTGAGACTTTGCCAAGGAAAATATCCTAAGTACCTGCATAATCAATTAAGATAATGTTGAGTGGAATCGCAGACATTTGTCTATATAGGTATTTGTAGTTACAAGCAATATAACCATCTGCACTGGTGGATGCTGAAAAGTGTGAATTTCAATAATGATACCGAAGCATTAGTCAAGCGCTGTGGTAAATGGGAAAGTAACAGTATTCTTGCGTACGAAGCCTACCACAGATTGTGCAAGTTTGGAGGAAGAAGAGCTCCAACATTGTCACTTCACTGGAGTATTGGGTCTAAAGCAAAGCATGAAGTAACAAAACTTGGATGGAAACTTGATAAACTGTTAGCATATGTGCTTTCCGCTATTCCACAGTTTCTTGCGCTGAAGCAGACTGTGCTGGCTGTGCATCGATCCACCTACCCTACACATTGTAGGTAAGTTCTTCTGACAGGTGGTGTCTAGTGCAGACCTCGCTCCGCGGCAACTTGTCCGAAAATAAAACCGCCGACATTTACCCTTCATTTACAGGGCTCACTGCCCAGGAATCGGTGACGCTCTGCCACACAACCACTTCAGTCCCAGTAGACGGTGACGGTGACGGTCTGTCACACAACCACCTAAATCCCAGTAGACAGTGACGGTCTGTCACACAACCACCTAAATCCCAACAGACGGTGACGGTCTGTCACACAACCACCTAAATCCCAACAGACGGTGACGGTTAGCCGTTCAACAGCACGTCTGTTCAATCTTTCCACCCAACCCCAACCCGACTCCATCTGCTGTGTCCAGCGGCGCGGCCCGCTCCGGCGCGTGAGGACCGTACCCTCTCACCCGGCACACGTCAGTCACGTGTCGTGTGACGTCACGTCCAGCGGCGCGGCCCGCTCCGGCGCGTGAGGACCGTACCCTCTCACCCGTCACACGTCTGTCACGTGCCGCGTGACGTCACGTCCAGCGGCGCGGCCCGCTCCGGCGCGTGAGGACCGTACCCTCTCACCCGGCACACGTCAGTCACGTGTCGTGTGACGTCACGTCCAGCGGCGCGGCCCGCTCCGGCGCGTGAGGACCGTACCCTCTCACCCGGCACACGTCAGTCACGTGTCGTATGACGTCACGTCCAGCGGCGCGGCCCGCTCCGGCGCGTGAGGACCGTACCCTCTCACCCGTCACACGTCAGTCACGTGCCGCGTGACGTCACGTCCAGCGGCGCGGCCCGCTCCGGCGCGTGAGGACCGTACCCTCTCACCCGGCACACGTCAGTCACGTGCCGTGTGACGTCTCCAGCGGCGCGGCCCGCTCCAGCGCGTGAGGACCGTACCCTCTCACCCGGCACACGTCAGTCACGTGTCGTATGACGTCACGTCCAGCGGCGCGGCCCGCTCCGGCGCGTGAGGACCGTACCCTCTCACCCGGCACACGTCAGTCACGTGCCGTGTGACGTCACGTCCAGCGGCGCGGCAACAATTTTGGTAATGCTCATGTTGCCAGTTTCGATCCGAGCAGTGAGGCTAACTCCAGCTACAAGGCTTCGGGAATCCATGGATCTGAACCCACCCAGATCCGCCAGGCAAGGATTTGCCTGCAGAGCTTGACCAGAGGAGCAGAGTGCTGACAACCGTCTGCCCGTGCAGCGTAGAGGTAGTTACTGCTACACCCGTGGGTGTTGGTTTGACGACAATGTCCAGCCAGATCATGGTTGTAGACAGGAACAAGGCGCACAAAGAAAGGGACATGTGTTGGGAAAGTCTGATATTCGAAGCAATATAAAAATTTAGGCAGGAACCAGTTCGAGCGATGCATTTGGTTTAAACAAAAACACAAACACTGGTGCTTAAGCAGAACGAAGATGGAAGTGTGTACCAAATTACTGAACGGCAGTAACGTCGCGAACTTCTAAGTCAACCTTTTGATGGGTACCTCACACGTGCTCCGTTAGCAGCTGCCTGTATTCCAACCTGATGGTGGGTACCTCACACTCGCGCTGATCGGAGCTTCCTCTGTCCCAGCCCCCGGAAACACCTGGAAGCGTATTCGGAACTCCTCGTCGTGCGCCGGTGCGAAGTGTTCCGATCACGCGGGCGCATGTTTCCGGCCCGCCAGCGACGAAGGTGACGCGGTCGGCAAGACGTTTGAGTTTGTGTCGAGGGTGTCGGCCGCCGCTGCTGGTGGGAGACATTAATCTGCCAGAGATCTAGTGGACGAGCGTCGAGCCAGTGCTCCGGCGGTAGGCGGCTGCAGTCATTAGATCTATCGACGGCCTTAACGATCACGGGTTTGAGCAGTCGGACGAGTGCAGTGACCCATGATGCAGAGATACCAGACTCAATGGTCTCACGTGGCTGCACAGGGCCGACGGAGGTAAGAGAGGGGACATTCACATCAGGTTACCGTGTCGCCGCCGCCGACGTCTCTGGGCCCCGTTAGTTACGATTACTGTCTCGATGATCTGATTTATGCCATCGAACTATCGATCAGCTTGGTTCGGTGGCCTGCGTGCCGCTCTCCACTAACCCGGAGCGTAACCAGCGATAGTGGATAGGATCGTTTAGCCCATTGCTTTGTAGAAAGCATTTGGCCCTCCTGAATCCGGCAATAACATTGAATGTTGTGTGCGACTTACCAAATTTTACCTACGATCGTGGAATAAAGTTGGGGTAATATAGTTTAAATAACTGTCTAGGTAGAATATCTCTATACATGAGTTCAAATTGGCATTTCGCACAAAACTTTCAACATTATTTCCAGATTCAGGAGGGTCGAATGCTTAAAGTGAAACCAATATGCAAATAAGTTAATGTACCGGTTGTTGAGTGTGCAATAATGAACTAAACTAAGCTAGGCCAAACACACAAAACAAAAATTGAATCATTTTCGTGTGAGACCCAGTGTTACTGGTTATTCATGGATTATTCGTTCTATCAATAGCCGGTCCAAAGTCTCGCACGTTCATTGCAATTATGATAACGAAGGGTCAGCTTACAACGGTGAGCTTAGTCGATTTAGCAGGCACCTTTGACTATTTTGCTTGTGAGTCCTAACTCAACACCCGTTTTTAACATATTCAGTTCAAATAATTCAGCTACCACATGATGTTGCCATATTCCAAAAAATGGTTGTTGCCTTTTAAAAGTGGCCTGAGATAGGTCACCTGTGGGAACGACTACGTTATTTATGACATGCATGAATTACTGAAACATAGGGATAGATCGTGCAAGCTTTTTGTCACCATTTGGTTCCGTATTCTCTGTATGCAGTCTGAAGCTATCGAATAGTCTTTTTTCGTCACTTTGACTATTCCATGACTTATTGATCCGAAAAGCACTTTGCATAGCTCTTCTATCGTCTCGGAAGCAATGACTTTGGCTTCGTAGTTCTAGCTTAATTAGGTACAAGATGATCAGAATTCCGTCGCCGTATTGAATTCCGAGTCCAGCATGATGAAATCGGTGCCGAGGACATGAACTTAAGAAAGGTGCAGTCAGGGCGGCAGAGCATGCTAAAATACGGCACAGGTATGTTTTCCCAATTAGCTCATTAGATGCTCGCGCGCTAAAACACCTCTATCGGCTTTTCACTGTCGCAAATTAGGCTACTTGGCTTCACTCTATTCACCATGCTTTATTGGCACAATATTGTCATCAAACGATGTGTCCTGGCTTCATGCCGCGATCCTTCAATTATAGTTTGAGCAACATGTAACTGGGCCACGTTTGGGTGGCGTCTTAAGCGTCTCAGCCCTTTGGCTTTCCGCAAGTTCAACAAAGCTAGAGTGCATAATTGTCACGCTATAGGCTCTGTGTGATACTTGCAGAAAGACTGATGTGCATATCATATCGTCAGGATAATAAGAGCACGAAGTACCATATCAGATCAGATGTACTGCGAAACTGGGCATGCAACCCCTCGACCTACATCGGAGGAAGAACCCCATCGTCGGGTGTAATTGGCACAGATAATTTCAACTGTTGAGATATCAGCGAAAGACGATGCAGTGTGTGAAATACGACACCAATTAGGAGGCGAGCTTGCGTCAGGCCTCATCACACTATCTTCTAGAGCGCGGAGGGTGCAATTGGCCGCTGAGCCTTTCTCTCACAATGCTTAAAAGATCTACCCTGTCTAAGTCCATCGGCTGCTAATGGTCCAGACCGTTCTCAATTGTTCGGTCGGCCAAACGAAAAGCGTCAGATAGCTTCAGCTACGGTCTATAATCGAGTCCAACATGCTTTTGTCATTTTTTGTCGTCACTGGGACCGATTGATTAAAAGCATGTTGATCTAATATGGATGGGTTGAGGATCAATATCTCCTTAACCCGTCCCGCCTCGGGGGGATGGTCTTCAATCGCCCCCCCCCTCAGGTTTTTTTCGCGGATAGTGAACGAACGGCGCGCGGCAGTGTGCCACAATTTGCCATACCTTTCCCACATCAATTTGGCATGTTGTGTCAACATTTTGACGTCAGGTCATCTAGGGTCAACGAGATAGTCAGGGTCAAGTGCCGCCCCGGTAGCTCAGTCGGTCAGAGCGCTGGCCTGCACTGGTCTCCCCTGTCCTGGCAACACAGGGTTCGGGTCGCTTCGCGCGCTCCCATTTAGCCTCCGGCCGGGAGCGCCAGTTGGCAGCTGGCCCGATAAGGCCGGGAACGAGCTACCGGGCGGCCGTGTCGGTGCATTGACGGCAAGTTAAACTTTGGATCAAAATTATGCCGTTGAACTGGAATTCATGGATCGGGTGGTGGGGCCAGGGTTCACGCAACAAGCTCTGCTTAGCAATAGAACCCTGGTTCCTGAAGCCACCTCAGCAACAACTCGGATAAAATTTATTCTAAAAAAAGTGAGGTCACCTCCAGAAAAGTTCAACCAGTCGTCACGCTTTAACGGATATAGACATTTTATTGAAACTTTCAGCGTTTGCTTATCTTTAGGGATGCAATAAACGTACAAGAGGAAGTTTTTATTTTTTCCGTTTTTGACAACACAAAATGTTTGCATATTTGCCTATAACAGTTCAAATCGAAGATTCTGGCTAAAGTAAGCTTTTTTATTCGTGAAAGTTGACTTCCAACAATGTTGCTCAGTCTGCTCTACCCATTATAAAATGAAAACTAAAGAAAAGTTGAATACTCAACATTTCAAAATTTCAAAAAATGCCATTTTTTTCTGGAGGGGGGGGGGTACAAAATATTTTATGGCACTGGTCGATTTCGCTGTCCATTTCTGATCACAAGTAATTTTTGTTTTTCAAATATCCATCAAAATGAACTCCCCACAGCCAAAAACGTAATGTAAGTCGTGAAAAGTCGTGAAAATATATCCCCATAATGACGTCACTTTTGGGGGAAAATTGTTTTTGGGTAGATCCGGACCCTACTCGTCGAGCGCTTTACGATGACCCCTCTTTTGTTTTCGTCCGATGCTTACTTTAAATTTTAGAGGGGGTTACTATCAGCCACCCCCGAGACGGGGTGTGAGGATGTGACCGAAAAGACAGCGCGAGTTAAGCAGAGAATAGTGTGAGATCCCGTAGTCCTGCACCATAGCACATGCTCTTGGATCGACGACATGCTAGTAATAAATATAGCGCATGATCGCATCTAAAGCCAAGGAATCGTATCCCATGCTTGGGACCAGGCTCTGCACATCAGCTTGGGGACCGTTTAACACATGCACATAGTTTCTGGTGTAAGCGCTGAACCACTCACCCGCTAATTTTATATTGCCTCCGATCACGGAAGGATGAAGTCATTGCCGAAAACATGAAGTCCTTCTCGGAGGTAGATCCGGCTGATCAAATTTCCAAGAAGTTATATATTTATGACAGTTACAGTCCGCGGCGCCATGCGCCTGCCTGCTATAACCCTGCTATAACCCTGCTATAACCCTGCTGTAACCCTGTTGACATGCTGTTAATTATGACGATTTGATGACGCGATGGCCGTCCAGAGTGACAAGTCACGATCACGTGGGCAAGTCGTCCGACACGGAAATAGATCAGCGACGAATTTCACTTTAAGATGTAATTCGTATATCTTTTTTGTTTAATAAAAAAGACATTTAGACCTAGACTGACGTAGCATCTTTCTTGCTGGTTCTGCGGTCATGACGTGGGTGCGGAAGGATTCATCCAACATTTCCTGCATTGAGCCTTACGCCTTTGTGCAGACCACTTCCGTCGCTTTGATACGCCTGTGCCACGGGGACATTTTGTTTCAATAACATAAACAGTGTGTACATGGAACTACTGTGCTTTCAGCTGTGCTATCTCGTCTTAACCCTCATTCATGCACAACATATTGCGTCGTCCCTGGTGCAAGGAATTTGGACAGCATGGAGTTGTTGCGACCCCATAGCGTTTTCAAGCCGAGACTGCAAGCAACATAAAACAAAAACCAACGTGTTGTACGTTACGCTACTTCACAATCGGTACCAGCCTTTTACATTTGGTTTACTGGATGACTAACAAGATCAGCTTCATGGTATTATTTGAGAGGATTTCTGAAGCTGCCCTTCGAGTGTTTTGCCCGCCGCTTCCCATCACGCTATGATAGTGCTCTGAAACTTCGTGACTTTTCTGTAAGTTCTCCTGGAAGCATCTTGCAAAACAACGCACTTTTTGGCAATGCTCAGACACGGTTCCGCGCAGACATTCTGGATAGCGTGTCTGAAAAAAAATAACAGTTTGATAACCTTCAAAGCCAGTCAGATATATCCTCCTTATGCTCATATATATTCGGTTGTAAACAACACCTTTGATGCTGAACATATATGTGTTGCACATTTGGTGTCACCAAATGCGTATAAATGACAGGAGGCTCCACAGTGAGGAAGTAGTGGGTTGTGATTGATTTCAACATGATAATATAGCAAGGTAATACACGATAATACAGCTCTGCGACCCCACCATATCATCTCTGATTTCTTGTGAATTCCTATAGGGAAGGAATAAAATATTTTTCGGCATGGACAGATCAGGGTTAGCTTTAGATGGGGAGGCATCTATATTAGGTATGTTTGAGTAAAGGGAAATGGTTCATAGTAATCACAGAGTAGGCAAGCCTGGTTGTCCATGATGCTTTAGAACGGGTGAAACTGTATGCATGTGCTATGCACTGACTGATGCAAAAGCTCTTGCGGACCGAGGCAGATCAGGGGTAAGAAAATATACGGATACACCATTTTTGTGTGCATAGTGTCGTCTATGATGCCATTTTTGGTCATTTGTTTAGCAAATTTCGATGCAATATTACGAACATTCTCCTTGTTTATGAACACAAACGTAATTGAATATATAAGTACCTTCCATTGGCCAAAAGTGTTTACTCCAATTTCGGTTGTCCTGGGTAGCCTGTCATGCTGTATTTGACCTTCAGTGGCCCAAAATTGAAAGTACTATGAATTTTGAGTCCATTGGTGGTAATGAAATCCGAATGTGAGAATAGTCACTTGTGAGCATAAGAGTGAGACTATAGTAAAATAACATGTGGCAACATATTCCTTTTTGCCCCTGCATCCACTGTTTCCAAAACTTGGATCCATTCTTGTTCTAAAAATATATTTCATAATTCTAGCCCTCAAATATTTGTTCCCCAAAAATGGTTCTTTGGCTAGCGAGGTCTCAAGGGATCGAATAAGCCACCCGCTAACAATGGGATTATCTTGCATGCCTTTCACATTTTGGTTAAGCGTTCATTTGTATCGCCAAAAATCGCCACTTTTACGTTCAATCACTACCTGCATGCACAATATGAACATATTTCTTCTGCAAGTCTTCTGCAAGTATTCAAGAGGCTCAGAAACGATAGCGATCTAAATTTGTTGCATATCAGACTACAGGTCAACGGTCAGATGGGGTTCAAATATTGACATCGTTTCGGAAAGGTTCGAAATTGTGACCTGAAACACTAATTTCTTGCTCTCAGGGATGCAAATCGACGGCAAATTAACTTTCAGTGTTAAAAAGTAACCCCAGGATTGTTCCTGTTCCGAATCGGGTCATGTGAAGTTAAGCATGATCAGTCACCTATAATGACACTGGAAAAGTCAATGGCCTGTAAACTTGATCAATCACATGTAATGACACTGGAAAAGTAAATGGCCTGTGCAAGCAGGTCAGCCGAGTTGTCGACCTTCCTTCGACACTAAACGTTGGCCAGTTTTGGGGCAATACGTAAAGGTAGTCGCCAATAATTCACAATCTCAGTGCAAAAAATGGCTTGGCATGTTTTCTCTTGTCACGTCACAGGTCCGTGCCCTGACAAGATGTTCTCAAGATCCACAACCCATCAAGTCAGGAAATAATTCCCCATCGTCCATGCCGTGGGAGCCGATGATCCGAAATGGGTGGAAGCGCCCTACAGCCCATACAACAAACAAACAAACCCATCTGCCATGCCGAATGGCAGTGCGTTGACTCGCGTCAATTTCTCTGGTCGCGAAATAGACCCAAGGCGAAGGGGCATCACCCTCTGCATCTCTGGGTGATGTTAATGTCCATAACACAATTGCTCCTGGCATAGACTTGTGAGTAATGCAACACGCAGAACAGCATAGGAAGTTGACTGAAGACGACTCATCAACAGCAGGGAAGCTATTACATCATCATGATTTACACAGCCCTCTTTGGTTGCGCAGTTGTGCAATTGTACATGCCACCCGAATGTCATGTGTTTTCCTACCAATCTGCTATAGTCATGTGTTCCCATCTGTCCCTATCCGTAGCTGTCATCAGAACATGGCTCCAGAAGCCGTTCACTCGTGTGGTCTTGACCTGCAGGAACCCGATCAGCAGCGCCTGGGAATCATACATGGAGATGCCTGAACTATTTTAAGCACCAGCTACGAGGCAATCAATGGCATCTATGTGATCTGGCGTATGCGGCTTGACATTTTTACCGTCCTAGAATGGTTCAAGAACAAGGCGAGGATTAGTGGCCGGGAGTCTTCGTCGTGGTTATTGTGTCGGAACGGAGACGGTCACTGAACTGACTTGGCTGTCCAACTTAATGGTCCGGTCAAGAGAGATGACACCATCAAATTAAGATTGGAATCGCAATATCCTGAGATAAATCGACTACTGTTCAGGACGCACATAGCTTAGTAAAAGCTCAAAAACCGCCAAAGTGAGCTGGAAATTGTCCAGAAGGCACTCACCTTCTTCCTGTGAAATAGTCAGAGGCTGCGTGACTGCGGTAGCACATATCTGTCACGACAACAGCAGAATGCGTTGAAGCAGCTACCTTCGTGACAACGAACGATCCGCAGTTGCCACAATGCATTTCGTGCAACCCCGCTAAACCCTGGTGCTCGCTTCACTGCCGCTCGCCTCACGCCATCTACAACCCGCTGAAGCCCGGTGTCCGCTTCACTGCCGCTCACCTCACGCCGTCTACAACCCGCTGAAGCCCGGTGCCCGCTTCACTGCCGCTCACCTCACGCCGTCTACAACCCGCTGAAGCCCGGTGCCCGCTTCACTGCCGCTCACCCCACGCCATCTACAACCCGCTGAAGCCCGGTACTCGCTTCACTGCCGCTCACCTCACGCCATCTACAACCCGCTGAAGCCCGGTGTCCGCTTCACTGCCGTTCACCTCACGCCGTCTACAACCCGCTGAAGCCCGGTGCTCGCTTCACTGTCGCTCACCTATCGCCGTCTATAATCAGGCGCCGTTTGTGTGAGGCGCTGCCGCTGCCCGTCCGCCGGCCAGCGGACGTCATGTATGGCGTCCTGTTGGAGAACCTGGCCGACTTCGTCAAGGTCGGCTACGGCGAGGAGGCGTGGGAGGCGATCCGCCGGCGAGCGCACGTCGACTCGCCCTCCTTCTCCACCCACCAGGTGTACCCGGAGACGCTGATGCCGCGACTGGCCGCCGCCGCCTGCCAGGTGGGTCACACCTCACGCCGAGACGTCGTGACCAGGACGTGACGCAGGTGACAAGTCAGGCGGGGTCAATGTTGCAGCTCGCCCGTCCAAGAGTTCAGCAGAAATGCTTGTCAGCCACGTTACTACCAATAAAATGTTTGACGAAATCCTCTCGATGGTGCATGTCCACTGAGAAATAATATCGAAAGCGCTCGGATTCGAACACGTGAATCAGTGGTCGCCCCAATCCCGGGGCGGTCCAGGTCATTTACCGACTCTGTCGCACGCATAAGCACAATGAGCTCTCTCTCTCTCTCTCTCTCTCTCTCTCTCTCTCTCTCTCTCTCTCTCTCTCTCTCTCTCTCTCTCTCTCTCTCTCTCTCTCTCTCTCTCTCTCTCTCTCTCTCTCTCTCTCTCTCTCTCTCTCTCTCTCTGTGTGTGTAAATATCTCTATGTGTGTGTATATGTATATATATATACATAAGGCTGTATTCAACGTGTAGAGGCTGATCTTGAACAACTCGCAGCTTGGTTATATGAAAACAAACTAATAGTAAGCATTATCAAATCAAAGCTTATACTATCTGGCATGCAAGCCATACGTGGAGACTTCCCCATAGCTCACACAGCAATCAACACGCTAAAGGTCACCAGGACAGTTCACGCACGCATCAATCACACATTGATGAACTGATCATCAACTGAACAGGTATATTTATAACCCTAATCCATGCTAGTCACGCACTGCCAGGTTGCATGCTGAAGTCGATTGTGGAGGCTCAGGTAATATCATGGATTAGATTCCGCAACTCGATATATGGCACCTGCAGTAAAACACAACTTCACTAAGCACCCACGATGTATAACTTCTGTAGATACGTGGTCACGGGAAGACAGAAATGTGACTGTATTCCGGCAGAAAGAAATATAATGGGATTTCGGACAGCTGAAAAACTGCATTATCACCACCAACTGACCATCACCAAATCGAGCATAGACACAGTTACACCACCAGACCTGAAAAATAGAGCTTTGGTGAGACGGGCACCACCATTGCACACGTCAGATTAGACAGTTGCGGTTACAAGTACCAGAACAAACTCCGGAAAACGTCGACTTTTCTATGAAGCGGTGGCTTGATCACTCTATTAATGATTCTCGTGTGGCTGATGAAATATTTATTGACAGTGGCGCTGCCAGGGTTTTCTCAAGTTGGGCCCGATCAAAAGAATATATAATGAGAAAGAACGCTTTCAGCGAGCTATGCGCGCCAAAATTTTCTGAAATATCTTTTTTGATGTAATGCATTTTGGGTTGCTGGAGGGGGGGGGGGGTGGTTGGCTATGCTCTGCTTTTGGAACATCGTCTGCCGAACATAGTATGCTTGGATGTATTGTCACCGATCAGTAAATACAAATGCAAGTGTGATCTGAATATGAACAATATGTGTGCACCTGCGATTAACGTTTAATATATGGCAATATATATTTTATCGAAATGACATTGAAAACTTCCTCAATGGGCATGTCTCTGCAATAAGCACGAACATGAACACGTCTGTTTCTGTGTATGCGTGTGCGTGTATATCTATGTGTGAGCATGTGCGTATCTGTGTTTATGTGCTTGTATGTGCGTGTGTGCGTAAGCATGTGTATGTCGGGGTGGCATTGTGTGTCTGTGAGTGTGTGTGAGTGTGTGTGTGTGTGTGTGTGAGTGTGTGTGTGTGCGTGTGTGTATGTGTGTGTGTGTGTGTTCGTGCATGTTTATGTGTGCTCTTGTGACTGCGTGGCTGTGTGTGTATGTGTATGCGGCGGTGTGTGTATGTGTATGTTTTGCTGCTATGATGTGCATCATTGCCAGACACAAGCTTGCCGTCGATGGGTTGTCGTAATGCGCAAGGTATTATGGGCGGAGGTGAACAAACTGTGTGAAGACATCTTCCAGTTGTGGTTTTAAAAAGTAAAATTTTAGGTTAAACGCACTTGCTGCTTAACACATTTCCGCAAACATCTTCTTGCGTATTAGGCCCTCTTCTGCTATTTTAATTATAATTTTGTAGCATATATTATAAGGAGTAGGAGGATGGTCATCAATGATATGTGAACTAAACATGTTCATGTGTTTGTTTGTGTTTTCTATTATTTCATTCATGGAAAATCGGAAGAACGATACATTTTCAACATTCAAAACATATGTTCCTTGGGGCTGGGGGGAAATGGTTGAGGGAATCTAACCAAATGACGCACCATTCTGGATGCCATTTAATGCGATTCATGGTGGGGAAATGGAGCGGCCATGTTTAGCCCGGCAGATCAATGAATTGGATTCCTGACAAGAAACAACTATGAAAATTGGCGGAAGGCATCCGGTCTTCAAACAAATTGCATTAATCTAATCAGGGCTAACTTATTGAAGCTGCTCTTTGATTGGTGTAACCATTTTGTTGAACGTTCGGGCTTAACAACTACCATAACTCAATGCTTCAACATCATATAGTACTGAAACAATGTCCTGCGCGCTCATGTATATAAAAAGTATGCAACAGATACTATAGGAGCGAGTGGAACAGTGGGACAGCGATGCCATCTAGAAAGTGTAGCTGGGATAGCGGAAGGAGCAGGGCCAGGCAGCGGAATATTTAAGCAGGATAACAGTGAGGCAGTGGAACAGTGCAACAGTGGGACAGTGAAATAGTGCAATAGTGGGACAGTGAAATAGTGCAACAGTGGGACAGTGAAATAGTGCAATAGTGGGACAGTGAAATAGTGCAACAGTGGGACAGTGGAACAGTGCAACAGCGGTACAGTGGGACAGTGCAACAGCGGGGCAGTGGGACAGTGCAAGAGCGGTACAGTGGGACAGTGCAAGAGCGGTACAGTGGGACAGTGCAACAGCGGGGCAGTGGGACAGTGCAAGAGCCGTACAGTGGGACAGTGCAAGAGCCGTACAGTGGGACAGTGCAAGAGCCGTACAGTGGGACAGTGCAAGAGCCGTACAGTGGGACAGTGCAAGAGCCGTACAGTGGGACAGTGCAAGAGCGGTACAGTGGGACAGTGCAAGAGCCGTACAGTGGGACAGTGCAAGAACCGTACAGTGGGACAGTGCAAGAGCCGTACAGTGGGACAGTGCAAGAGCCGTAAAGTGGGACAGTGCAAGAGCGGTATAGTGGGACAGTGCAAGAGCCGTAAAGTGGGACAGTGCAACAGCGGTACAGTGGGACAGTGCAAGAGCCGTACAGTGGGACAGTGCAAGAGCCGTACAGTGGGACAGTGCAAGAGCCGTACAGTGGGACAGTGCAAGAGCCGTACAGTGGGACAGTGCAAGAGCGGTACAGTGGGACAGTGCAACAGCGGTACAGTGGGACAGTGCAAGAGCCGTACAGTGGGACAGTGCAAGAGCCGTAAAGTGGGACAGTGCAAGAGCGGTATAGTGGGACAGTGCAAGAGCCGTAAAGTGGGACAGTCCAACAGCGGTACAGTGGGACAGTGCAAGAGCCGTACAGTGGGACAGTGCAACAGCCGTACAGTGGGACAGTGCAAGAGCGGTACAGTGGGACAGTGCAAGAGCGGTACAGTGGGACAGTGCAAGAGCCGTAAAGTGGGACAGTCCAACAGCGGTACAGTGGGACAGTGCAAGAGCCGTACAGTGGGACAGTGCAACAGCGGTACAGTGGGACAGTGCAACAGCCGTACAGTGGGACAGTGCAACAGCGGTACAGTGGGACAGTGCAACAGCCGTACAGTGGGACAGTGCAAGAGCCGTACAGTGGGACAGTGCAAGAACCGTACAGTGGGACAGTGCAAGAGCCGTAAAGTGGGACAGTGCAACAGCGGTACAGTGGACCAGTGCAACAGCGGGGCGGTGAGACAGTGAAATAACGGGACAGTGAAACACGCCTATAGTGGGCCAGTGGTATAGGGCAATAACGGGACAGCGGGATACTGAACAATGGGACAGTGGGACAGAATAATCGCGGGGCGGAGCATCAGGGCTGCTCCCACATCTGTCATCGCGTGATCAGAGTTAAGTGTGGGAGCCACTCCCGCCATACCTCGTAATGCGCGGCAGCTAGCGTCGGCCATCGCGTGATCAGAGTTAAGTGTGGGAGCCACTCCCGCCATACCTCGTAATGCCCGGCAGCTAGCGTCGGCCATCGCGTGATCAGAGTTAAGTGTGGGAGCCACTCCCGCCATACCTCGTAATGCCCGGCAGCTAGCGTCGGCCATCGCGTGATCAGAGTTAAGTGTGGGAGCCACTCCCGCCATACCTCGTAATGCGCGGCAGCTAGCGTCGGCCATCGCGTGATCAGAGTTAAGTGTGGGAGCCACTCCCGCCATACCTCGTAATGCGCGGCAGCTAGCGGCTCTTCACGGTCGTGTGGTGTTGGCTGTCAGAACCACGGGCGCAGTTGAGTCGGCCTGAATGCTGGCGCCAACGGTGCACATCAGGGTCGGGTGCTGCGGTTCTCGGACTTCGCTGTGTGCTGGGGTTTCTCCCAATTGCGGTCAGCGTCGCACCCGTTTGTTCGATGTCGTGCGAGCGACTGGCTTCATGTCGCGCACAGCCGGTCTGCGAATGCGGTGGGTTGCGCTTTGTGTGGTGGACCACTGGACTGCCAGTGGTCCACCACACAAAGCGTGAAGGTGTGTCCACCTTCAGTGAAGGTGTGCCCACCAGCAATCTGTATGAGCACTCATTCAACGGGGAAACAATTATGTTGTGGTAACTTTGTGTTCAAGTTGCTAAATCTTGTCACAGATTGGCTGGTAGCACGCCACAATACAGACATGCACTGCGAGAGCATAGTGACTTGCTTTGTAAATTCGAGAGGTTGATGTTATTCTGAGACGGAGTGTTATGAAGCAGCTTCCTTTTTTTGTTGCCACTCCTAAATGCTAGAAACTAGGGTTGTATAATGTGTGACTTCCTAACATGTTTCTTCCTATCCACCGATCTGGCCACTTTCGGAGCATTGGAACGAACACGTGAGATCCAGTTGCACTAGGTACAGCTTCAGAGAAGCAATCCTGGCACCAGCTGCATTATTCAGCTGACTGTGACAGGGTGACGGCCTCCCTCACCCACGAACTTGAACCGGAACCAATTGCCCGATCCAAGAAGTTCCGATTGTGATCTATATCCAAAGACCAGATGACTTAAGGGTGCAGGTTTGATAAACGTTAATAAAAGTGAAGGTTAATGAAGGATACAAGAACATTTGCTGGAATAGAAACAATTTTACCTCCTTGATGGCACATTAGATGGTTTTCAAGGCATTGGGTTGCATATGTTGTAGCTAACGTTATCCGATACTGTGCATATATATATATATATATATATATATATATATATATATATATATATATATATATATATATATATATATATATATATATATATATATATATATATATATATATATATATATATATATATCGATTGTCCGTGGGAATTTGGCCTTCACCACATAAAAGATGGTTAATAGCCCTCATATAATCCTTCTTTTTGGAGCAAGTTTATCCAAAGCACCAGGTTGTATTCAAATGCAAATGGTAGCCTTCGGGGAGAAAAGAACGGTGATATCCATAGTTAATTTTGCTGCTCTAACAAAATAGCAACTATTCCACATATCATATGTTATCCCTTCCTCTCCTGTCGAATTGTTCCGTACAAGCAAATCGACGATTCGCGTGAAGACTAAGCGAACTCTAAGATCAGGAGGAACATGCCACAGACAAAAGATTATCCTCTTAAATGTCCCAATCGTTCTTCTTTGAGTTAAGATGTTCTAAATTCAATAGACACGATTGTGCTCATAATCTACCATTGATTTTATTGAACATAGCAGTAGCACTATGACGTTTCTCTCGATGGGGGAGGGGGCTTAGCATCTGAAGAGGTCGCTACTTACTTAGCACACCCACATTTGTCCGAAACTTTTCGGATTTCGGTCACTTTATTTTCGAATGGTCCTTGTTTACACACACAAATACACACACATATATACACAAATGAAATAAATATATATTATATATAGGCAAATATAAATATGTTCTAAAATACGGCATTCAGCGTTGGTACGGCTAATGCGATACCCGCAATCACGGTCCAACAGTCCGGTAAGAACCAAAGAATAACAAAGCGTTTAGCTGCCGACAACCATGAAATGAAAACCTATTACGGAAAATAAACAGACATCAATGCATCTATAATGAAGGCGGCTGTCATCACAGCTATCGTTGGGATGTTTTTTGTTTTATTTTTTATTTTTGTAACGACTGCAGCTGCTGGAGCACGGAGGTACCGCCGCCGATGAGGTGGCGGTAGCTGACCTTTCCAATCCTCGATAGGATTTATTGATTTCAAGGATATCCTATAGCTGAAGCTGGTTCTAGGTATTCCTCGCACCTATCACCAATTTTCAAAGACTCAGATAACTAGTTCAGAGGGCTCTGAACCTTGCAGTGCATAGCCCAAAGCTCAGGATCATCACAGTATAGTCCTCTATCGCTTGCAGGGGATTAATTTATCCATTAGGGGCAACCTTCAACTTGTATGAGCCATTCCCAGTCATCGAAAAACTCCATGCGAATTCTGCAGCTCCGAGACAGGCGTCACAATTTTCAGCAAACTCGTCAATTCTCGGAACTGTCCTTAGCTTTTAGGTGGCTCCGTTCAGCCCTCAGAGGTATTCCCAAGCCTCAAGAGCATCACAGTCAGAGCTGACCCAGCTCTTAGGTGCCTTACTAGTCCTCGGCTGCCTTTCGGGCCATCAAAGACAATCTAGCTCTGAAACTCTCACAATTCCTCACATCCATCGATAGTCCTTAGGGACTACCTTTAGACATCAGGAAACCTGTTCTTCTCAAAGGGACTCCTTCCAAGCCTCTTGTGTATTCAAGTATATTACTCTCTATCGTTCAGGGCATTTTCAATAATCAGAGGAAATAATTTTCAATAATTTCCTCTCTAGTTATTAGGGGCCCTTCAAAGTACTTGAGTCTTTCTAGCTTCAAGGACTTTCTAGTTCTGAGGCGGGCCGTCAGTATTCCTTACAATCATCTTTCACCTTTGAAACTCTTCTTAGCTTGCAGGGGTTCTGTTAGCCCCTCAAGTGTCCTCTCAAGCTGCTAGAGGGCCTTCCTAGTTATCGACAAGTCATGTAGTATTAAACAAAAATATTCCAGCTCTGAGGTTGGCCTTCGGCATTCCCAACATCAACCTCCGGTTATCACGATGTTTAAATGTCTCTGGGCACCTTGTTCATCCATTAGGGGACACTCTCAACCTCAAGAGAATCCCAACCATGTCCTCTCTACCTCTCAGAGATCTTCATTTCTCAGAGCCCTCCACTGCTTTTAGGGTCCATCACAGTCCCCAATAGCCATCGCTAGCTCTCATCTCTGGGATATTTCAGCTCTGCGATGCGGTCCTCACTAGTCCTTTTCAGCTCTTAGGGGTTCTGCTCATCCTTCAGGGGCCCTTTCAAACCCCCAAAGCATCCCAGCCTATTATGAATCAAAGACTCAGCTTATCTCTCAGCTTTTAGAGGTCCATTCCAGCTGAGACTACTCTTTTCATCTGGCATGGGTATTCCAGCTCTCGAGCGGGCCCTCGCTTGTCTTCACGGCCCTTGCAAGCCGCCAGGGTGGATGTCTTCAAGTCTCCAGGGTCCTTTCCACATATGCTGTTAGATGCGTTTAAATATGTATCGGGCATATCTCTGTCCCTCAGGGCATTTGCATGGAGGGGGCGCCGTCAGACTCACCGGGTGGCGGGTGCCCCTTCACCCATTCGAAACGCTACCGCTTTTCAACAGCCTAGGACCCCTCTACTGGCTTAGAGGCTCTTTGCGTAGCACCAGGAACATTCCGCTTCGGCCCAGATCGTTTCCGTAGCCCGGGGGCCTCTTT
>JAOTOL010001538.1:495000-760000 GCA_034440575.1 Imbricaverruca yamaguchii
AATTTTCACTGTACGAACTCCAGCTCGACATAATTGCCAACAGTCGTTCGGTACCCATACACCATACTGGTGTGCGCAGTACTCATGCCCCCATATGGTGCGTTCAGGACCCATGCCCCCATACTGGCGCGTTCAGCGCACATGCCCCCATACTGGTGCGTTCGCTACCCATTCCCCATATGGCGCATTCAGGATCCATGCCCCATACTGGTGCGTGCAGTAACCATGTCCCATATGCTGAGTTCAGTACCCATGTCCTCATACTGGTGCGCTAAGTACCCATATCCCATACTGGTGTGCTCAGTACCTATGCCCCATACTGGTGCTCTCTACTCGGATGAGCAGAGCGCGCCAGGACTCCGACCACTGGCTGACCGATCAGGTTCCGCTAAGTACCTTTCCGACCACCAGCAGCATTGAGAGATCATAACTGATCCATTGATTGATTAAACCCCAGGAGGGAGCTCCAACCATCGCGTGAAGCTTAATGGTCATAGTAATTGGCGGGAAATTGTGTCGCGTGGACATCCGTGCCTGAACTAGTTGCCAGTGGGATTACCGAACCCTTCCAATGCTGACGCAGACGCTCCAAATAGGGCATTTCTACCCATTGTCTAGGGTTCGCTTATTTCTCTTCAGTACATCGTCGGCATTGGGTGAATTGTCCCCCAACGTGCTACTAACTTGCTGTGTATCTTGAAGTGGATCAATTGAGGGAGAGGGAAGTGAAGGGTTCCATCTCTGATTACCAAGGTTGGAAACCGTGCGTATTGATTAACTTGCGAACTTCGACCAATCTAAGCTGTGTGGTTATATTGCTCGCGGGGCTTCTTGTGTGCAGCCTTTCCGTGGCTAAGCGTTACGTGCTTACCTGCCTGAGCCCTAATGCACCATGTTCGGGTCATAGAGCATGATTTCGAATATATTATGACAATTTGCACTCGGAGGTCTCAAAGAGGGTCAGTAGCCCCTGATTATGCTATCATTTTCACTTTGTATTTCTCGACTGATTGTGTCCACGTATATGGCTACCCACTCAGGGCTAGGATAAGCCGCTGTCAGTGAGGGGAGGGAGGCTCGTGCAAAGCAGAACTACGTCAGAACCGTGCTGCAGCGTGCCACCTGCAAGCCCGAGCTTGGGAAATTCTGCGATGGACCCTTTTCCTTGAACGAAGACGACTTAAAGTGAAAAAACGTGACTGCCGTCGTAGTTGGATTGTGCCAGATTGGGTCAGGTCGAGTCAGACCCGGTTGGGTCACTCATATGAAATAGCCTTTCGTATATGCTTGATAGAATACCAGACTCGTTCAAACTTCCCCCTCACTCATCACTACGCTTCAATTATCTGCAACCGGTGGATCGTGGTGCTGTTGAATTTATGATAAAAGCCCGACGCCCGAACACAAATTGGTCCCCAAAATCGACATTGGGGGCACACTTTCGCATGCACACCTTTGATGCGACCCAAAAAATTGCGGGTTTGGCTTTGTCATAAGCTATTTTATGCTGATGCTGAAGACAGTCGTCTCGGTCTTTGGAGTTCCGTCGCAGATTTTCCAATGCAACATTATCTCTATCCAATCACCTACACAGCATTGCACCGTGATTAGTGTCATGTGTGACGCAACATACCGCGCCTCGTCCAATCAGCCATCGGACAACTAAAGAAAGCGCAATCGTTCCTCTAGTACAATTAAGATGGGCCCGGTTGATGCGTGCAGACGGCTTCACTACCGCGCTAACTGCGCAGCGCGCAGATATCTCCAGAACAGCTATTGTCATGGGTGTACAAGTGCGTAACGATTTTAACTGCTTGAGGCTCATCATCCTCGCTCTGGTGGGGAAGGGAACAGGATGGCTGCCATGGATTGCATGCCTTCGTTGAATGGTGTTGCGATTGCCAATGTTCCCCATCATAGCTACAGCTCATGTCGGCCAACTGATGTCAAGTTAATGTCGGCGCCATTAACCCGCGCCGTCTTTCCGGTCAGATCCTCACACCCCTTCTCGGGGGTGGGGGGCGATTAGTAACCTCCTCTAAAGTCCAAACTAGGCATCGCACGACATCGAAAGAGGTGTCATCGGAAAGCACTCGACGAGTAGGGTCCGGGTCCACTCCCAAAACAATTTCCCCCGAAAAGTGACGTCACCAGGGGGATAGATTGTCACGACTTTTCAAGACTTACATGATTTTTTTTTGGCTCTGGGGAGTTCATTTTGGGGATATATGGAAAAACAAAATTTATTTAAAATGAGAAAAGGACAGCGAAATCGACCAGGGCAATAATTTTTTGTGGTCTCCCAATTTTTTTTAATCTTCAAAATTTTGAGTTTTCAAGTTTTCTTTAATTTTCCTATTCCAATGGGTAGAGCAGACCGCGAAACCTTGTTGGAAGTCAACTTTCCCTAATAAGAAATTCTTACTTTAGCCAGAATCCTCTATTTGAACTGCAATTGGTAAATATGTAAAATTTATGTGTAGTCAAAAACGGACAACAATTAAAAATTCCACTCGTACGTTTTGTTGCATCCCCAATGATAACCAAACGGTGAATGTTTCATTAAAATATCTGCATCCGTTAAAGCGTGACGACTGGTTGAACATTTTTGGAGGTGACCTCACTTGACCTTGATTAACTCGTTGACCCTGGATGACCTGACTTCAAAATGTTGAAACAGTATGTCAAATTGATGTAGGAAAAGGTATGCCAAATTTGGGCGCACTGCCGCGCGCCGTTCGTTCACTATCCAGGAAAAACCTGAGGGGGGCGGTTGAAGACCCCCCCCCGAAACGGGACGGGTTAAGCATGCTGTTATTTCTGGATCGCAATATGCAAGTCTTCAGAACAGTCCACAAGCTACATATGACGAAAAACGCAGATATCAATCCAATTGTGGAACCCTTCTGTGCAACCGGATCAAGAATGGCTATTGCAGCTTGAACCCTGTCCTACCAACATGGCAACTAACTTTGTGAAGTGATCATGATTTATGGGGTTCGATTTGAACCCGGCACGGCCTAACGCATGCAACCACCGCGGCAATCGATGGAGATTCCCATCAATTTAGAGAGCTGCGGGGTCTCGAACGTTTGGTGCAACCCATGAAATAATGCATATTTTGACCGAGACCGCATGAACCAACCCTTTGGAATGCGCTTTCAATTCATCAATTCGGTATTATTGCCCTCTTTTAAGCTAAGTTTCTGTTCGTGACAGCCTATGTGAGCTCAACTAGCCTACCTTCGGCCGAGCATCTCAGAGCCGCCCGGGCCGAGTGATTGGCTGATTTGTTACTGGCTTTACGACACAACGACCGTTGAGTCATGTAGCGTCGCCAATCTCTCATGCCGATTGGTCGCGAGCGAAGAGTAGCGACAGGTGAGACTCGAACCCACAACCTTTCGATTGTGAGACAAACAACCTACCCCTAGACCACTCGTACCCCTGGGTTGATTGAGAACACACAAAGAGTATTGGCCCTCGCCAGAGCACAGCATTATGCCACCTTCAGTATGGTGTGGGGGAGGTGTTGCTATCCACCCCTCCCCCCCACTCAGGCAAGTCGAAGCAGATAGTGCCAGCGACATGAAGCAAACACCATCGTGTAGCACGTGGTGAGATCGTCTGATTGATTTAAGTTTCATTTTTTAACACAACTAGAGAACTATCAAACTTAATTGAGGAATCAATCAAAAGCAGGAGCAATAGGCAACAACAAATACATGCGTCGGATGTTCTTCATCGTATTTATCGCTAGCCTGGGATACTACCGATGAACGATTTGCTACATGTTGGCGCATGTGTCAGATGAGGTTGAAATGACTTCGTTCTGAATGCTTTCGAAATGATGTCGGGAACACTAGTTTCCAGCACCTAGGGGCAAAATGGACACTACTCGTAAATTCAGTTTCGGACGCCGAGAGTGACTTCTGAGCCCTGACAGATCATCGGAAGTGAAGTTATGAAAATGGCTTATAGTATCCTTGAAAATCTCAATAGCCTATTTTAATGGTTACCTGAGTTGCATTCGTGATATTCACACACTCAACATCGATTAATTCGTGATACTAAGTGAGGTTCATTCCGATAACTTACGATTTCGACGAAAAATTAATAACATTTTCCTGCCCATCACGTGACCTGTAAGTGCCCTCGGGCGAAACATCATTCTCGGACATGCTCTCGTTTCAAATGCCTGTGCGATGACTATCATGCTTGATATTCCAGGGCTGCGCTTCCACTTGTTTTGAAATGCTTTCCAGGGATTGCACATAATAATGGAGCGTAAATAAGTAATGACCATGGTGACAAAAGTTGTAGAGAAAACGTCAGGCAAGTTTGAAACACTCCTTTTGGGGAGGGCGATCAATCAATTTTAAATAATAATTCAAGCTAAAATGGAGCAAGCAAAGCACGAGAGCATAAGTATAAAAGTAGCACTCCCCACTCCTCTTCCCCCCACACACGTGCACAAATGCGGGTCCAAACATTTCACGCCATGTTTCAATTCCATGTTTTCGATACAGGTCTTATGCATACAAAACATGCGATCGCCATAGTACATGTATTTGAACACAGTGTATGTCCGATGAATATATTCTGTTCTAAGACTTTGCACCTGGATTTAAACATGATCTTCAATTTGACTTTAGCTACATGATTAACATTTTCAATTGTTTATACCATAAAGGTAGCAAAGGACGCTCCATCAGCTATACCAATTTGTAGGGCGGTGAATATAAAGCATGCAATTATGAACAAAAGAAGGAGAGAATGGCAACGCCCAAAAGTAGGTGACTGGAGGGAGTGGGGGACAACCTTCCGCCCCTGGGGCATTCCACCATCGATCGACGAGGGCCTAGCACCAACATGTATCAGGTTTTGCTATAAATTTGTCTATGAAGTTATCTGGAGTTCCGGGTCGCTCTCATATATTTCCAGCTGAATCGGTTCTATTAGCCGGTTATTAACTTGACCTGACTTGACCTCGGCGACCTAACATGACTTTTACATTATATAACATAGCAATATGCATGAATCAAGTCGCTAGTGTTGTCAAGAACACTTCCCTTTTGCCAATATACGGGAAGCACGTCAGCGCCGATTTTAGTGGTCTGGCGCTGCGAATTTTGTTTTACCTGAACGGCCCCTAACTTGAAAAATGTTCGGCCGGTTTTCATTTTTTATTTTAAGCAATGCGCCGGTCATTTCTAAGTAGGTATCCGAAAAATGCCGTATATCGGCAGGTACAATATGGAGTTATGTACGAAAAATTGGAGGGGTGGGCGGATTTCGCGTTTTTTGTGAGAAAATTTTGTGAATGTAACAACCCTTAACTCGAAAAGTTTTCCGTCGATTTTCGTTTTTCGTGTTTAAGCAACGCGTCGGTCAGTTCGAAGCAGGTACACAAATAATGGCGCATATTGGCAGGTAAAATCTGGAGATATCAACGAAAAAACCGGAGGGGTGGGCGGATTTCACCCCTCCAGGGCGCGTGTTAAATTGTCTTTCAACAGAAAACCTTCAGGAGATGCTATTTTTCTCTAAACATTTCAATTTAATTTCAATTTTACGTATGTCATATCGGAAGGCGACGTTAGTACAATAAAACGAATCAGAGTGGATAGCTCTTAAAATACGGCACCTAAATACATTGGGGTGCTGGTTTTCCGGCTTAAATCTATTGAGAAGCTGGTCGCCGTCGGGAAAATGACACCTATGCTATCCATAGTCGTTTTCACCTCTATTTCTGAAAATTTACATAACCATTGGTACAATCTTCGTATTTACCTCGAAGTCAAATGAAGATCCTAGTCATGCAGGATGACCATCTCACCGGTACATGAGATATGCATCAAATGATGCCATTATCTCGTTCGTATTTCTCCACCTGAACATGATCAGATGGACTCCAGACCTGAGATGTTCCATCACAGGTATACTATGTATATGGAACGAATCGATGAACTTGTGTGTGATGATGAGATGTTACTATATCCAATGATGAACTATGCCAAACCTTATATGTCTTTTTCCCAAATGCTTAATGCCTCTTCCTGAATATGTTGTTGTTCTTGACCCTCGCCAGTGTTCCGCATTTTACCAATTACAAAAATAAACCAAGACCAAAGTTATAGATCTGGCCGAGATCTCGCGATTGGAATTCAGTATAACCTTTTATGGTTAATGGTTGACTTTCCAGGTAAGGTCAAAGGTCAATTTATGTTATTTCACTAAGAAAATCGTCAGTTATATTGAAACTACTGTCTAATTAGGAACAAAATTGCAGGAAATATGTTTATTTGGATCTTGCGAACATAACAACATGTCACACGATGTGATCGGACCAATATATCATGCACCAAATGAGGTCAAGTCCGTGACCCCAAATATCCAACTTTTTGAAAAGTGGTTCCAATTTCGAAGTTTAAACTCCCCTAGGGTAAAATTGGACGCTGGATTCGAATTCAGTACGAAAAAGTATCGTACGTCAGCTAAAAAAGGTCGAAAGGTCAAACGAGGTCAAACGAGGTCAACCGAGGTCACCGATTTTGGAACATTTCTTTTCAATGGGAAACCATCTGAGCATCTGTATTTTTTATTATATGCCCATAATTACGCTAAGTACGTAAAAATACGTGCGACAATCCCGCATTTGTTGAAAACTGGTCGGAGGTGCTCCCCTTTATGCCCTCACAACTCCGTGACCTGACATGACCTCCAAAAAAATCATCAAAAGTCGTCAAAAGGTTGCTCCAAAGGGTACTGAAAAATATCAGACCGATCCGTTCATCGGTTTGGAAGGAATACACAAAAACCTAAGGGGGTTGCACCCCCCCCCTCTATACGGGCGAGGGTTAAAATTAATGCTAAAGCACCCACCAATTCATTGAAAATTATAAATCGATAGAATTAATATATCACAGAAAGAACAATTAGGCAATTCTTCCCTCATATACTGGCGGCTGACAAGCACGTCTCACTCACACCGCCTTCACATAATTTCACATTTGCTAAAAACAAACCAGACGTTGTCATACCACGCCTCTTTCCCTCGTGACCTCGCCGAATGTCACTGTAGCCTCGACCTCCCACTTGATCCAAGGCTGACCTTTGGCCGCTGACTCCAGGTTTGGACAATCTGCACGAGTACCTTCGGTTCTCGTATCCGCGCATGTCGCCACCGTCCTTCTTCTGTGACAGCGAGTACGCCGGCGGTATGCTGCTTCACTATCGCAGCAGACGCAAGGGGTACGGCTTCTACGCCATGGGACAGATCAAGCAGGTGAGACCGAACGTCACATCGGCCATGCTCAGCTGGTGCCATGGTGCAGCGACACCACCGGAGGAACAATGTCGGTTCTCTGTTATCATCATCAAGAGGAACAATGTCAGCCCTCTATACTCTTCATCATTAGGGACAATGTCGGTTCTCTGTTATCATCAAGAGGAACAATGTCGGCCCTCTGTACTCTTCATCATGAGGGACAATGTTGGCTCTCTGTTATCATCATCAAGAGGAACAATGTCGGCCCTCTGTACTCTTCATCATGAGGGACAATGTTGGCTCTCTGTGCTCTTCATCACGAGGGACAATGTCGACTCTCGGTGCTCTTCATCATGACGGGAAATATCAGCTCTCTGTTATCATTATCAAGAGGAACAATGTCGACCCTCTGTACTCTTCACTATGCGGTACAATGTTGGCCCTCTGTACTATTCACCATGTGGGACAATATTGCCTGTGCTCTTCATCATGACATAATGTTGGCTCTCTATGCTCTTCATCATGAGGGAAAATATTGGCTCTCTGTGCCCTACATTAAGACGGGCAATGTCAGCTCCATGTTATCATCATCAAGAAGAACAATGTTGACTCTTCGTGCTTTTCAGCCTGTGTAGCAATGCCGGCTCTCTGTGCTCTTCATCGTGAGAGACAATGCCGGGTCTCTGTGTTCTTCATCATGAGAGAAAATATTGGCTCTGTGTGCTCTTCATCATGTGGGACAATGTTGGCTCTTTGTTATCATCATCAAGAGGGACAATGTCGGCCCTCTAGATGCATACTCTTCATCACGGGCAGGAGCGATGTTGACTATCCGCGTTCTTCAATACCGGATGAGCAATTTCGGCTCTCTGTGTCTTTCATCACAGGGAAGGGAAATGTCGGTTCGCTGTGTCCTTCATCATGGGCGGTTCAAGGGCCAGGGCGGCGTGGTCATGGCCTGTCAACGTAACGTTACTTGATATCTGTACATCTAGAGGAAACAACATGCATTCTGCAATTTTTCAACTTCCAGCAAAATGTACCAATAAAAATTGGTTCAAGCACATTGCATGACTGGTACTGTATCACGGAGACGAGAACTGCTCATCAAGCCAGATCGTCCCCTCGCCCAAGATGGCCACCTGCATGGACCTTCGTTTCTCATTGTGATAGTGGCGTTCAAAACTTAGATATGAGAGAGTGAAGGGAATGTGCGGTGAGAGGAGGGTGCAAGGATGTCATTTGTGAATGACTGCTATCATGTGCGGCGTCAAAGATGGGACAGGGGAACGCCCCCCCAAAAAAAAAACGCACACAAAAACAACAACACCATAAACAAAAAGCTTGCATCACGCCTACCTTCATGGAAAGAATGCATCTATGCACGATCACACCGCCATCCAAGATCTGAAGTCCGTGGCGCCACCGATGGCTGCTGTCGAAGTTTGATACGAATGTCATCTGGCACCCGTGGAGGTTAGCATCGTCACATAAATCTGCATGGCACTAGCCCAAAGCTGGCCCAAGCCAGGTTTTCTTCAGTTCTGCTGTTTTTGTTCAGCGAAGTCGTCTCAAGGGGAATGATTTTACTTGCCCACCCTAATATCTGACAGTCGCACCGGGCACGGCTTAGCGAATGCTATTAGATGAGTTGGAGTAGGTATCAAATTCGTGGTGAACACCAATGCATATAAGATATCTGGGAAGTATCAACCGCATCCACACGTCCATAGCATGGAATTGTTGTCGGTGAACGTATGGTATCGAATCACACCACAACGCATTTCAGCTATGACATAATATTTTATATCTTGAGTTCAGACTTCGCGAAATATCCGGACGCTTTTGGCGAACGGCCGTAGCATTGCACCGACATCGGCAACTAAATCCTACCCAATACAGGCTGTATTAGTCAGTGGCGTTTGAGGGACTGACGCACCGCCGGCGGCGCGGCAGTACGTTGTTGACGCAGTGCTGAAGCGACACCTCCGGTCGCCAACTGTTGTGGCATGCTAATGCCAGAGGCACTCCCACGCCGTCACTCGGCCAATAATGGCGCGTTGCCACAATCGTTGGTCGCCCAATTTGGAAGCGACGGCTTCAGGTCCTGTTAACGATCCGCAGCAAGGGTCGTCCAGTCGCCGGTCACTGGTCAGTGATGTGACGTCACTGGGGCCGAAAACACACTGCTGCTGATGGACACTTGCAGCTAGGTCTACCAACCCTGCCCCACTCCCTACACGCATTCCGTCGTGTTCGAAGTAATATAAACGTTAATTCGGCGATGCATATTATATATGTTGAACTGCACAAAGTTCTAGACATCCTTCCCCATTTCTCGAGAATAGAGCTAGTCACCAGCAAGTGTGGTGTAAAGTTCTGTCAGGCGTTACACTATTAGCTGAGATGAATAGCCAATCGGAAGCGTCGCATGCCGACGACCGGTTGGTCACCTATTCTGGCGGCAGGAAATCTCTCCGGGAAGCAGTCGCGCGTCGTTGGTAGGTAGCTACATTAATTTCAGGGCAATAATCTTGATCAAGCAGTTGTGGCGGGAGGAGCAGACCGGAGGGCGGACTGTGGGCGTGGCCGTCAGCACGAGGGCGTTAACCAGCTGCTGGATACGTTCATGGCAAAGCATGAATAATGGACGCGATGCGACATTCTTCTCGACTTAGCATTTCCTCGGCTTAGCTGGCGTAGCATCGCCTCCTAGCCGCTCTAGACTTAGACACGACTGAACCTGGTGCCGTCGGCGCCGTCCCCTCTCATGACGCCCTAGAATGAGACACGACTGAACCTGGTGCCGTCGGCGCCGTCCCCTCTCATGACGCCCTAGAATGAGACACGACTGAATATTTGCGAATATTTGCGCACGAAGATTACCGTATAAGGCTTTGCGCATGAGGATTTGCGTTAGAGGATTTGCGTACTATAATTTAAGTACAAGCATTTGCGTACGAACATTTATGTGTGCACGAGGATCTGCGCACGAAGCTTTGCGTACGAAGATTTGTTCTCACGACGATTTGCACGCATGTACAGTTGCACACAAGAAGATTTACGGTGCGCCGTTCGACGACACAACCATTTGTTGCAGAACTGGATACAAATCTGCGTAAATGCGTCGTAGATGTGCTTCAGTCCCCTCCGTGAGATTCCAATGATCAGATATTCTGTCAATGTCACATGCGAATGCATGCACAATGTGCATCGATTTACATGCATCCTGTGCGATTTGGCCGACATGCATCCACATTTGCATGGTGTGTTCTCAGTCGTGGCACAGTTCCACGATGTTGAGAATATGACACCACTGGTCTGACAGGTGGCTCGTCACTTCTACGACACCGAGATGCAGATCGAGCTGATCAAAGAAGACATCTTCATGGACTCCTTCCACGTCACATTCCAGCTGACGTTCGACAACCAGGCCTTCCGCGAGTTCGGCTCGTGCCAGCTGGTTCGCGATGAACAGAGCCTGCCTATGCGCGCCAACATCATCTTCGAACTGTTTCCGTTCGCCATCTGCTTCACGTTAGTATGGTATTGTAAGCTGGGAACCGAGACCGGTTTCAGTGTGTGTAGTGTGTGTGCGTGTGTGTGTGTGTGTGTGTGTGCGTGTGTGTGTGTGTGTGTGTGTGTGTGTGTGTTTGTGTGTGTGTGTGTGTGTGTGTGTGTGTGTGTGTGTGTGTGTGTGTGTGTGTGTGTGTGTGTGTGTGTGTGTGTGTGTGTGTGTGTGTGTGTGTGTGTGTGTGTGTGTGTGTGTGTGTGTGTGTGTGTGTGTGTGTGTGTGTGTGTGTGTGTGTGTGTGTGTGTGTGTGTGTGTGTGTGTGTGTGTGTGTGTGTGTGTGTGTGTGTGTGTAGATGTGAGTGTGTGTGTATATGTGTGTGTGTGTGTGTGTGTGTTGCACACAAGAAGATTTGGTCGTCATACAATCATACAATCGTAATCCGACATGAGACAGTAGGTGTCAAAGCATACATTTGCCGTCTACAAATTAACTACATTGATTGATTTATAGACACACTCAGAGAAAAAAATATGAACTATCTGCTGCACCTAACAATCGCCATCAGAGCATTCTTCATTTCTCGCTAGGCTTCAAAACAGATCTCAAATACGCTTGGTGGGCACGTGCCAGTTGGTCAGGACTAACGCAAATATGGCCGTGACTGTCGAAATCGCAGCGGGCACCTCTGCAGATACGGGGTTGTAAAGCCAACATTAAAATTAATCCTCTTAAAATTGCTTTGTAATCCTTTGCTTCAGCTTTACGTGCGCTCAACCAGCTTACTAAATTTTCAACCTACCGTTGAAATGATTGGTAGTGATTTATAAAATAAACTGACTGAATATTTTTCAAAATCTGGTTTACAACTCATATTGGGCTAACAAACAAGTCCATAAATCATTGATGAAATTCATCATTAATAAATATATTGCGCAGTCGAAACACGTCAATAAAGATTGAGACAGTTGTATGGATTATTGAAGCTAATTAAGCAATTCAATTCATGTTCCTTCTTCCCCAGATCAGACCTCACGGTAAAGAATCTGGGGCAGTCGATTATGACCATACTGCCACAGCTCATCGGAATGAAGCTCCATGAGTGGTTTGAGCTTGTGCGGCCTATAGTAGAGTTCAGCTTCAATGGGGTGAGTACCCACACTGCGTATATTGTACAATAGGTATTACGTATGTATGTATTTCACCACGTATAATTGTGCAATGTTCTATATATATATATATATATATATTAAAGATATAAAGACATAAAGACATGAAAGATTAGTGCAACTATGAGCCACAAGGGCCCTTCTTGGTTGCACTGTGTACACTCAACCAGTTGCCCACCAAATCCGTCGATCAGCCCTCCCTGCAATACTGAAAAGCAAGCACTCTATTAAGCCCAGCCCAGCAAGCTCTCTTATAATGATTGGCTATGGTGTTTTTAAAGACGTTCAATGTGCTGATACTTACAATGGTTTCTGGCAGCTGGTTCCAGTGTTCTATTACCCTGTTGATGAAGAAAGACTGTCTTAACCTTATGCTGCTGTGGTAAGTTTAATTTTGAATTGATGACCTCTAATTGCATCATTTCTGTTAAATTCAAACTTTTCCCCTGTCCAGACCATGGACAAATTTAATGACCTCGATGAGATCTCCACTCAGCCTTCTATATCCAAGTAAAAACATATTCAATTTCTTGAATCTTTCCTCATATGCCAGGTTGCTTATACCATTAACCATTTGTGTAGCCCTCTTTTGTACTCTCTCTATAAGCCAACACACTTTTTTCATAGCTAGGAGACCAAGCTTGGATGCAGTATTCCAAATGTGGCCTGACATATGCACAGTAAAGTTTCCTGATGACTTCCTCACTTCTGAATGATACATTCCTATTTATTGGCCCAAGCATTCTCAGTGCCTTCTTCCTGGCTTCCTTGGTCTGTTCTGATGCCCCCGATTTTGCGTTTAGAATAACACCTAAATCCTTCCCCTGTTGAGTCACTGATAGCACTGATGAAATAACATTCGTTGTTTACTCTTTGAGTGTCAAGTGCTAAGAAATACAATAGTGTGCGGTGTAGTCTTCTTAAGAGACAAAGTGTGTGGTGCATAAGCTAAGCCGAAATGACATTAGCATGGCCAGCGGATGGACTCTGCTGGTGACACACATAGGAGGAGGGCTCCGCTTCCTTCACTGTGCAGATTGTCACGGACAGTGCATGCACTGAACCTGTATCGCACTTAGGAGGATGGCTTCACTCTTCCCATCAGGTGTCAAAAAGTAATAGAGTTGACAACACAACATTCGCAATGGCATGATTGAAAAGGTCACTGAAAATTATAGGATAACGTTGACAAGGCCGTAGGTCAGCGTTACTGTAATTCAATCGTGGCCAAATTTCAATCAGCCATTTTGGGGACTTTAACTTGAAACTATCTGGTATTACCAGATACGTTCGCTATGTCAAATGTTCTCAAACATCACCAAACCACTCACTGTGAAGTTCATGCTGATCTTACCACAAACACAACAGTATGACCAAAATTATCGACATTGGTCTGGCTCGATCTGTAAACTTTGATTTATGTACATATATATATATATATATATATATATATATATATATATATATATATATATTATTTTATATATATTTATATAATATTATATATATATATATATATATATATATATATATATATATTTTTTTATATATATATATATATATATATATATATATATATATATATATACCTAAGCTGACCAGTATCTGATAAAGTGCAAACAATGCGATAAAAATTCAGTTAGCTCAGTTCAGAAGTCATGTGGGTAAAAGTAAATCATGCATACAGTTTCCCACCCAGTACTCAGCAGCATGGTGGGAAGTGCGTAGAGTCTAACGACCATTTCGCTCCGCACAATATATAATAAGGCTTGATTCTTCTTCACTCCAATTCAGCCTGAATTCTAGCGTTGGCTATGCACGTCGCCACAATTGGTCATGATGTAAACAATAGCGGCCAGCCGAAACGCCTGTCTCGTCATCATGGCTGCACTGCCTTGGAAGCCGACAGAGTGTGCGTCTCTGTAGGAGGTTGCACATGCGGGGGAGGCATGTCAGCTGGGCTCGGAAAGTTTGCATGCTGGCGCCGCCGCATCGGCTGGCGTCGCACCTAATCGCCTTGATTATCGATTTGTCACAATGGCCGGACATCGGTGTGCCGGTGAGGCGGGCAGATCCAATGCATGTCGCAGATGCATATTACGCATGTACCTCTCGCTACTGACACCTGAGGTGCAGCACTTGAGTGGAAAATGTGTTCACGTATGACGAAGTTCACTGTTGTTCACTGTTGTGACGAGGCAAAACAATTATATGATGACATTTACTTGCGCTTCTGATAATTAGGTGGTTTTTACAGCATGAAAGGATCAACAAACAATCGTTAGCGCAGGATATATGGTAAAACATCACGATATTCTCCTTATGCTCGGCGTGGTGTGCAAATAAACGTCCTTTTCGGCTAAATGATTTGGAGAATGTTGCTCCTTATCAAATCCCGATATTCGCTTTTATTTCAAAAACGCTATAACTGTAATAAATCATAATTAACCCACGCCGACTCTCCGGTCAGATCCTCATACCCCCGCCTCAGGGCGGGGGAGGCGGATGGTAACCCACCTCTAAAATCCAAACTAAACGTCGCACGAAAACAAAAGAGGTGTTATCGGAAATCGCTCGACGAGTAGGGTTCGGATCCAGCCCAAAATGATTTCCCCCAAAAGTGACTTCACTAAGGGGACTAGATTTCCGTGACTTTTCATGACTTACCTCATGTTTTTGGCTCTGGGGAGTTTATTTTGGGTGATATTTGGAAAATAGTTGGAATTATAAAACTATAGCGAAATCGACCAGGACCATATATCTTTTGTCCCCCCAAAACTTTCTTTTTGTGAAATTTCAACATTTTGAGTTTCCAAGTTTTCTTGAATTTCCTTTTATAATGGGTAGAGCAGACCGAGAAACGTTGTTGGAAGTCAATTTCTTTTAATACAAAATACTTGCTTTAGCCAGAATATTCTATTTGAACTGCAATGGGTAAATATGCAAAATTTACATGTAGTCAAAACCGGAAAAAACATTTCTCTCGTATACTTTGTTGCCTCCCTAAAGATAAGCAAACGCTGAAAGTTTCATTAAAATACCTGTATCCGTTAAAGCACGACGACTGGCTAAACTTTTTTGGAGGTGACCGCACTTGACCTTGACTAACTCGTTGACCCTAGATGATCTTACTTCATTTTTTTTAAACATGCCAAATTGATGTGGAAAAGGGTATGCCAAATTTTGGCTCACTGCCCCGCGCCGTTCGTTCACTGTCCGCGAAAAACCTGAGGGGGTGGGGGCGGTTGAAGACCGTCCGAGACGATACGGGTTAAGCTCATCATGAGGGCAAAACAGAAACCGTGCATTATTTTACGATGCACTTAACTGATAGGCCATGAAGCGTTGCCAATCCTCTGACGCCAACTGGCAACGAGTTGAGTCCGGAATTGATAAGTCCTGCAACCCCGCATGTTGTGGGATTCGAACCCATGCTCTTGCAGTCAAGAGTCGAATGCGCCTCCGACTGAACAACCGCGAGCGAGTATCGAGGTCAAAAGTAAATGGCCGAGTCCGAGACCCTCCTTGGTTACCAGGATCATTGAGTGACGTAAGGAATACGACCCTCTTGAAACGGTGCCGGCGTAGTAAATACCCCAGCGACCAGGTAAAAGGAGGGAAGAAGATATTTACGTCTATAATTGAAATGGCGGCCGTGCCGTGGGTGCTGAGGGGCGCGTACTGCACTTTTCGTTGAGGGATGCATGTCACACTTTTCCATTGGATGAAAGAGAACGATACCGCGGGTTCCCGACACAGGTCACTGATGCTTGGACACACACGGATGAATGATTGACACATGACGCTTGGATATGTGCCTGGTATTAAGTTGTTATATGAAGTCAATTTACAAGCGAGGCATACGACCTGCGAGGCGTCCTCCTATGGACTGAACGTTTCCGGGTGGTGGTGGTGAGTGTTCAAACCAATTCAAATTGTCTAAAATATTAATGTTGTTATATATATGATATGCGTTTGGATAATGTCTAAGTGCGAAAGGGAGCGACAAACGGACAGTTCGGAGGCATTAATTCACCTGCTCTGGATTTTTTACCACAAAATCCTGCTGGTCTCTGCGACCCAGGGGTTCAGATGAGGGGCAGATGAGAGCATAGTATGCATGTGGGAGGGGCCGATAAAGGGGCCACCACATTACGTTCGCCGGAAGTCTGGCACCGAACTATAGGGTATTGCAAAACACTGTAAGGTCGTGAGTCCGCCCCGTCCGCTGTGCGCTTGAGCACAGATTGGTATCAGCGGTTCAGGGGGCGTTCGGGGAAGTTCGGCGTGCCGTAAGCCCCGAGGTAGGGTCGTAAGCCCCGAGTGGTAGGGCCGGATAGATTATATAGACGACCAGGGGACGCGCCCGACGAGGTAGGGTGCCCGCCCATGGACGCATTGACCTGGTCGCATGTACGACGAATTAGGCCCGGCGTGACATCGATCGAATTTAAGGTTAGGTAGGTCGGTCAAAGACACCGGAGCACTTGTATTAGCCATCGGAACCAGTACGGTGAACCCCCTCGTTGTATTTAAGACTTTGTCCAGCCGAGGAGCGTTGTCAATTGTGGCTAGGCCAGCCATGATTGGCAGTGAACGGTTTACTCGCTCGACTAACGTACCTTCAACAATGGAGATGGTCTGTCGATCTGTGTTTGTGTACCGGTGAAGGGGGAGAGAGGGGAGGAAGCCACGTTTTTGGGCCAAGCAGTTCATTAATTAATAAGGAGAGCATGAATGGGGCCAGCGAATGTGAAGTGAATGAGGAGAATGAATGTGAGTAGGTAGCGTTAAAGATCAGCGGAACCCGCTTTGGGCTCAACACAAGCACCTATGTTGTGCGGTACTTTGCACAAAATTATACTACTACTAGTGTCCAAAACGTCCCAGCACGGGACGTGCCATTCAAAACAATGACAAATTTAATTATCATCAATGCTCTAATGCAATGTATTAATTATGATATGGCTAAAGACACTCACTTACCTATATGGTGTTCCCAAAACTTTGACCTCGCACAAATATAAATTCGTGTCAGGGACGGTAACTCAAACTAACATCAAGTCGGCTGGGGTTTGGGGAACGTGTGGCGGAGGTGGCGAGGAAACATGACACAATACACCACTGACATAGGCATAATTAGCAAAGGAGTGATTAAAGTCAAGCCCTCAATAAGTTAACACGCGCCCTGGAGGGGCGGGGGGCGAAACCCACCCACCCCTCCGGTTTTCGTAGATAACTCCAGATTTTACCGGCCGACATACACCATTGGTTGTGTACCTGTTTAGAAGTGACCGGTGCGTTGCTTAAAGTAAGAACAATTAAAATCGACCTAAAATCTTCGAGTTAGGGGTCGTTAAAGTCAAACAAAATTTCAGCGTCAGACCACAATATCAGCGCTGATGCGCTTCCCGTATATTTGCAAAAAGGAAGCATTCTTGGCAAAACTAGCGACTTGTTTGATGTACATTATTATGCTATATTGTATCAAAGTCATGTCAGGTCACCAAGGTCAAGTCAGGTCAAGATCATGACAATTTAACACACGCACTGGAGGGGATGACGAAATCCGCCCATCCCTCCGATTTTTCGTACATACTTCCGTATTGTACTGGCCGATATACGCCATTATTTGCGTACATGCTTAGAAATGACCGGTGCATTGATTAAAATAAGAAAAATTAAAATCGGCCGAACATTTTTTAAGTCAGGGGTCGTTAAACTAAAAACATTTCGCAGCGCCAGACCACTAAAATCGGTGCTGATGCGCTTCCAGTATATTGGCAAAAGGGAAGTGTTCTTGACAACACTAGCAACTTGTTTGATGCATATTGTTATGCTATGTAATTTAAAAGTCATGTTAGGTCGCCGAGGTTAAGTCAGGTCAAGTTCATGACAGGCTTATGGAACCAAACTTGGTCAACTGGAAATTTGTCGTAAATGCTAATAACTGTCATGCGGGTGATGCCACTTTGCATGTTACTGCCTACACATCCAGAAACCTACTGTTTGTCATTTTGTTCCTAAGCGTTTCCATACTTCATTCATGTATTTTACTCCTTTCTTTGCGAAGCCGATTGTGTCGAGCCGCCCAACGGTGCAGTGGGGTGGGCAGCACGGTTCCGGTAACTGGAGCTGGTAATGACCTGATAAAGTGCTCCCATATAGGTGATCTGAGGTCAAATGGCGGATCTGGCATCTGTATTGCATCATTAGTAATGTCCAAAACATCATTAATGCCAATTTTGGAGCACCTAAACACAATCAAAGCGATCCATAGTAATGACAAGCCAAGCCAAGCAATAAAACCTTTTTTGCTATTTTGACCACATATGACCTCGAAGATATTGAACTAAGGTCATACAATTTCTCCACAATAGAGTTCACTATCGTGCCCATCCACCATGCAAATTTCGTTGCTCTTGCCTCAATAGGAGCCGAGATCTTAGGTGGCGGAATCCCTCTTCAATTCGCGTAATTTTCAGAGGCCCTCCAGGGCGCGTGTTAAATAAGTTCAGTTAGTTCAATTAGTTTCAGTCGAGTTGAGGCTGGGTGTAGAATACCACTCACACACCCATACCACTCACCCCGATTTTAAGCGTTATTTAGAACACCTTTCACCCACACCCCACTCACCACACACACCCATCCCACTCACACCCCGCACACCGACACCCCCACAACACCTCGCACCCACACCCGCTACCACCCCGACACCCCACCGACGGTGGAGCCGCCACCCTACAGAGCACCTAAGATGTTTACTAAACATCTTAGGTGCTAGAACACTAAACATTGTTTAATGTTGGTGTCCATGATAAGTAATGAAGGGCAAGCAAGTCTATGATGATGTGCAAGACTATATGAGTGCTGGTGGTGGTGATGGTGGTGAGGCCCAGGATAGTGGAGGAAACTAGGTAGTGACTGGGCGTAGTAGCACTAGGATGGCTTTAAGGAAAATGTACCCTGGTCTTGAAGTGCGCAATAAGCCTGAGGAATTACAAGCCAGGAAGTGTAATGCTAGTCGGGATGGAGTGGGAGTGAAAGGTAATTGGAAATAGTGAGATGGAGGAGCTAGCTATAGGGGACTAGTACAAGATGTATTGTCAGGGCATGCACAATATACTCGTGGCTATTACAGCCAACGTGGAGTTTGAAAACAAAGGACATCAGTCGATATGTACAGTCATACATGCACATGGATACATGTAATAATTTTACTTATCAGCGTCACAGGAAAAGTCACCAATTGCAATCAGATAGTATATTCTCCGCAGTCAGTCCAATCCCACGCACCCATGCCGCCTAAGACGACGGCCGAACAGGGGGAATGGCAGTCACCTCAGCTCGTGCGGCAACTCGTTATACAGGGCAGAACCCCGAGAGCAAAAACGACGTCTGTCCATCTCCGTCTGCGATCTGGGGACGTACAGGTCCCGGTTCCGGCGAGTGTGACGGCCACGGTGCTCGGATATCGTGGCAATGGTACCGGCTAACGAAGCCGGCTCCTGTAGGCAGCCGGCTCACGCACCTTGTGAAACAGGCACATCGTGTGGCATAACGCTCTAATAGATCCGTCACATGGTGAACTTATTTGTCCGAAAATATCCTTCCTCAATTGTGATTTATTTAAAGTCCAGAACATAATATTTTGTGTACTATTACCGTACATCGAAACGTTCTACCGAATATGAGATAAGAGCAAGACTTTGACTAGCACCGAGCTGACGGTGGCAGTTAGCTTCTGAGATGCGGAAGATCTGCCAAGTTCCGAAACAACGTCTTGTAATGCTAGATACATCCAAGTCCCAACTGAGGATTCAATGAAAAGCGAATCCTAGGTTCTTACTTCCAGACATGAAAGCAAATCATGACCGCGAAACTTTACTTTGAACTTGAAGAAGCGTAAAAATGTTGATGGATTGCACGCTCCATAATTCTGGAATGACTGGGAAGATTGGTTATTGATAATAGAGATGCTCATCTATATAAAGCATCACAGGGAGTCATCAATTCAGGTTAGACAAGTCATGGTGTAGGAAAACTAAGTGATAATATGTTTTCAGTCATAGGGTGGCTGAGCATTGTAATCGGCTGCCTGCTGATGTGGGGAACCCCTCATTGAAGATGCATTGAAAGGCAGGGTGGGAAAGTTTTTAGGTTGGAGAATCTTAATTTTGACTTATAATCAGGTGTGGATGGGGTGCTACAATGTGCTAATAAGTGGGTGGGTGGGTAGGATGTCGGTAGATAACTTCCTTAGTATTTAGGAAACAGTATTGGTTAAGATGTTGAGTGTCATATTTTTCAGGCTTGTAGTGTCTTCTCTGTGTAGACTTAATTTAGGCCATGAGGCTCTTATTAAGTTCCACACTTATGAGTTTTATGACAACTAAGCATTGATGAACACCGACCTGTAGCTCGCACATGATTTGTGTGAATGCTTACTGGAGCCAGTCAGGGGAACTACACAGCTGACGGGACTCAGACTTTGCATTCAGTAATAATCGAATAATATCCAGAAAGGCACTGCCGTTTTTGAAGAGACGGAATCAGACCAAGTCAGACTGGCGATCGATACGCCGGAATCGGAACCGCATTGGCACAAAACACCGCCAGCCAAAGCAGGGGCGCCTGTCAATTCCCGCCACGCGATCCGGCTCGCCGCCGTCGATGGCGCCATGTTTTTGCCCGTCGATGGCGACTAGGGGGGGGGGGAGGAGTCGGACGTACACGCATATCGAGAATGTAGTGATCGTTGGGGTGCCACGCACGCCCCTCCGCTGCCCACTCGATCAGTGTGGGATGGCAGGATCAGGCGATGAGAGAAGGCGATAACCCTTTGGATTTGGCGCATCCTCTCGCTGTGCGAGAAGTGTGATGGCCATGCAGATCATAGGAGACGCAAGATATGAGATATGAGATGTGATGTATTAGGTATCGACAAAGTTGTGTATGATCGGCCGCAGATACTACTGAGAACCAACAACATATTTGAGTTAGTTTCGATCGACGGGTCATCGCAGCTGCACTCCCCGAACGGGGCCGACAACAACCACCTGTGGCAAGTCAACGACGACCACACCAAGAAGATGAGTCTGCGGCTCAAAGGTGACATGTCAACAGCAATTATAGCTTCATCCAGCAATCGATAAGAACACAAACTATGTAAGGCAATCGATGGCAACTATGTTCAATCAAATTGTGTTCGAGTATATAATACGAACAAACGGTCATAGATTACAACCGCTGAATAATGCGTGTGACAAGGATTGTGTTTTATATCATGACGGGTTCAGGGTATTTGATCTGAACATGCACGTTCACAAGGGAGTAGAGGATGACCCATTGCGGTCAAAGGTACCACACTCATGTTCAATGACACTAAAAGTCATCGGCGTCAATTTGCATACTTTTGAGGGGCCTTCCCCATGCTAGCTTACCCTCGCCACCCCATCCTCCTAATAACTTAATTTTTAAACGTCGACCCTGTATGTCCCCCCAAATCCATTTCGACCTTCCTCTCTCCTCCATATATTATCTCTCCCCAATACTTAAGGAAAGAGAAATTAATGCAAATGCCTAAGGGGTTGCAAGATAACCCGTCACGGTCACCAAATGACATATCCAGGTCAAACAGCATACGTGAGCAGGTAGAGGGTGACCTGTCACGATGCCCAAAGGTCTCGTCTCGGGTCGCATGATATATTTCAGCGAGGAAAGATGTCCCATCGCAGCGATCACTTATCTCCCCCAGGTCAGATGATGTACCTCAGCGAGTGGGAGATGCTGTTGTTCCTGGGTACGCCCGTAATGCCTGACCTGGAGGCCATGGTCCGGACGGGCCTCTTCATCAACGACCTTTCCATGCATGACTTCAGTCGGTAAGGACCGAGAGGCTTCGACAACTGCATCTCAGTCCTTCGGTGCCTGATTAGCAATCACCTCAGTGCATCACGCCTTCGGATTTGTGTGCGTCTCGTGATTGTCACATCTGGTCTGACGGCGACGGAGAGACTGATGGTCGATGCTCCAGCGATCCGACCAATAAGTACATCCAAGTGTCACTCCACTATTTTATCTAGATCTATGGAGCTAGACCATGCGAATATTGCACCTGTGTTGAAAGAAATCAGCGATGTCCACACTTGTCACACACTTTTCCAGCATCTAAATGACTTGCCGCAAGCGAATGACGGTCTTGTCTGCCGTGTCCTTCCCTGACCTCGCCGTTAATCACCGCCAGTGATCTGATGCTGGCTGGCACGCAGCAGTCGGTCGAGCTCAAGCTGGCTCTGGACCAGGAGCAGCTCAAGTCAAAGAAGTTGGAGGAGTCGATGAAGAAACTGGACGACGAGATGCGGCGCACGGACGAGCTGCTGTACCAGATGATCCCGAAGGAAGTGGCCAACCGGCTGCGAAAGGGAGCAAACCCCGTTGACACATGTGAAGTGAGTCGCAGGCAAGGGACTGAAGATGTTTGAAGAGTTTGATGTCAGCGCTCGTTCTATTTAACTTCGTTGTCGAATTTTAGGTTCGACACTTGCACTCTCCACGTTTGAAATCTTTGATTGTCTTATTGCTGGTGGCATTGATCTAAGTGATAACAAACTTCCAGCTATGTCGCGTAATGAAGGCGGTAGCTTGTGCTACCCCACAACAGATCTCTTATATCCTGATAGCGGAGGTTGCTAAGAGGCTAGAAAATTGAGGGCTGAGCTGGGGACTGAGCCGAAGTTAAGTTCACTCCACAAATTATTCACATTTACAAAGTACCGCATGCCAAGTACCCGTTATCATATTAGTGGACAGCAGCGCTGTCCACACGTCCATCGTGTATAATTGCCTGGTGCTAGGATCGCAGAAGCCGTTTAAGATAAAGATGACTAAAAGAAGGCAGCCCCGGTCTGAAGAACACCCTGCCACCAAGCGGCGAAGCCGCCAATTAGCCGGTACCAAGCGAGGGGATGAAAATGCATCGACGTCTTGGGGGAGTAGCCACCTGAACTGCGACAGCCTGCTTCACCACGGCTAACTAGCACCGGGATGCAATGTCGATGATTTCGTCTAGTATGAAGGGGATATTATTTAAATATGTGTACTTCATCTGTAAATATGAAATGTTCTGGAAGTTTTAGATATGTAGTAATACTTCCATCAAAAAAATAAACCAATATATTCAAATAGTGACACGGTTTTGAAAATACACTCAACTCACAGAAACAACCAGGCAATCTGGCCACATCCAGCACCATGGCACGGGGGTCGAGAGTTGTCAGATATAATATAAGTTTGCTATTGTATTAACAACAAATATACAATATTTGGGAGAAAATGTTAGTATGTATCCTGCGGATCAATATTTATCCGTTCACGTTCTATTTTATGGTTGTTTTATTAATACATATGAAAATACATCATATCCAGATGGTACGATTCCATTTTGACAATGCCGAAAATATTCGATTTTCTCCACTTTACAAGGGTGTCGTTTATAGATCTAATGGCATTCACTGTACAGCACCATACGGCTCCGTTTTTAAATGTCGTTGTACTGCAACTGAATAAGATCCCGTGAGTCTCTGATTCAGTAACGGCGGGCGTGTGAATTTTATATGGGGTGCGAATCGTGACTCCTTTCAGTGGATTCCTGTTAGTCAACCCCATAATACTTATTAAAATGTCTGTATTTAAGGGCTACGTTGTACCCTAGCGCCCCATACGTTCTGGCACCCATACTGGGGTGTGGTGTCAATTAACCCTTGTTTTTTAATGTCATGTTCGCAAGAAAAGACAAAGAATGAAATGCTTACAGCACCCAAAGACCGCAACACGTCCAAAGTATGCGCATCTGAGACAAACTTGTTTGTTGGCTTGCTTGACATATTTCAGCCGTAAGTGATGCAATCAGGGCACACATGATGGCGTAATATTTTGGAACATGGATTATACTTTGTCATAGCTAGCATACAGGACCAATCACTTAGCCCTTGGGCGTTTGAAAACCCTTAGGGAGTCTTCAACCGCCCCCATAAGGGTTTTCGCGGATAGCGGACGAACGGCGCGCGGCAGCGCGCCCAAATTTGGCATACCTTTTTCCACATCAATTTGACATGCTGATTCAAAATATTTAGGTCAGATCATCTAGGGTCAACTAGTTAGTCAAGGTCAAGTGAGGTCACCTCCAAAAAAATTAAACCAGTCGTCACGCTTTAACGGATACAGATATTTTAATGGAACTTTCAGCGTTTGCTTATCTTTTCAGATACAGCAAAACGTACGAGTTGATTTTTTTCATTTTTTTTTCGTTTTTGACTACATACAACTTTTGCGTATTTGCCATATTGTAGTTCAAATGCAGGATTCTGGATAAAGTAAACATTGCTTATTTAGGTAACTTGACTTCCTACAACGTTTCTCGGTCTGCTCTACCCATTGGAAAAGGAAAACTAAAGAAAACTTGACAACTCAAAATTTTGAAATTTTGATATTTTTTGGGGGCCAAAAATGATTATAACCCTGGTCGATTTTGCTGTCCTTTTCGCATTCCAAATAAATTTTGTTTTTTTCATATATCCCCCAAAATGAACACCCCAGAGTCAAAAAAAATAATGTAAGTCGTGAAAAGTCGTGAAAATGTAGCCCCCCTGGTGACGTCACCTTTGGGGAATTGTTTTTTGGGGGTGGACTCGGATCCTATTCGTCGAGCGCTTTCGGATGACACCCCTTTCGTTTTCGTGCGATGCTTAGTTTGGATTTTAGAGGGGGTCATCAACCGCCCCCTCCCCCCCCCCGAGACACAGTGAAGATTTGATCGGAAAGACAGCGCGGGTTAATGCAGTTGAAGCTGGCTGGCGATGTTGATCAGAGCAGTGAACTGCTCGGAAAACTTGGCATTTGAAGACCGCTGAATTCGACAAACAGCTGTTGTCATCGAATTTACTTCCGAAGTCAGGCTCGCTTGGTCCGACTTCCATATTTCCGACTATATGACGTTTCAGGCGCGGATGGAGGTATTTAGTTTCAGGGTGCGTGCATAAACAAGCTGTTAGTAGTCTAAAATCGTGTCGTATTAGGTAACTGAATATATTCTGTTTGTTCTTATTAGGTAACTGAACTGTTTGTTCCTATACAAAATTAGTCCAATCTCCGGTTTAAGATCTTCCAGTCTCCGGTTTTCGGATCAACATAATTAATATGGCCCGACTTGGCCAATTGGATGTCATGACGATTTATTCCCGCCAGCGTTGCTATATGACCAGCGCGGCCGATGCGCCCCTGAACCACAATAACTAACCACAAACCAACTATTCCCACTAGCGCACTCGTGAAACCGCTTAATGTTTCATCCAATATTTTTCCCGTAAAAGTCGGGGAAGACTTGGACAGGCTCCAGGAAGTTCCCAATACACACCAGAGTATGTCATCTGGGGTCAATACTGAAATCGCCATGCCAATGAAAGAGTACGTACCGTTTCCGGACTGCATTATCATATTCATTATACTCTAAGTATCTCATCAACCATGAGGAATCTGCGGGAGGTAAATGGAGGTATCAATTTTACCCGAAAAGGCTAAAAATTACATCAAACCAACATCTAACGAACAAAACAAACATCCCCAGAGCCACCCAAAACAGTGTTTTTCCTCAAACTTCAACCTAGGATGTTATAATGCGGATGATCGTGCCCGTGTTCAACAATTGATGGCTTGCAGAAGTATCGGCGGATCCAGAGTGGGTGGAAGACACTGGGAGCACATGGAGACACCCTGTGCTCGTGGTACCGAAATATGTCTTCTAAAATATGTAGTAGGTGTTAAGTTATTACCAGGAATAATATAATACCAGAAATAATCCCCGCTGTGATTATTTCGATCCCCCGACGCAAATGCTTTGGTGCGATTTTGGGAGGCTCGTGTGCGGTTTGTCTCGGTCCCGGCGTAATCATTCGGGCCCAGGCGCGTTAGATTCTAGTACTTGAGGCGAGCTTTTCGGGTCCGACACGATTTTCGGGACCTGTACTTAATTTTTAGATTTTCGATTCTCGATGCGATTTGTACGGTCCCGACAAATCACATCGGATGCCCAGATGCTATTGTTTTGTTTGGTGAAAGTAAATTGGTGTTGACTGCCGAAAATTATTGGGTGTGTGTGTGTGGGGGGAAGCACAATGCAAAAAGGCAATCGATGGGCCAAATGCATTTAGGTGTTGATTCCATAAGGTCTCATGCTAAGAAGTGAAATTATTAGGAGAGCCAACACCAAGGGAACACTTTCCCCTGCAAACGTATATAAAGCAATACATATGGCTTGAATGGCTGTCTATTCCCTTCAGACAGTTGTCATGCATGCGTCATAGCGAATGACCCGTAATTCCGCTGAATGCCCTAAAGCGCAATATGACAATCTTCCCAAATGGAGTTTGTTTTTCCCCGAGTAATCACAGTCCGGCCGGCCGTCAAGCTTGTCACGCCAGCGCTATTGATCAAGTTGCCGCGATCCCTCAGCGCCCCGACAAACAGGAAACAGGTGGTCGCTGACGTCACTTTCCTCAGCCAATCGTGCGGTGTTGCGACTGTGGCGTAGGTATAAAGAGCTGTCAGTGCAGACACTTTACTGACTGCTATCATAAAGACATAAAAGACACAACAGATTAGTGCAACTATGAGCCACAAGGGCTCTTCTTGGTTGCACTCTGTACACTCAACCAGTTGTCCACCAAATCCATCGATCAGCCCTCCCTGTAAAAGGGAGGGCTGATCAGCCCTCTATTCTTATAATGATTGTCTATGCTGTTTTTAAAGACGTTCAATGTGAAACCTAAGACATAAAACATAATACGGCGGAGGGGCTCTAGTTCCTGGAGATGACATCGGACCATTAGAAAGTGCCCTTTGACCGACCGATGGGGCTGTCGAAAGAGCGCCTCCAACCTGTTAGAGGAGGCCGTAGATAGCTGGGGGGAGGGAACATACTGACGGAAAGAACCTTTATCTGCGGGAGTGGGCCAGGGCCGATATGAAGGGACCCTGGACCGACGAAAAGGGCCAAAGCCGCATAGGAGGTCCTTGGCGTAGTAGAGGAGGCCTACACTTTTGAAAGAGGGGACCCTGGACGGACGAAGAGTGTCTTAAGCCGTGGAAAAAGACCCATTTAACCATAACCAACGGAGGGGGGGCACTGGGTCAGCTTTGGCTCACGTCGATGGCTAAGAGCTCAGAGATACAGACAGGCTAGTAACCGATAAAGAAGCACCCGAGTTACGAACGAATACGATCTGGGCCGAAGAGAAGGGTCCCTGGTGCTATGTAAACGGCCGTTAAGCACATGGAGAGGCCCCTGCTGTTAAAAGGCGTGATGGTCACATGGCGTGAATGGCCACTCGCCCCTTTGGCGAGTCCGATGGGGCCGCACAGGTGGCCTCCCGACATGGAAGATATTTAACCGAGGAAAAATTACAACGCATCTAACAGTTTGTGTGGAAAGGGCCCATGAAGCCTGAAGACGACCAACCTGAGGCCTCTGATGAGCCGTGAAGACAAGAGAGGCCCCGCCCAATAGTTGGAATGCCCATGCCAGCTGGAAAGATCAATCACATCCGAAATGGCCCCTGACAGCTAAGAAATAACACGTCGCCTGAGGGCCAGAGAGGGCTGGGATGCACTTTGGGTTTAGAAGGGCCCCTGAGGGATGAACAAGATCCCTAAGAGCTGAAAAGGACTAGTTGGAGCCAATTTCAGAGTTGAAATGCCCACGAGATGAGAGCTAAACAGGGCTATTGAGGCCTGTGATGGGTCTCTAAAAGCAGGAGAGAACCCTGATAAATGAGTAGTATCTCTTAGAGTCAGAGAAGACTGGACTGGGATTCTCTTGGGCTTGAGAGCGGCCCCTAATGGATAAACTCGGTCCACTAAGATATTGAAATATCCTTGTTAGTTGACGATTGCTGTAGGGAATATTTGGGAATAGCCTAGAGCTAGAATGTTCTTGAAACCACTACTGTTGGAAATTGGGAAGGGCCTCTAGCAACACGAGAGGGCCCTTGATTAATAACGGAGCCTCTGATACCTAAGGTGAGTCTATAAGGATCACGACAGTTGTGGAGTATGGTTATGTCCCGCGTGAGAGCTAGAAAGCACTTGAAGCTAGAACAACCACCAAGGACTGGAAATTTCCCATAACAGTTGTGGAGGGGATTAAACATTTTCACTGAGTGCTAGAGAAAATCGGACTGGGATGCGCAAGAGACTTGTAGGGGACCCATATGAGAAGAACAGGTAACTTGATACCCCAAGCATCACTCAGGGCTAGTGATGGTTGTGAGACATTTTGAGAGCCAGTTTCAGAGCTGGAATGTCCTTATTGGCCCGAAAGGCTGTCGAGGGCTGGGGAGTCGCCTTAGAGATGGAGCGGACCGGACTGTGATGCTCCTGAGGCTTGAGAGGAACACTGAAGGCTGAACTGAGCCACCTAAGAGTTAATGAGACTTCCAAGAGCTGGATATGTTTGCTAAGCATTTTGAGGCCTGTATCGGAGATGCAGGATTCCTCTGGAAGCTAGAAAGGTTTATCGAGAACTGGGAATGGCCAATGTAGATTGGAGATTGCTCCTGACGGATCAATATGTTCTCTGAGAATCAGAGGACTGGAGTAGAATATTCCTGAGCTTTGCGAACCCCCTGAGAGCTAAGGGAGTCCTTGAGAACTTGCGATGGGTGCGAGGAATGCTGGGGGTCGGGCTCAGAGATAAGGTGTCCTTGAGATCCATAAATGCTGTCGAGGACTGAACCATCGCCGACTCAGCGGCAGCGTCTGCCCCCGTTGCCACGGCCGCCTCAAATGCCACAGCCGGTCCTAGCGGTGACGACTGCCCAAGCGGCCACTGCTGTCACAGTGACCTGACCACAGTCACTCCAATAGCTACAGTTGCTCCAGCACCGGTGAAAAGGCAGCCCAGCTATAGATGTGATGACGGCCGCTCCCGAGGTGCCATTTGCTTCGTCTTGGAACGGAGTGACTCCGGTTGTGCAAAATATAAGTTTCAGGATGCTGTGTGTTGGGCTTATCTGGATAGGTATATTGCTAGCCTTTCCCCTGTCCCCAACTCGTGCACTTTTCCCCACTATTATTCATGCCTCATTTTGAGGAAGTATTAAGGTGTTGAAAAAGCCCAACAGTGTGGGTCTCATGCTTATCATGAATACCATATCTACTAAAGCATGTCTGAGCGTAGCGGATGACAGAAAGAAGCGCCAATAGTGTCCATAGAGATTGTCAATGGTATTTGTACCCAAGCTTATGATATTTATGTCTTCGTTAGAGACGTACTAATGCTCCAGTATTTTCTGTAATATGTTTTTGTTGGTTGTTGTCGGCAGCTAAGCGGTATGCTTTTCTATTTCTGATCTTAACCTGAATGTTGGATCTTCATTGGACATTTCGCATTAGCCACTCTAGAGCGGACTGCATTGTTTTCACTGGTATTTAACCAACTTATCCTATGCATATATATATATATATATATATATATATATATATATATATATATATATATATATACATACATATACATACATATATATGCATATATATATACATACACACACATATATATATACATATATATAGTGTTTGTATGTGTGTGTGTGTGCGTGTGTGTATGTGCAGGCGTGCCTCTATGTGTGTGTGCATATATGCCCTTTGGAAATAATGTCACCGGCATCAGAACACTTTCGGAAAAGTGAGGGGTAGTTAGGGGCCCTCTTTAGATATTCGCGTCTCCCTTCCTGGGCCATATTTATGAATATAGCCACCGATTACATTTAACCATGCAAGAACAGTGATGTCGTTGGCACCGAGTGGTTGGCTGGATCGTGGGTGGGGAGTGGCCAGATCGTCGGTGGGTAGTGGCTGGAGTGCCGATAGTGAGTGACCGGATCGTCTGTGGTGAGTGGTTGGATCGTTGATGGGGAGTGACCGGTGGTGAGTGACTGGATCGTCGGTGGGGAGTACCCGGAGTGCGGGTGGCGAGTGGCAGAATCGTCGGTGGGCAGTGACAGGATCGTCGGTGGTGGGTGGCTGACCGGATCGTCGGTGGTGGGTGGCGGACAGGATCGTCGGTGGTTAGCGGCGGACAGGATCGTCGGTGGTTGGCGGCGGACAGGATCGTCGGTGGTTGGTGGCGGACAGGATCGTCGGTGGTGGGGCGGTGGTGGGGACAGGATCGTCGGTGGTTGGTGGCGGACAGGATCGTCGGTGGTTGGCGGCGGACAGAATCGTCGGTGGTGGGTGGCGGACAGGATCGTCGGTGGTTGGCGGCGGACAGGATCGTCGGTGGTTGGCGGCGGACAGGATCGTCGGTGGTTGGCGGCGAACAGGATCGTCGGTGGTGGGTGGCGGACAGGACCGTCGGTGGTGGGTGGCGGACAGGATCGTCGGTGGTGGGTGGCTGACAAGATCGTCGGTGGTTGGCGGCGGACAGGATCGTCGGTGGTTGGCGGTGGACAGGATCGTCGGTGGTGGGTGGCGGACAGGATCGTCGGTGGTTGGTGGCGGACAGGATCGTCGGTGGTTGGCGGCGGACAGGATCGTCGGTGGTGGGCGGCGGACAGGATCGTCGGTGGTGGATGGCGGACAGGATCGTTGGTGGTGGGTGGCTGACAGGATCGTCGGTGGTTGGCGGCGGACAGGATCGTCGGTGGTGGGCGGCGGACAGGATCGTCGGTGGTGGGTGGCGGACAGAATCGTCGGTGGTGGGTGGCGGACAGGATCGTCGGTGGTTGGCGGCGGACAGGATCGTCGGTGGTTGGCGGCGGACAGGATCGTCGGTGGTGGGCGGCGGACAGGATCGTCGGTGGTGGATGGCGGACAGGATCGTCGGTGAAGGGTGGCTGGATTGTCGGTGGCGGGCTAACGGCTTCGTATTGTGCACACAGAAAGAAGTCCTACCGGGCGTGGGGAAGCTGAAACCAACCGGATAGTCATGTAGCATCTGACCTAAAATATCCAATAATCTAATTCCATGTATTAGATACTGCCGCGAAGTATATTGGCGACTGATATTCTCGGTAGACCAATTGGAAAAACGAACAACATGGGTACTCAAAATGTCTTCGCATGAGCGAGCATGACAATAGTACCCCAAATGTGCGGGGTATTTGTCTTACTTTTATACACACTTCAATGTGGGTAAACATAGGAACCAAATTGCAACAATTCCACCCTCTCCACTCATGCATCATTGCTTAATATATATATATATATATATATATATATATATATATATATATATATATATATATATATATATATATATATATATATATATATATATATATATATATATATATATATATATATATATCGTGAGTAATGTAATCCAGATTGTTCGGCGACTCCGGACGATAGGTGTTAATCGTTCCATTCCAACCACTCCAAAAGCTCCTAGTCTGGAATAATTCCGCCGTTATGCAACACAATTTAATGTTGGTGAAACCACCGATGTTAAGGCGCATATAAGTTAATAGCCCTTTTTTCCCGTACTAGCTGGCGTCTGAATCGGAGTCAATATCGAGTCAGAAGTATGACAAACAGGCATCTTTCACGATGATAGTTCTCGTATCAAGCTCAGTACGTCATCTTGTCGAATGATCAGGATGGCTGAATGGGCATCTTACTTTCGTCTCCCCTCCCAACAGGGGTGGGCCATTCCATACTATTGGAGGCATCCCTCCCCTGTCCCCTCAATTTTTCTTAGCTTTAACATGGACCCTATATGATTTCTGACTGGGGAAACGGGCATGAAAAAGAAAATTTGTGAATAACTTATTTGACGTTCCAACCCCGACACCCGAAGCAATATTTGTCGGAGTTCTCTTGTGGTTCATGGTATATACGATGAATTGATAAATACAATGCTTTGGTGATTTCCCACAAAGCTATCACTAGCGCCTTCAAGCACCCGGTCACGATGTGGCGCTTGGCTCTCTTTAGACAATGATCGTTGGCTTCTCGAGTGCTCGTTGTCAAGTTTGTTTCTTCGTTTGTTTGTTTGTTTGCCTATTTGCTGGTTCTCAACAGACTTTATGCACTATCGCGCCCACTGGCGTCGCCCACACCGTTTCGCCGGTGGGACGCGGGATTGGACAACGGGAAAAACGACGCTGCTGGTGGTGGTGGCATGGCCCACGGAATGGTGGCAGAAACGTGAAGCTGTGAGCTGACGACTCGGATATCGCTTCCACCCAAGGGATGGGCGGGCCGTTTTGTTCCCCGTCCACGCACATATCAAACCTAAGTGCTTTGTACACAGTAGGAGCTGCGCAGAGAGCCTTTTCCTGTCCTGGTGACAGCAGAAAAATACATTCGACAATAGACCGTGTTGAACGGCCTTACTGGCAGTCTGCCATGTGAATGCTGTTAGGAGTATTTTGGCCAAGTTCAGGAAAACGCATATTTGCAGGGATAACTACATTCCGGCTTCCCACCTTAAACGTGGTTCTTTAGCTTTAATGGTTACACTTTAAGCGGGGCTCTTGTGACATTCAGAATTAATGTCATCATGAAACAGTATGGAGGGCCTCGTCAGTGTTTTCGTCTCGGCTCAATTCAAGTATCATATCTCGATCAAATGTCCATGGGCCCTGATGCTTTTCATTCAATGACATCCCCATACCCCAATCACTCCTAAGTCTCCTGACCCAATGTGAACTGGCGATGCAATTATGCTCTTCTGAGACAGGTACAATTCCTCGGTCACCCATATATGTGCACATGGCTTCTCACATCCCAGAATTGCATGCGACTGTTCACTTTCTCGCTCACAGTATGTTTTTCATCAGTCACGGGACAGCCGTCACGTCTATATGACGTCACATCATGTGCTGCTGAGCGTCATTACATCAGCAAAGAGAGCATGGCGGTGTCATGAAAACGGTGTGAAGCCGCTGCTGTTGTTTCATTGGGACACGCATGTTTTTGTCATGTAGAACCCACCTAACCAAGTGAACAATTTCCCCCCGTTTAATCGCGAGTACTTAATGCTGCACAATAGCAGAGAAGCCGCTTGACAAAGCCCTCTGTGAACGTGAAATGCATCTAGATTACTCGAACCTAGGGTGGTTCTTCGCATTTTACGTTAGATGCAGACAAATAGAGGAGGGTTATGATGATATGATATGATTGTGATATGAGGGTTATGATGTGTCATCCCCTGCGATGCTTGCGAGGTGCTTTCTGGTGGCTCTTCCTTGCGAACTTCATCTTCTTGGAATAATTGTTCCAGAAACATTCGGATAGATGTGAATCATAAACAGTCATCACCTCAGATGGCTGTAGTGCTCGAAGTTACGTAGGGAAACTGTGCTAAAGTCGTCAGCACAGTAGTAAATCGTTGCGTGAAGAGATAACATACTTTTAATTTCTAATCGTTTCAAAGATTGCCGTTGTCTATTATTCTCGCGCATCAAATTGTTGAACCTGAAAATTGGGAATGTCTCGACGTCATTATTGAACTTCAGTCAGACCTTCATCCGGGGCAGTTGGTCTCGGTTTGCTAACCATGCATTGTTCCTGCTGATGTTATGTTCTGGTGCAGAACGATGGTTTCTCGTGGTGGTTGCAGGTGTTCGACAGCGTCACCATACTGTTCTCCGATGTTGTCAACTTCACCGAGATCTGCAGCCGAATCTCACCGATGCAGGTTGTCTGCATGCTCAACTCCATGTATTCCATCTTTGACCAGCTGACAGAGTTCAACCTCGTATACAAGGTGAGGCTAACCAGTCGTGCATACAACAAACTTGAAGTCGATTTGGAGGCGAAATTGTCAGCCTGCGAATAAAGCTAAAGGTTGCGTGTGTTTTAAGTTATTAGCCCAATCCTGGCGTCTCTGGCCTACTTTAAATGCACTTATAGCTGCAACAACAGGCTGAGTAAAGACATAAAAACATAAAGACATAAAAGATTAGTGCAACTATGAGCCACAAAGGCCCTTATTGGTTGCACTCTGTACACTAAACCAGTTGCCCACCAAATCTGTCAATCAGCCCTCCCTGTAATACTGAAAATCAAGCCCTCTATTCTTATAATGATTGTCTATGCTGTTTTTAAAGATGTTCAATGTGCTGCTACTGACAATGTTTTCTGGCAGCTGGTTCCAGTGTTCTCCTACCCTGTTGGTGAAGAAAGTCTGCCTCAACCTTGTTCTGCTGTGGTTAACTTTAATTTTGAATTTATGACCTCTAATTGCATCATTTCTGTTCAATTCAAATATTTCCCCAAGATATCCCCTCTCCAGACCATGGACAAATTGAAAGACCTAGATGTGATCTCCTCTCAGCCTTCTAAATCTAAGTGAAGACATATTCAATTCCTTCAATCTTTCCTCATATACCAGGTTGCTTATGCCATTAACCATTTATTTAGCCCTCTTTTGTAATCTTTATAAAAGCCAACAATCTTTTTCATAGTTGGAGGCCAAGCTTGGATGCAGTATTCCAAATATGGCCTGACATATGCACAATAAAGCTTCCTGATGACTTCCTCACTTATGTATGATACATTCCTATTTATTGCCCCGAGCATTCTCAGTGCCTTCTTCCTGGCTTCCTTGGTCTGTTCTGATGCCCACAATTTTGTGTTTAGAATAACACCTAAGTCCTTATCCCGTTGAGTCACTGATAGCACTTGGCCACCCATCAAGTATGGAGCCTTGATATGCTGCTTACCTACATGCATGATTTTGCACTTATCAAAATTAAATTTCATTTGCAATTCTTCGGACCACTTCACAAGTTTGTCTGAGCTTTTTTGCAGCGAGATATGCTCATCTTGACCTGTTATTGCCCTAAAGACCTTCAAATCATCCGCAAATTTCAAAACTTTACTGCTTAGGCCACTTTCAATGTTATTTACAAATATAATGAACAGTAGTGGCCCCAGTACTGACCCCTGGGGGATTCCATTAAGAACATTTTGCCATGATGACTTTGTACCATTTAGCATCACTCTTTGTTGCCTATCTGAAAGCCACAACACTATCCATTTTAAGATGCTACTTGCAATACCATGGGACTGAAGCTGTATCATTAACCGTTTATGGGGTACCTTGTCAAAGGCCTTACTAAAGTCAAGATATGCTATATCAACCTGATTTCATTGATCAAATTGTTCTGTGGCGAAGTTAAAAAAGTCCAAGAGATTTGTGAGACACGATCGTCCTTTTCTAAACCCATGTTGAGTATCTTGAATCAATCTGCTACCTTCCAGATAACTAACTATTCTATCCTTGATAATTGATTCGAGTACCTTGCAGACTAGGGATGTGAGACTTACTGACCTATAGTTTTCAGCTTTCCCTCTTTCTCCTTTCTTGAAAATAGGAACTACATTTGCCCTTTTCCAATCGGTTGTAATTTCATTTTGTGAAACTGATCTACAAAATATTATACTAAGTGGAAATGCCACTTCCTTTTCAGTTTCCCGCAACACCACATAATAAATTTCATCAGGTCCTGCTGCCTTGTTTGGCTTTATTTTCCTGATATGATTGTAAACAACATCAAAATCAACGAAATCAACATCTTTCACAGATCAGATCACATGTCACTGAACTATGGTGTACGGTCGGCAGATTGGTAATATCTTCCAATGTAAACACTGATTTAAACTGCTTGCTCAGCTCCTCAACCAGCTTACTATCTTTACCCAATGTAGTCCCGTTTACTTCCAGTGGACCAATTGTGCTAGAAACTTTACTCAGCTTGTAGAAACTAAAAAACTTTTTACTGTCCCCATTACAGTTTCTAGCTAAATCCAGTTCTTTTGCTCGCTTTCCTGTTCTGGTTTTTTGCTTCACAGTGTCTCTAGCTTTTAGATACGCCTTTAGATTAACAACATTTGAAGCTTCTTTAAAGACTCGAAGTGCAGTTTTCTTAGCCTTAATTGCTTTTATCAAGTCTGGTGTAAGCCATACTGGCTTTCCTACCCTTCTTTTGCGTCCTTGCTTTTGGGGGACATGTCTAATCTGAATTTCCTTCAAGTAAGATTTGAACTTTTCCCACATTTCACAGGCATTTAAATTGGAGAATTCTTCTTCCCATCTGATGGCACTTTAAGCCGCTCTCATGCAGTCAAAGTATGCTCTGTTGCAACTTGGCACGTTTACCAAATTATCCTTAATAATTTCCCCTACATGTGCCTTGAATCTAACTATGTTATAATCACTTCCTCCCAGAGTTTCTCCTACAGTCAAGTCTTGAACCAAGTCACTTAAATCCGAAAATAAAAGGTCCAAGAATGAGTCATGCCTGGTAGGTTCCGATACAAACTGGTGCATGAACAAGTCCTCTTCAAGGCATTTCCTAAACATTTTGCATGATGGGGAGCCAATGATCATTGATCAAAGTGATCAATGAAAACTGTTGGTGCTCATATAGCAAATCGTGTGCACCCATCCTATTGTGACTGCCCAGGAGTAAGGAAGAAAGGCGCATTGGCGGACCAGTGGATGATAATTCTGCTGATGTCGCCCAGCGGCAAAAAAAGGCCGCAACTTTATTACGCAACGATTTCGTTTTTGCACGAGTAAGTCATACAAGAATAGACATTAAGACCACAACGTTGCGAACTGTTGCCATCGGTACGTAAACTGCATCCAGTATTTCTTCAACCTTCGCCCTTGCACGAACGTTTACCACCTCCCAAGTTCTGAGGGTGAGGGCGAAGAGTGTAGTAGTGACCTCTCCCCAACGTCGTCCACGGGGTGTGCTAGCGAGATGAAACGAGAACAGTCGTGTTGCACATGATAATATCTCGCGACTGGCACCTGAATACTTGGGGCTACTGCATAACCTTCAAGATCAGCAGCTTCATGGTTCATTTTTGCAACAATCTAAAACTTTCACCTTTAGTCACACCCTGTGCACAAACAACAGATACGCACTTGGAATTATCCGCATGCGAACGATGCTGCCATCTTCGATTTGCTATGCTTCAACCATAGGGCAAGGATCAGATCAGATATGCTGGCCTCTTTTTGGAAAAGTCAGAAATAGTATCAACGTGATGTTTTCTAGTATCTATTGGTGCAACTTAGAATTCAGATTAATCATCATTGGACCCAGAGTGACTCACAAGCCAACGGAGTCATTGAATGTCAAGTTAGGTCATTAACATCGAGTGATCTCGTAGAGGTTAGTGACCAATGTGAGCAGGTTGTCCATCGTCCTACGACACAGAACGTTGACCATTTTAGGAAATGCATGAGGCTAATTGTCGATTATTCGCGATTCCGGTGAAATACATGTGGGGCGCCAAACGTGCACTCTTTGTACATGATCAACAAGAAGATAATATTAATGGTTTCATCAACCCCGAACACGGCGGCAAGTGACAAGAGGTTCGAATAGACTAGTTTCAATTCGCACAGACGCTGATGTGGTTTTCAGGTGGAGACGATAGGAGACTCCTACATGGTGGTGTCAGGGGCACCGGAAAAGCGGCTCAATCACGCCGAGTGTATCTGCGACATGGCGCTGGACATGCTGGACGGCATCAAGGGTCTGACAGATCCTTCCACAGGTGAGCTCTTGCTGGATGGCATCGAGGATCTGACGGGCCCTTCCACAGGTGGACTACTGGTAGACGGCATCTAGTGTCCGACGGGTCCTTCCACAGGTGCCCTACTACTGGACGGAATTCAGGGTCTGACGGAACCTTCCACAGGTGGGCTAATTGTGGCAGTAGCTATAATGCATTGTATTGTCATGAACGAACAGAAATGCACAATGGCAAAACATTTCTATAAATTGTTGCATGTTGAGTTCAATGGCAAGTCAGGTAACGAAAATATTTGAAGTGGCTTAACGGTAGCTTTACCAGTCTCTCTCTCTGAAGGCTATGATGTGGATTCGATTGATCACTTCTGGAGCTCAAATGGATCGGCAGAACCGAGGCTTTTTTCAAAGATTATTACAGGATTTTGAACATTTGCCTATATAACTCTTTCTGCCCTCCAAAGGACCATTTGCTTGCACTTTTGTTCTACCACTGGGATATTAACATTTGAATGGAAATTGACCTACCCCCACACAATTAACGAAGACGCCGCCTTTCCCCGTCCCTGTCTTTCGTTGGTGGTTTGTCTCTATCTTCGAAAAAAACATTTCGTTGTGTGTCTTCGCATATTCATTACATTTCACTCAACCGCTTGCATTATATTATACCACACTGATTGCATTTCAGCATGACTCAACTTCCCAGAACGGGAAGCATGACACAACTTCAGCATGACTCAACGCATGTACGCGGAAAAGAAAGCTAAATGGCATGCACTGGCAACCTTGTCACCAATGCGTCAAGTGTGGCAAGGTTTTCGAAGTACACATCCGAGCTACACAGCTTCGAAGCAGGATAGTCATCTCGGTCGCCTGTTTACAATGTCGTGGACTTGGGTCGTTTTGTTTTAGCTCGCTGTACTCAAGCGGTCGTACGGTTGCAGACAACTGAGCAATGGATGCTACGTATAAGCAGAATTAATTCTGTGTTTTCCGCGAGTCGCGGACCTGAAGATTAGTCAGTGACTTATTTACTAAGAGATTATTTTTTAATGGAGCTGATGTAGGAAATGCTCCTAAACAACGATCTCATCTACTACTCTGATGTTGGTCACCACGTCCAGGCGGTACTTGGCCGCCATTCCGCGCAGGACTGCCTCTGTCACTGTAGGCACGCCAGTGGGCAAGTGGAAGACCGACAGCGTGCTTTCAGGCGACCACATCCAGATCCGGGTGGGCGTGCACTCTGGAACGGTGGTAGGCGGCGTTGTCGGCCTGAAGATGCCCAGATACTGCCTGTTCGGGGACACCGTCAACACTGGTGAGAGCATGTCCGCGCCTGTGGCTGCCACGCCAGCTCAGCTTCAGTGGATTAGTCAACTAAGGAATCAATTGATCAATCTAGCTGTTAAACCTGACGTCCAAACTGATGCTGTGGGGAGGAGTTGACCGAGAACACGAAGATGCATGTGGGGAGGCACCTTGCAAATATCGATGGTACTGATATTTTATAGCCACCTGTCAGATATCCAAATAATGTTCGTGATAATTAGCATCTCCTTAATGGCCGGGGAGTGGTGGAAAATCTCTTTCCCCTGTAGATTGTCCACAATAACGGAAGAAGAAAGTGTGGAAGCACGCCCAAACTTCGGCGTTCGTTTGAAAACATCCTCTTTCAGATCTTAGCTGCATGGTCAAAATGTATGCGCATACTAAGTTGGAATGCATGCCGCGTACTAAGCTGGAATGTAAGCGGCTATTTTGTTTTCCTCGCAATAGTTCGCCTTATCTTGCATGCACGACAAACGTTTTGTGTACTTTGCATGCCGATATCCCGTGGAGTAACAGCTGAAAAACACATCCGGTGAGATATATTGTGCATTTGGATGTATTTTCGAGCATTGTGATATTTCAACAGCATGATACTGCGACTAGTATTCCTAATGGTGTATGACATGAGACTAACAGTCAGCTTCCGCCACCTGCAATATACAATTGAAAGTGTCAAAGTTGCCTTGACATGTACGGCATATTTTAACCTGCACTGGAAAATAACTTTAAATTCCAGGTGCGGGTTTGGTGATTAAGTTAACACTGGGCCACAATGAACCAAATTTGAGCTTTATGTGCACATTTAACAAATAATGACTGGTTTAACTTCAAGTACCAACGACAATAGAAATTCGCTCTCGTATTGATGAGATGCTTGCCAGAGATAAAGAGATGTGTGGCATGCCGTATCATGCTGCTCATATGAAGGAGCCTGGTAAATAAAATACTTTATTGACGCTGGAACGATACCATAGTACAATGGGCATTCCTTGACGGCATTTGTGTCAGGTGATACAGACGCCAGTTACCGCTATTTGTTGCATGCTAAGATAATTACCCCGACAGCTCACCTATAAGACAAGGGCGCATATTCCTCAGATGCCGGACATCTGCGGCGAATCTTAGTTACATGCGTGCACATGCATGCAATTTGGTCATTGTCTCTAGGCTCTAGCTGGTTTTGACACTGGCAAAACAGGCTGACGTGTTTTACACCAGCGATCACATTGCAGCCTCGCGAATGGAGTCGAATAGTCAAGCGATGCAGATTCACGTGTCCGAAACGACTATGAGGCGCCTCGGTACGTCCTACCACACCGTGCAGCGAGGCGGCATCCAGGTCAAGGGCAAAGGTCAGACAGAGATGGACTCGATGTAGTGCTTCTGTCACTACAAAATGGTTGATGAGGATGAATTATAACACGGTTTATTATTTACATCCAACGCCTGTAAATACAATGTCAAACAACAACATTCATAGCTTATTCTCCTCAACCCTAATTGTAGGGGTGGCCATGCTTTCAATGCGACAATCAAGAAAAGAAAATTGTGTATGCTAGCCCTTTTCCTCCTTTATGAAAAGGCGGCTTTTGTGAGGGTGTACACCTTTGTACTATATGTCCGTATAAACGTTATGCAAGGAAATACGATCGGAAAGCATAGCATGGTTCAAGTAGGCTACATTCCAGTATATATCGATGCTCATAGGCTACTTCTTGTCCCGCGCCACATATGCCTTCGTCATGTACGCAAATTGCACTGGTGCATTTGCGACGCAATAAGTAATCGCAGAATTAAGGACCGGAACGAGAACAACATTTGCAATGGGCGTCCACTATATGAAAAATACTGCATGGGACGAAGTCATGTTGCCTTTTGTTCGTTCCGAGATGACCTAGCCGCAAACATAACCAAGCTGCACAGACTGCCGTAATATTTTATTGTTAGCTAATGCACCGTTGAATCTTCATTGCATTATGTGCAGCAATGCGTAAAATAGTTCACATACGTACTTTTCCACCCGTGGAAACTTCTGTTGGGTAATTGGAAGTTCCAGCCCTTTGGAGCCTAAATTTGGGCGATAAAGACTTTCTTCAGCAGAATGGTTGCGTGGTGTGTTTTCAGTTGGTCTGACATGGAGATTGCATTATTTGGGTATCAGTCATCTCTATCCCTTTTTATCCATTTTAATGCCAAGATTGCGCATTCCGTTTCGCAGCTGCTGTTGCGCTTTCCACTGCGTCCATCGCATCCATCTACATCAACCAACCAGTTGTGCATGCTCCATTGATACTTTCAAAGTGCACCATTGGTTCCAGGCACCATGAAGACGTACTGGCTCGAGTATAAATCGGGTCGGCAGCCTCTCAGCGAAAGAATGCAGCTTGACGACGGTGTGATGACGTCCGACTCGCACCCTGGCTCGGAGATCCACATCTACCCGCAGGTGTGGCGGAGGGACCGGACCGGCTCGGAGGTGGCCAGCATCGGCAGTGTTGCCAGTATCCGAGGTACAACCTGCAGGATGGTCAGGTTTGGTTGCCCAGGCGGTGCAACTTGGCATTGCAACTGAAGCCAGGAATACGTTTGGCGGCCAGGGATGAGATCCGTTTCTTGTCGCCGGATTTGATCCAGAGTTTTCAGGTCATGTTAATCGGTTCCTTTCTCAGAAACCGTCATTCATGTTTGCCGTTGTCGGATTTAGACAGGAAGTGAAGCCTTTACGAAGCTAAAAGTCGTGTGGTACACTTGGATTACCTTCTGTGACTCAATTTATTTGGAATGAACGATCTTTTTTTGTTCCAGAATCCAGTTTGAATTTCTTTTTTCATCTCCAAATCGTTAGGTAAAAAAGGTTGCCATGAAACGTTGACTAGTGATACGCGCAGATACTTCGGAAACATGTCTGGTTAATTGTTGTTCTTATCACTGGCTTGGAGAAGAGTTCCTACACGGAGTGTTTCTACCTGAGATGAGTGTACATGGCTTCTGCGACTGCATTTCAATCTGCACCGTCGGGCGAGTTATAAGTGGCGGATCACATAGCTCTTTTAGGACGCTTCGCAGGCGCCTATAATTTGTACGTGACTACTTAAAACAGTGTCGGTGTTATGAGCCCTTTCCGCACACCGCGATCGTCGGAAACGATATATATATATATAGAGAGAGAGAGAGAGAGAGAGAGAGAGAGAGAGAGAGAGAGAGAGAGAGAGAGAGAGAGAGAGAGAGAGAGAGAGAGAGAGAGAGAGAGAGAGAGAGAGAAAAAGAGAGAGAGAAGAGGGATATATAAATAGTGAGAGAGTAAAATAGTACGAATGTGAGAGAGTCCGAGAGCGAGGTGTTGAGAGGGTGATAAAGTGAGGTAGTAGTAACCTGACCGCTTATTGCAGAGTCTGCCACTGTTGCAGTGACAGACTTCCATACCCAATAACCGCTTGCGCTATTCCAGTGGCTGACGTCCACCTAGCCTGACGTCTCGCCACACTGTTACAGCGTCGGACCTGCTCACGTTCGACGAGTCGCGCGTGAGCGACATCAAACAGCAGCGCAGCAGGTCACCGGCGCTCTGCGTCGGCACGTGTCGCGCCGTCCGCGCCCACTCCGTCTCGTCGGCCACGCTGTTCGACGAGCACGCGCGCCCGCTGCCGGCCGCCGTCACCTTCTCGCTGAACGACCTGAGCCGCACGCTGCCGGCGGCGGCCGTTCCGGCCCGACCTGATCAGCCGTCCAGCGCCGGCCACACCACCGACGCCAACCTGGACGGTGACCTGGACAAGCCGGACTACTCGAAGGCGGTGGATGACGCGGTCATCTCTCCCAGCTGCTGGCGCGCGTCCTCCGGTGGCAGACGCCATAGTGCGATCTGTGCACTCATGTAACGGCGCGGCGACGGTGGCGCCACCTCAACCGCTTTGTCGGTCCGGCTGCGGTTGTCCCTGCTGCGGCCGCCCGTGCTGTAGCCGCCCGTGCTGCGGCGGCCCGTGCTGTGCCCGCCTGTGCTGTGGCCGCCCGTGCTGTGGTCGCCCGTGCTGTGGCCGCCTGTGCTGCGGCCGCCCGTGCTGTGGCCGCCCGTGCTGTGGTCGCCCGTGCTGTGGCCGCCTGTGCTGCGGCCGCCCGTGCTGTGGCCGCCTGTGCTGCGGCCGCCCGTGCTGTGGCCGCCTGTGCTGCGGCCGCCCGTGCTGTGGCCGCCCGTGCTGTGGTCGCCCGTGCTGTGGCCGCCTGTGCTGCGGCCGCCCGTGCTGTGGCCGCCCGTGCTGTGGCCGCCCGTGCTGTGGTCGCCCGTGCTGTGGCCGCCCGTGCTGTGGCCGCCCGTGCTGTGGCCGCCTGTGCTGCGGCCGCCCGTGCTGTGGCCGCCCGTGCTGTGGCCGCCTGTACTGCGGCCGCCCGTGCTGTGGCCGCCTGTGCTGCGGCCGCCCGTGCTGTGGCCGCCCGTGCTGTGGCCGCCCGTGCTGCCGCGGGAGCAGTTCGGCGTGCCCGTGTGCGGCGAAACGCGACCCTCGAGCGCACAGTATGGATCGGCTGCTGTCGATGCCGACATCGAGCTTTTCATCTGTTGAGCTGGTGCCAGGCAATGCGGAGCGGGTGGAACGCTCCCGAAATTAGGGAATATTTTTACGAAGCCAGGATTTGAGGTGACAGAGTTTGCTGATAAAGAGGGCTTCATATCAAAATTTGTCATTCATATATGCTTGTTCCATGCACATTGACTTTTGCAAGGTCTTACCCTGATCTTGCTCTCAATGTTACAGCATGTCCTACGGATTTAAGACAAGAAGATTCAGTTTATTAATCGTGGCAGTAAGGAAGTTATGTTAAAGGTCTTGTGACCAGCGTGTGTTACCTTCACACTTTTCCTTCTCCAAGACACAGTTTGGCCGGGACCTCATGCTGAAATACAAAGCGTAACTTTAGGACATGCAGATGGATGTTGCAATAGTTCTGGTGAGCCCATGCCCAATGTTTTATGACCAGCTCTCATTTTTATCTGTGCTTTTTACAAGGTCATAGCTTCACCTTCCTTCATATCAATACCATGTGCCGATTTATTGTCACAATATTAAGCTTACGAGCTTTCACAATAGGTCGGCACAGAAGCTGACTTCGTCACCAGATGTTGTCACCATTGTCGTTAGATCGACCCAAGGCCTTAATGTCAAATCAAAGTAAGCGATACCGATTAACCTGGGTGGAGAGTAGTAACCCAAATCGTTCCTCTGCTAACACACAAAACTGACTACGAAATTACATGCTCGGCTATATTGGGAAGATGACCAAGTGCCTCTTTTGCCATATATAACTGGGAAATCATCGGTAGCTTTGGCCTTTCCGACCCGTAGAAGTTCAATGACTGGCTTCGAGACTGGCCGGATCGTCCGTGTTCAGTTCAGTTCAGTGTTCACTTGCTGGCCTCGTACAACTTTGAATGAATTGTCTTGGGTCACTTTTCAGGCATATGAGGTCATTTTATCCACCATTTGCAGGAAAATGGCCGTGCGATCTGCTAGATAGTTCCGGAGCTAGAGATCGCGATTCACCCAAGCTACATTAAAAGGAGCTGCAACTTTATACTTGATCTTCAATGACATTGACATCTGACCGTATAATTTGACACTTTTGAGTAGCAAGTTCATCACCGCGGTTACCCACTTGTCTTTAGATCGATCGGCTACATCTCGGAACAAAACGAACGGTGAAAATGTAACACGCGCCTATGAGGGCATGCAATTCGTATAGACATATGAGCAGTGTGCGTGTCAGAGCCACACAAATAAAAGAAAACGAATAGTGGTGCTAATTATATGTTGAAGTCTTCGTCACCAACATTCGTCACGAGTATCGTTGGTTTCCTCAACAGCATAGCTTGGCGTCGATCTCTGAAGTCAATTTACCTGGTACCAGTTTAGGACAATACGACACATTTCATGAATCTTAGCAGTTAGGTCGCCGTGAAGCTATAACTCTGAGGAAGACTAAAAGCTAGTGAAGTGAGTTAGGAATGAGCTAGCTGATGCTTGCTTTTAGAAGCTAAAGGCTAGTTCGTGCCAAAAGCTTGTGAAATAAACTTTTTAAGAGGCTTATTGCGAAGAGTCACGTAATTCATCTTCGAGCTTGAAGTTGGTTGAGTCTATTTTAATGTCCCGTCACGTCAGATTACAGTCTCGACATGGAGGCATTCAAATAAGATAATGACGTGTAAGTGCAAACAATTTGGATAAGCCCCCTCCCCGTCGCTTCGCATCAAGCATTTCGGATTTAAGGCATTTCGGTATTTCGGATTAAATTTATGCCGTGCATCTGAATTTGCCGTGGAAGTTCAACTATGACACTTATGTTAACCCGCACCGTACCGGATGGGGGATCTTTAACCCCCCCCCCCCACCTCAGGTTTTTCGCGGATAATGAACGAACGGCGCGAAGCAGCGCGCCGAAATTTGACATACCTTTTCCCACGTCAATTTGGCATGTCATGTCAAACTTTTGAAGTCAGGTCATCTGGGGTCAACGAATTAATCTAGGTCAAGTGAGACTCCAAAGACGTTCATCCAGTCGTCACGCTTTAGCGGATGCAGATATTTTTATGAAACGTGCGGCGTTTGCTAATCTTTCAGGGTGCAACAAAGCGTATGAGAGGAGTTTTTCTTTTTTCCGTTTTTGACCACTTAAAACTTTGTATATTTGCCTATTTGAGTTAAAATCGAAGATTCTGGCTAAAGTAAGCATCTTTTATTAGAGTAAATTGACTTCCAACAACACTACTCGGTCTGCTTAACCTACTGGTATACGAAAATTAAAGAAAATGTGAAAAGTCAAAGTTTTGAAATCTCAAAAAAAATATTTTGGGAGGCCCAACAAATTGATGGCTCCGGTCGATTTTACTATCCTTTTCTGATTCCAAATCATATTTTTGTCTTCAAATATCCCCAAAATGAACTCCCTGGACCCAAAAATATAATGCAGGTCGTGAAAAGTCGTGACAATCTAGCCCCACTAGCGACGTCACTTTTGGGGAAATTGTTTTTGGGGTGGACTCGGGCCCTACTCGTCAAGCGCTTTTCGATGATACCTCTTTCGTTTTCGTTTGACGCTTAGTTTGGATTTTAGAGGGGGGTTACTCTCCACCCCCAAGAACTGACCGGAGGAACTGACCGGAGGGGTGGGTGAACCTTTGGATGCGACGAAGCATGACTACAGGACCTTTTTATATATGCCTACTGTGTTCATTCGTAGGATTTATCTTCTGGCCTAAAATACTTTATACATACTTCGCCGTGATGTACTTCGGAGAATCGTACTATAGCTTTACTGAAGTCAGTGTGCATGGAGCAGACTGACTTTTATAGAATGTACAATGTAGAATGACAAGCTTTTCTTAATACCCATGTTATAAGTGAATTACGCCGTCGCAGAGGTCGTTACAACTGTCATCACTATCTTCACAGACCTGAAATCGCAGTAGTCGCAGAACATGTTGATTTTGAGTCAAGTGTGCCGCTTTCCTGGATGTGAAGTTGTGTGCGAGTTGAGTACGTTCATAGTAAGGTCAAGTGCATGTGAATTGGAAGCTTTCATGGAATGTAAAAATGAAATGGACTCCATGGAACATGGAAACGGTCGGCTTCTGGAGAGGTGAGCACCAGAAAATGAGCTACACCAATGTCGTCTTGCCATCTTAGGCCTCGTTGTATGTCATTGTATGATATTCATGCGGGGAAAACAATACGTATTTAGTGGCGAATCAACAAACCATTTCCACAAGGTCCCATATGTATAATGCAATGTGTGCGTGGAATATTCAGAGACAACTTCAGCTGATATTTCACAAAAGGTGTTCTGATGTTAATGAAAGTGCCGGCTGAATGGTTGGTCGAAAAGGAAGTCAGCACATACTTGAGGACTTCTGGGTCAGACTGAGACTCCGCGTGGGCGTGGGCTGATTTCTTCGTTTCTGGAAAATAGCGACAGAACAAGACGCTCGTAAACTTGTGTATGACTTGCTATCAAAGGTAGCAATTCTAATCAATGGCTTTGTATTAGGACGCAGATCATTTTCCGAGAAAGCAACAGAGATTTTTGAGTCCTATTAGCTAATTTTTTACCTAGGATATTTTGCATAAGTGTACTGCAGATCCACCATTCCAGTAGGCGGAGCCTGGCAGCAAGTGCCAGAGACTAGTCAGTTGGTGAATGCTGTTCAGATGCATAGGTGTAATATAATGCAATGTAATGCATTGTATGTTTTACTGGCCTTGCTCTGGCCCAGGAGGGTTGGCCAGCCAGGTGATTCCGTACCGACCACGTGTGTAGATTCGTGTGGCGTTGGAGGACCTGTCTCGCCGTGAAACGGTAACCTCGCTCAGTGCCCATGCTTGGAACCATTTCCAGCGTCTGGGTGATGTGCTCGGGCTACCAAAGGACAATGGCCACGGAGTCCCAGCCTCCGATAGGGGTGCAACCAAGAGTGCAAACACGTTGTTGAAGCTTGGTTATGCAGAGCAGATTGTGATGATTTTGGTAAAATATTTGATCCTGTGACCGACGAAGTGCACGTTCACATTGTTCTCTTGCGCCTAGCGTATCTCTGAACAATGAGCAATCATGGTATGCTGCCCATGGTGTAGCAGCAGTTCAGCCAAACATTTTGTACAAAGAAGTAACGAGCAAAGAAAGCGTGCAAACTAAAAGTGTCGAAATTAAGTTTTTTTAGTATTAGTTAAGTCACCAAGTAGACATTGAACGAAATATTTAGCATCTTACTACATTGGTATCTTGGTCCTATGGGTAATATTATACTCGTTTCGTTATTACCAGTGCAGTTTGACACAAGTTTTTGATATTTCTGCCAACGGCAAGGTGCAGTTGCATATATTGGTAGGTTCGTTGACACTGTCAAGCTTGTTTATTAACACTGGAATGGAAGTTTTAACAAATAGTACTTGCATGAAGCCTTTTTTAGTGTTTAAATACAAGATGTGTCGTTAAATTTCCACTTAAAGTGTGCTTTACAAGAAGCTTATGCACCATTTGTGATTAACGAAGCCATATTTTCATGTTAATTTACAGCCAGAGTACCGTAAGCCTACGCCATTTAATAGGTTCTCACAAGAAGTATCAATACGAAGTGTTGTTCCGCTTGCGATATATGGTAAGCATGTCGAAACATAGTTGGATCGGTCATATAATTACGCCTTATATGGATTTCCCCGACACCATAATCGTGTACGGAAACGACGTACCCACCAGGTGCAGTATAGATTGGCGTTGTTGGTCATCCGGTGTCTGCGTCATAACGTGTATGCGTCGTAACGAATACACGTCATAACGTGTATGCGTCGTAACGAATATACGTCATAGTGTATATTCGTCACCACGAAATACACGTCAGAGAAAATACACGTGCGTCATAACGTACCCACATGGCTGGGACCGACCGACTGGTGCCTGCGTCCAACCTTGCCTGGCCAGTTCGAGTTTCGTTTTCGTTGGCTTATTAGCATTGCATATTCACCCATTGGAGCTAAACTAGAAAATTATGCATAAAGAAGCACCTTTATAAGGGAAAGATGACTTAACACGACGTTTGCCGTTGCGCTCTACTCAACATAAAGAACAATATAATTGAAAACTAAAAATTTTAAATTTCAACAACTTACAGTGCTTAATTTTGAGTGGGTAAACAGGTTGATCATGGTCGATTTCGCCTTACCTTTCTGATTCAAAACCATTTGTTTAAATCTAGCCCAAAATGATCTCTCAGATCCCAAAATATGACGTTGGTCGTGATTGCATGGACCTCCTACTCGTCGAACGGTTTCCAATGGCACCACTTCCGTTTTCGTGCAACGCTCAGTTTGGAGATTAGAGGGGGCTTGCAGGGTCCTTCTTGCATTTTCCCTGTCGTGGGGACGTCCTACGTAATGAAATCCACACAGGCACAAAGAACATACAGAAATGCAGGGAACAAAGATACGACGACGGAAAGCACGGGTCGCAACGTGTGTCACCCCATACGAAATAGAGGGTAAAAAGAAAAGAGGCGCCGGGTTTCACCCTATTTCTAAATGAAAAATACGGAATAACTGAGGTGAAACACACCGAGCGAACGAACCGTTCTCTAACGCTCGTGTGGTGGCGGAGCATGCGGCGGGAACCGCCTATCGGGAGGGGGTAGCCAACGACCGAAAATGACCGACTATCTGAAATGTAATCAATTCAGGTTAGTGGAGACTTGTCATTGTGGATTGCCAAATAATGTGTTGGGATGAAATCCACGCCGCACATTTTGTCCCATGCATTGTGATTTTGGCACCGTTGAGTGTTTGCAGTCCATTTTGGTGCCCTAATTTCGATATGCAGCTCTTGACTTCGTGATCGATTTACATAACTTCACGATACAGCATAACAGTCGGATTAACTCATGCAATTTTACGTTGTGGTACTCATGATTCGACAGCTTGCGAACACCTCTGGATCTCCCGTTTATTATCCGAACGAGGACACATTCATTGATCACATGTGTCTCAAAACAGTCCCTTTCATGAGCGTCTTTGCGATATACAATTCAGCCCAAACTACAGTCGGATAGGTGGCGGGGTAGTCATGCTGTGGTGGGACCTTCATCCCAGTGTGTTGGGGGGGGGGCACCTCTGCCCGAGAGTATGGTGTCAGGTCATGAAAAGGAGCCGCCCTTGCAGTCACAGGAAGACTTGCCTTCTTCGGGGCGCTTCCGTGTCCCAAGTGTGGTGGAATGAGGAAGGAAAGTTTCCTTTTGACTCTGTCCCTGACTTCTCGTTTAGTTCAAAGGTGTCATGTAAAAAATCGATTGGCGCACATTATGCGATTGACAGTGTTATAGGACCTTCGAAGCGATGCCGGGGGAAAATGACAAATAAGCCCATTGAGTAGGCAGTAAGCGTGGGTGCGCTTCGCAAATTGCTTGCACGCGTTGTGCATGACTGGATATCCCGGGTGGCTCGGGGAACCGGACCCCCTAGTTTGATACTCTGCAAATGCTAACTTGTCATTTTCCCTGTTCAATCTGATTTTTTGTTGTTGAAAATATGGACTTGGACTCGCTGGCCTCGTGAACGATATTGAGCCCCGGTGTTATCGGTGCACACACGGGCTTGTGGATGTACACATTTGATTGTGGGTGCATGTACGCGCATAAATAGATGGAAAGCTACGACCCTAATCTAATCATATAGCTGTAGTACTTAGCAGCCCGCATGCATATTCCCCTGTTTGGATCCGTCTGGTAGCTGCCATCCACACTGTGCAGCTCAACAAACTATTACAGGTATGTATGTATATATGGTTCATAATTACGTGATCCAGACGCCGAATTTCCTCTAGCTTCTTGATGTCATGCACGACAAAATAGGTTCCACAAATTCGGTCTGTTGCCGAACAATTCATTCAAGATTTCATAGAGCACACAAAGCCCGGACAAATGTCGACATGCCGCTTATATGCGTTCAGAGTCTGATGCCCTTAACATTTGCATATATTTTACATGGGAAATGAGGCCACTTGTCACTACATCAGCAATGGGAAGGAAGATTACTACTGGACACGATACATTTATAGACATAGCTCGTTAAATTTACCAAATGTGTCGTCATTTATATTCACCCGTGATCATTCCGTACACACCATATAAGTGACGGAGAGAATAAGCCTCTGGGACATGCTCAGACGGTCGTGACTAGGACTCAGACGTGACTAGCCTACGAGTCTAGTCGGCAGGAGCAGAACTCGTCTGGTGAGTTAGCGCCGCCCCAGAGCGACACACGCAGCTCGTGCCGACCGACCGTGTGGCTCGGTGACACTCGATCCATGTCAACACAGACGACGCTGGGCACCTGCTGACGCCCTTCGTCTATTCGGAGACTCGCTGTTGAGGTGTCTTCAAGAGATGGTTGCAGAGCCGCAGGTGATCTGGTGCTGACAGATTGATCCGTCTGCTGGATAAGCCCTGGAAGGTCGACGGCAAGGACACCATCCCCCGGCATGACCGTGCACGACTTCCTGAGCAACATCGTAAACAGCCGCCTCACATGCGTGTCAATGCAGTTGTCGCATCTTCCCGGCTGGGGTTCCGCTTGCTGGCTCGCGTCGACATTCCCTGGCGACCGTCCTGTCCTTGCCAACCCTCTGGAGCGACAGTCTTCGACAGAAAGCAGAGCCTGCCAGAACCTCTCACAGACAGAAGACACAGACCGCCACAGCCTTCGACACAAAGCACAGTGCGTCTCCCAGATCTCGTCATTGAAGTAGCCGAACATAATGCCGTCGAGAGCCAGTCGCAAGAGCGCCAGCAGACCAAACAGCCGGACGACAGCGTTGGGCACATCCCAGCCGGCATACTCGAGAATGAATAGTATGGTGACAGGAGATGAAAGCGCCACGCTGACCATGCTTACTTTTAGCACTGTCCAGTAAGACTTCAGATCCTCCGACTGCTTGATCGACTGGCCGAGGGCCAACTGTTGCAACCGAATTTCGCGTCGGTGACGCAAGGCGACGCAGGATACCACCAGATGGATGCCGCTAATGATAAGGTATGTCAGGAGTGAGATCGAAAACATGGCGACCAACACCAGGGAGGGCACTGACTTCAGAATACGGCAGCGGCGGCGATCGGCGCCCCAATCAGCGAGGGAGCGCAGCATAGCTCCGCTGAACAGCACGCTGGCCACCAAGAGCACGAGCCAGGGAAGGGCGAGCAGCAGTCGGCGGCGCGCTTCGGTCAACAGGCTGTTGTAGCGCAGGACAGAGATGATGGCTAGGTACCGTTCGCCGGCGATGTACAGCAGGGCGCTGAGGTCGGCCATGACGGTGCCCAGCCGGATGCCCTGCATGATGCTGCAGGTGACGCCCGACACCATGACGTCCTCGTAGTTGAAGATGACGACAAGCGCGCTCAGCAGCAGCGTCATGTGATGAATCAGCGCCAGGTTGGTGATGGTCTGGAACATGACTCGGCCGTGCAGTCGCCGGTTGAATGCAAACGCCACCACCGGCACCAGAGAGGTGAGTGCGCCGACGATGCTGACAATGACGCAGGCTGATGGCACACGCTGGCCTGCGTAGGATAGAATGCTACGCGAAATCGACATATCACCAAATGGAGTCGACATGTCTCCAGGTGGGGAGTGCCGCCAGGTAATGTCGACTGGTTGCCATGTGCCGCAAGAATCCTGCAAAAGAATTCGCAGAACCGATGGTTAGTTCGAGTAACAAGTCGGCACCAGATCTTTCTAAGAGCGATCTTCCCGAAGCAAAGTGACGTCGCTAATCTTGCTACGTTAGATGACTGCATTACCAGAAATGCACACAAGAACGCCAACGTGCTGAAATTGAACTCAATTATTGTTTTACCCGTCTTCTTTGAAGAATTCCTTAGTACCCCATCATACGCCCTTACATAGCCATAAGTACATTGAGTTCGGTATGAACTGCAACAACTTGATCTGATGCATTGCTAAAGTGATAATGTCCTGAGAGACTTGCACTAACCCATGTTAACACATACACAAAAATAATGGGGAAGAGTAATCTAGGGCTAAGTTGCCCGTCTCACAATCGGAAGGTTTTGGGTTCGAGTCTCACCTGTCGCTACTCTTCGCCCGCGGCCAATCGGCGCGAGAGATTGGCGACGCTATGATTCAACGGTCAACGTGTCTTAAAACCAATAACCAACCGAGACAAAAAATAAACAGCTTCGCACCCTTGAGGAGAGCTACACAAAAGTCCCACGCACAAGGAGTCGCTACTCCCCGCCGTTACAATTAAGATGCAGTTGACCCCAAAAATGACACTTGCATGGAGAACAGTGGCACTATTAATTTGTGTCAACTATATAAGGAGACTGCCCAAACATCGGCCTGGCAAGTGGCTCCTCATACGGGAGACTATTCCAGGCAGCGTGTCATGTTAGGAGCAATTATGCCAACTGAAGTAGTCACATTGCCTAGTCTGGGGGAGGGCAAGTAATTAATGTTTGACTTCCTTCTCTGGTTGTACATTTTACTTTAGGAGCTGAAGTCCTCGACTCCAGGAGTCAAGGAGACTTCTCCGCTTTGACAAGTGTCATCGCAGGTCTCGGAACTGTAGACGACCATGGTGGGAGAAAACGCAATTTGGAGCGAGAGGAAGAACGTATATGGGAGGATCATAGGCACGCAGTGCAAATGTATTTTCAGAAACTGTCGCCTCTGCGTCGTTTCAGGGGGGTGATTGGCAGATTTGGGGGATGGTTGGGAAGGGGGGACAAGGAGCTTTTTTTTTTTTTTTTGTCAGCTGCTGCTGCTGTCTTGAAGTAGAAGTGACGAGTCGGTGGCGTGGCTTGTGGTGACGCTTCAGCCACACGGCTCGCCCTAGGAGAAGTCAGCCTGCCGCAGGCGGCGATGGGGCTGTGAGGATGTCGATGCTCGTCAGGCAGAGCCTGTGTCCATTAGGGTGCCTTAATGCATGCCAGAAGTATTGGGCATTACCAGCCACTCCAATTGTCGCTTGATGTTGAACATAGCATTTGTCGCGCAATCTTCTGAACTTCCGACCGGTAAAGTCATTCACTGAAGTCGAAGTTCTCCCTCTAAATGCATCCTTTTTTATTTGCATGCGCATGTGGAAACACTCGATGCCACTAATGTCACACTAGTGGTTTTCTTCTGCCTTGTTTATATTGACTCATATGACTTTCAATGGCTTTTCTGCATTCGCTGCAAAGTTTGCTGAAGAGCGATAGGATATTAGAGGCTACAGAAGGCCCCATCCCATATTGCGATGCGTAGTTGCTTTCGCATGAAGTAACTGGTGTACCAAAGATTATCACTGAGCTTTAGTTCCACAGTTTGGCCCAAGGATGATAGCAAAAGCTACAGCTCATATTTCCGAGAATACCACGTGCACGGAGGTTGCTAGCCAGGCCCAAATTGTGCACAGTCATGTTGATATTCAATTCGCAACCTTTGGTGTAAAGCATGTGAGATCAAGTCAGGTGAGTGTCGTGTGGCGATTATTCGGGAATCTGTCGGCTGCTGTGGGCACATTTCACACGTGTCCAGCTTGAACCCAAATAGGTTCCGTACTATGCATTATATCCCTATAGAAAAAAAAACACAACAGTGTTTCTCTCTCAATGTTAAGCATGCTGCGATGAATATGCTACTATAATATTTTCGTGATCCTCTGCATAGGTCAAGTCAAGTTACTCAGGGCCAATATGTTGCTATTTTTGTTTGTTCAGAATACAAAATTGTGGGCCATATAAAGCAACACTGAACACCGAATTCGAATTCAGCACAATGTATCCAATGAAACAGCTTAGGATCACCTGTAGTGAACTGACCCTTGACCTTTGCTGACCATATGTCAGCAAAGTGTTACTTGGGACATGTGTTCCAAGTATATTAAAACTGGTTCATGTCGTTGCGGATGCTCGTTTCGGATTTAGCACTCATGTTTATTCCGCAGGGCCGCAATTTTTTTTTGGCCCCGAAGTCAAAATCTGATATGGATTCTGGATGGCTTGCTATATTATGGGATGGGATGCTAGATAATCCAATAGGATCTTGCGACTACTTGTTAAACTTGAATTGAATGTCGGCCACGGTTAGGGGCATTTCATGAGTGTATCATGCATAGTTCGGCATCCTTATCCAGCGATTGGCACTTTGCCGCTGCTAAATACAAAAGACATACAATTCGCCATCCATTGCAGTCCGAACTTGGAAAAACAGAATATCTTAATATCATGTACCTGAGTGACTACAGATACACTATCATAAGCCTCTTTCCATCATCATCAGCAGGAAACATCATTATTATCCAAAAGCACACCACCAATGCCCATCACCGATCGGTCCGGTTGAACCAATCGCCGGCTTTATGATCTCGCCCGATCTCACCTTTTCACGAATTTTCGAATGTTGGATTTGGCCTTCAGCAAACATCCGACTTTTCTAACGTGTATGGAATGACCATCATCTCCTATTTGATACTTGCAACGGTACAAATACGTTCAACCCGCAATTTCTCCGCATTCTACTGAACATATTCGGAATGTTCCATTCATTCCATTCCAGCTGTTAATACAAAGAAAAGCTTTCGGTACTGCCTTGAGCATGCTTGCCATAAAGGCCATACTTATTTACCAAAGCCAAAAAGATGAGATCTATTGTTGAACTTATTGACTTTTGGATCTTGGACTTTGCGGTCTTGGACGTAATTATCTTGGACTTTTAGCATTGTTGGATGTAACTGTTTTGGACTTTAATAATTATGGACTCTTTGATGTTGGATGTTTTCACCCTTGGACTTTGAGGTTCTTGCTTTCTTTTGTAATTGGAGTTTGTCTTTAGATGCTCCAGTTTTGTATGCTCTAGTCGGTTTTACAGCGGCACTTTGCGCCCATATCTACTAGCCTTTGAGCCTTCCAAGTTATTCCTTCCTTCAGCTAAATATTACAGACAGGAACTAAAAAATTACATCGAAAAGCTTATAATGTTCATAAGAATTAGTTTCAAACAATTTTCTCAGGTTTTATACTTGAAAACATTGTTCTTCATGGTGAGAATTAAACGATTTTAGACGGATGTCTTTAGTATAATTTTCCATCAACCATTTTATATTCCGAAACCTATATTCCAATAGATGGCAAGTCGATCGGTGCGTGTGCGTCCTACTCATGGGGTGTGCATTAATATTTACTAGTTGTGCGGTGTCAGCATGTCGGGAGTATCAGGTATGGATTGATAAACTTGGTTGACATCGATTAAGTGTACTTTTGTTGTTATTTTGTCTGCCGTTGCTTAGGAAGTTGGCTTACAACCGCATCCTTCGCTAGTTTAACCAAAGCGCCAATTTGCCCTCTGACATTCAATCGTCGGCTGCCATATACAGTAGAGCTGAGTGTAGTCTCCACGTAAATCAGAAAGCGTATTATACAATTCACTGATGTTCGTAAGTTTAATTTTACTTACTTCAGCATTGTCGATGGTAAAACCTATTTCGTTATTAAAACTGACGTAATAATTATATTTAGTGGTCGCTTTTAATGTATGCGGATCATGCCTAGGTCTTCTCACTCTATCTCGTCCCAGGTCTCTTTACTCAGACCTGGGACCTGCGAGGAAAATTCCGCTGTAAAACCTACTTCTGATACCCTTTCGGATGATGTGTAGTTGCTGTAGCGGCTGTTTCTTGCCCAATGGGCGCTGCATGACCAATGTAGTCGATGCGCCCTAAAGTCCTAATAACTAACTAACTAACTTGCCCAAACATAACGGGTGTCGCGAGGAAAGGGGTCTGCCGATTTGTGACGATTCTCGAAGACAAGCGCTCATTGATTCTAATAGTTGCAAATGGATTGGCATAGTTGGTGCCGTCCATCATAGCTCGAACACGAATTTTCAAAATTAACACCCTCATGTCTCAGATTTTGATGAAAATTGGTGTACATGGTTATCTGAGGTCCTGGAACGAGTGCTCGTCGTTTCAGCTCAATCGGAGCAGCGGTTCATGAATTATAGCCTGCAGCGTTTTCTAAGTTCGCACTGAAGTTCAAATTTCGAGAGCTAATATCTTAGTGTAATGTTGATATAAATGATACAAGCTATCTATCGTTGAAATCGCAATGAGCTCGTCTTTCGATCCCTGGGGTCAGTTTTTAGTTCTGTGGACACTTTTAAAATATGACCCAGTGACCTCGGGTAAAGTCACCTGTGGTGACCCCTAGTACAACGATATGGATATGATTGTTGATACAAAGCGAAAGCCCCATCATTTATTTTTCCGATTAAAAAAAAGTATATTCAAAGCCTAATTCCAGTTCTGCAACAAATATTGGGTGACTTATGCGAACAAGACGCCTAAATTGGCTGACTATTCAGTGAGCTTTGTCTCGCCGGTGTCTGTAAAGCGTACAATACCAGGTATGGTACCGAGACATTTTGCATATGTTGCTTAGTCACTTGCTTCTCATATCCAGCCCAGATATATTTTGACTAAGCATTGCTGATATAGCCAGCAGCAAGCATCGTTTAAAGATAGGGGATGAATGGTTGCCATTCTCCTAAGTTTATGTCCGCTTCAGAAAGCTAGGCATGAACACAGTTATGACCGCAAATTCGCTGCATAAACGCAAGAGAGATCAAATCTTGACGCTCTATTCTGGGTTAATAGTTTTCAGAAACAACGAGGAGATGCCGTTTCTTTTTGTTGCAAATCATCAGATTGGCGCCGTAGTTAAATCAAACACAAACATACTCATTCCTTGCATAGTTCACTGAGCAGAACTATATTTCACAGACATATTGAGACATGTGAACTTGTCACACCTTGTACATGCCATGCAACCATCAAAAGTCTGCATAATTCATAGGACAATGGCATTGTGACGCACTAGTTTATTTCGTTTATTAATAGCATAAAAACCACAACACAGCCCAATTACGTTTGTAGTTCTAATACCCATTCCTGCTCACAAACGCACCCACATATGTTGGAAAATGAGCAATTTTATTATTCACTGCATAGTGCATGCGTATGCACCATTGTACATATATGGTCCAGAGAGATAGCGTTCTCTCATAGCACTTCACTTCTTGCTCACCCTCACGACACGTCCCGGGTCACTGGAGAGTTCGTGCACCGCGATGGACGTGATGTCTGAGGGCGAGAATCTGTAGAATCGTTGTGTACCTTTCACCGTAACTGCTCTTGAGAATCGCTGTCGGTGATAAGACTTCCTTCACTTCCTGAAAGCTGATAAAGACTAACTTGACAGAGCTGACATACTTCATATCATGCTTATACCACTCTATACCGAAGAGGTATAGAGGTTGATGTATCTTCACTTGAACATCTGACCACCAATTACTAATCAATGCACACAACAAGCAGGTAATTCATTATGTATATATATATAACACACAGGACGACGCATTTCCGCTGGAAGTTTGGCTGTTGGAGCCACTTAACTGAACCGGCGGTACTTCTTGCATTGGGATAATTTTAGGATCCTTAAGCAACCTTCCAATGCAGTTCGTGTACAGGAAAACGTCCTTCTGAATTCGACTGTCATTCACCAGTTCGACCAGTTGCTGGGATGGTGGCCTCACACCTTTAGTTATATGAGATGTATGGCACTTATACTGGATCAAAACAGCACCGCCGTACCATTGCTCCGGCTGCGAAATACCAGGATAAGTCAGCACCGTTTCTCTTTGTTAGGAACCACACTTCTTCACCTCGTGTCTGGCGTCGACTGAGCACACGATTCCGTGGAATCGGAATCGTAATCGCAACATTTGCTACCAAAACTGGTATTAGTCGTTTAATATACATGGTTTTTATTTTTATTTTCATCAAGAAGATAAATGATGAGACTTTCGTTCTACAAAAACAATTATTTCAATATCATTGTACTAGACGTCACCACACGTCACGTTATCCGAGTTCACGGGGTTATATTTTCCAAATTTGCACAAATAAAAAAATGACTCCAGGAATTGAAAGAAGAGCTCATTGCGATTCCAACAATATATTATTTTCTTAATTTATATCTACATAACACTAAGATATTGGCTCTGAAAGTTTGACCTTCAGTGCGAACTCAGAAAAATGCCGCAGGCATCAACTCGTGAACCGCTGCTCCGATTGTGCTAGAAAGCTCAGAAATCGTGTCAGGGGTTTAGATAACCCTGTGTACCAATTTGTATCAAAATCTGTGACAGGAGGGTGTTATACTATGTTCGAGATATGGTATCGATATCCTAATAGCACCAGTTGTTATGATTTTCCCACGATTGTGCTGTAATACCGATGAAGTTCTAAAGAAATTTGGATAAGCCCACTCCAACTTTTCACTAGATCCCACATTCGAACTGACACTAATAATTGTACGCACGGGTGTTTATTTTTTGTATAATTGTTCGGGGTGTGGAAGGGCCACAATACCTCAAGGCAATTGGCCAATACATTTGGCTTCGCTTATTAATGGGTGAAACCAAATGGGGGCACACTTCATAGTGTTCCATGTTAGAAGTTGACATTGCCGTTCAGGGGGAATGGCAAAGGCCCCTGAACTGGCATATGCTTTTCGGGGCAATGACCCCTGAAAATCATATGAGACAACACCCCTGCGCACACCGAGGCGACGGCTCGATTCTTAAAATAAATATGTGAGCCAGTGGCATCAGAACTAGGGGCGAGGGAACAGTCCTTACATCTGAGAGGCTATGGAACAACCAAGAATCGCATCGAGTTGCGGAATAAATAGAACCGGGGTCCCTGAAAATCGCATTCCGAACCTTTGAAAATTGTATTGCATGGTCACAAAATCGCTTTCGGGCCCAGGAAATGACCTTGGATGTCGAAAATGGCACCAGTCCTCATAAAAAATGATGTGGGACCCAAAAAAGTCGAGAATTCCTGTCGAGGACTCCAAATAAACACAATGGGCCCAAACAACTCACACCGAGGCCCAAAAATTTGCTCTGGGGCACCCAAAAATCGCGTGCAATGACAGTATGAGCAAACTGTAAGGGGCGTAGCAAAAACCTCTGAAGTGGTATGAAAGCACGAAATGTGACAAATACGACGAATACGCAAGGCGAATATTCACGTGCATGACTGTTGAGAGTGGTGACCACGTTATTTCCGTTATGACACGCTATTTGGACTGAAATGCCTGAAATTGGAATTGATTGGAATTGATCTGTGCAGGCTTATCTGAGTAGCAATGTGAACTGCCTTATCAAGAGATGCCATACAAAAATATTAACCTGATGACAATGCATGCTTTGCACGCATTTGATAGGGCCCTAGCTCGACAACCCAAAGTTGGCTTCCGAAACATTTTACATTTTGGCATGGGATCATAGTGATATGACCACTCGCATCCATTTGGGCCCGTTCATTGCCTTCATGTATCGTGTCATTCCATTTTTCCGAAGCGTACACCTGTACCGGGGGAGAGGGTTGAAATTACGTGACTTAGAAACGATGGTGGTAAGTTAACACCCTCCACCGGAAATTACGTTTTTCACTGATCATCTTAACAGGAACATAAATGGGTGTCGTTGAAAGTACTGGTCGAAAGCCGGTGAAGTTTGATCATAGTGCGGAAAAGTTGTTCCCCTTCAAAATGAAGATAGGCTGGGACCTATCAAAATTATTTTCCATGGCACATACATCCTTGGGTATGTGCTTCCTATATGCCATCATGCATTCCATTACAGCATGGATCCATCCTCAATATCATACGACATTAGAATTTGAGGCTCGGGCACAATGCTAAAAAGGGACAACTAATTCACGACTGGCAATTTCCTGCGCAACATTCCTAATCTACCTAACGACCTTTTCTGTCTTCCAAGTAGGTCATAGGGAGTTGTTACTACTAACTACGAGGGTCTGAAAATCTTTCAGGCGGAGTACTCTATCTGGTGTATACGTTTGCATGACCGAACGCATATGTTTATGTGCGGAAGGGGATAGGCCTCGTCGCGATTGTGGTTTGTTCAGTTGTTGCGGTGCACACCCTTTGTCGACCTTGTGATCATTTCACGTTCACATTATGGCGGACGATATCCCTCATAAGGGAGATATATTGGCGATTTTCAAAAGACTGAGGTCCATACCGGTCAATAAGGTGAGGAATAATAAGACGGTATTAAGCAGAAGTTAGTGCGAAGCATGAGAGACTGCTAGATGGGTGCGCCAGCCATGGAGCAGTTTATTTATTGGAACGTACATTGTGAGCATTATAATATCACCATAAAGTATATTTGCATAGCAGAGTAGGTTCCTACCTAGGAAGAAGTGGGTTTCTGAACACTTAAGACATGCAACAAGTACCACTACTGCTGCTTCCATATGCCCAAATCAGAAATTGTGCTGTTCACTGACCAAAAAAAAGATCCTATCAAGCTATCCATATTCAAACAGTTCCTTTCAATGAAAAGCCTCTAACTACTTGCAAAGAGCAACTTTAAAACATGATTGTTTTGTAGTGGTTTAGGTACTGTATTTTGAACATTAAAATGTGGTTGTGCAGGATTGCTTCACTGTAGCTGTTGTGGTACAAGCCATTGGTAGCTGCTAAAAATACTGGTCTACTTGTAAACACATCAGAGGACTATTCATTATTATTTTCTAAGCTGACTGCCCTCAGAAGCCTAAAAATAGCACCCATGAATCCTCTTGGTTGTGCATAAGTCAGTTTTACAGTGGAAATTTGCTCTCCTGTCTAATATCTTTTGAGCTTTCCAAGTCCTTCAACTAAACATTCCAGACATGAACTAAAAATTACATTGAAAAGTGTTTAATACCAATTAGAATTAGTTTCAATCAATTTTCACAACATTTTCATTGGGAAAAATTGTTCTTCATGGTGAATATAAAACAATTTTAGATGGATTGCTTCAGTATAATTTTCCTTAAACCATTTTATATCCTGAAAACAATATCCCAATAGACTACAAGTATCAAATCAGCTGGTGTGTGAACATCCTACTCATAGGGTGTGTTGTGAATATTTATTAGTTGTGTTGTGTGAGCATATCAGGAGTATCAGGTATTAATTTATAAACATGGTTGACATTGATTAAGTATACTTCTGTTATTTTATCTGCTGTTGCTCAGGAAGTTGGTTTATAACTGCATCCTTTGCTAATTTAACCATAGCACCAATTTTCTCTGGCAGTCATTCATCAGCTGTCATATACAGCAGAGCAGAGTGTAGTCTTCATGTAACTCACAAAGAGTATTGCAATTTACTGCTGTTTGTAAGTTTAATTTTGCTTATTTCAGCATCACCAACAGTACAACCTATTTTGTTATTAACACTTGCACATCTGTAGGTCCACACCTGCTCAAGTTCTCTGGTATGTGGGGCAGATGTCTGCCCCCCTAAGATGTCTAGAACTATGCTGGTTAGTGACAAATGGAATATGGTGTTGGATAGCTGGTGACAGGCTCTATCGAAAGTGTTTCAGTCATTTTTTTGCTCACATCATTATTCAGGCCACTGGGTCATCATAGGTCAAATTCAATCAGATTGGTGAGACTCTCAGATACTGACACTTATCTCAGGACCTGTAACAGGTAGAAACAAATGGTGAACACTATTTGACAGTCCTTGAAATGTGCCATCAACAATAGGTAGTGTGGTTTAAGGTCAGGTTGACTGAACCTATGACCTCTATGCTATGTATCAAGGCTAAGTATCAATCTAATCTAATCATGCTATGACCTCTAAGCTATGTATCAATCAACACATCTTGACAATACAAGCACAATGCTGGTAATTTCAGCCTTCTAGCTCAATGCAGTGAGATATAATGTGCAGAAATGGGCTAGTGATCTCAGGTGACCTCAGATGGCCTTGGTGAGGTCACTGAGTAAAAATGTCAGTGGTAACATTGAGCATAGCTTCAAACTACATGCCACAACTGTTGTGAAGTCATTCCGAGAGCAAATATGTAACCAGGAAACATTTGTATATTGTACCATAGCCCTCTAATGGGGAGCCATGGCCGCGACCTGGCCTCAGGTCAATGCTATGACACAAACTCAAGATATATTTTATGGTTCCTGATGAGATCATGACATGCTATAAGTTTGAAATCAATAATCCAATTATTGTGGAAGTTATGCCACCTATAATTCTTAGAGGGATGTTGGGTCACTGCCTGACCTGGTGACCTGACCTGAGATGGCCCAGGGTTAAAAATGTATGAGGATATGCAGAAAAGACTAATGAGCAACCATGCAAGGTTTGGCCTTGCTAACCAGATTAGTATGGCAGCAAATTAGGCAAAACCACAGGGGGCAGATATCTGCCCCTGGATGTGCAAATATTAAGGCTGATGTAGTAATTATATTTGGTAGTTGCTTTTAATGTATGCAGATCATTATGCCAGGTCTTCTCCTTCTATCTCATTCCTGAGACCTGGGACATGCAACCAAATTTCAACTGTAAAACCAGCTAGTTGATTACTATTTTCAGTACTGCCTTCAAAGTTTGGTAGCACTGGGCTACAAGATTATGTTAGATTCTGCTAGGTCATATCCCAGGGTTCTGATACTATTGGACAACCTGCCTGACCTTAGTCATTCTGCTCTTCCAAGACTTAAATACTGAAAACTTGCAATCTGCAACACCAGAGGTGGTCCTGGTCACAACCTGGTCAGGATGATATCCTGATCATCTTTCTAACATATCCTGCCCTTAGGGCTTGTGGGGAGACCAACTGAATCTCCTACCTGTCCCTGGATCCCACCAGGAGATATACCCAATCCCCTACCTGTTGCTGTCCTTTGGGTTTATAGAACACCAAAAATCATTTCAGCCTCCAATACCATCCTGCAACCCAGACCTGGTGGATCAGCAGAGGGTGGTATGGTAGCAAGCCTGGCCATGCTTAGCTTGCTACCTAACACTTGGCATTTCATCAAAAACTACAATTGGTGCTGCTGCATGTGAATTTATCCATTGACCTTGTCAGATTTCAGCCACATGTCCAATACAGTCAATGCACTCTACAGCCCCTCCCCATCAGATTTTACCTTAGGCTCTGGACACCCTTCTGCTTTGTGATTACCAGGCTAGAGGGATTTTTCCACCCACAATTTACCAAAGTTCTCCATTTTCATTGTGCTTCATCCTTTCTGGCATGCTTTCTCCAGAGATTGTAACCAAACAAGTTTCACTATTTCTCATCTTCTCTTAGCCACCCTCCCTCTCATCTGAAAATGGAGGATGGAGGCTATTTTGTAACTCACTGTTGATGCTCATGAAGTTTATCGATCATAGAAGGATGGCTTGCAAACCATGTCCTCTCTTAAATCTGCATAGTCACTCTGTTTATCAAGCCACAATCGGTGTTCTGGTCTGTCCTGTGCCATCCCATTGTCTAGCTACTGATGTAAGGAAATCTGAGCAACCTGGAAATAAATTATCTTAGTGCTACCTGCACTTAGCAATTTTGGCATTATCTGTCAGTCCACTGGCATCCCTCAATGGTACAAACTAGTGGGCATAGGTATTCAACTTCAGTACTTGGCACTTAGCATCCAAGGTTAAAATGTGCTAATGGGTCCAGGGCATGGGCAGACACTTAAGCCAGTTAGAGGCATCCTACTATGATCCTGAGTGTTAACATGCTGTATACCATGCATGACACAATGTGAGACCTTAGCAATCTGCCAAGTTTTGAAAATAGCAGTCCAGATGGTTCAAGGGGATGAGTAGCCCAGAGATAAGTTGCCTGTCTCATAATCAAAATGTTTTGGGTTTAAGTCACCTGCTGGTACTCTTTGCCCACAACTAATCTGAGTGAGATATTGGTGACTACATGACTCAACAGTTGATGTGTAGTAAAAACCAATAACAAACCAACCAACCAGGCATTTAAAGCTTAGTGCAGACACTGGGAGAAACATGTAGGTTTTTCTGGGTTCATCTGCACAAGGATAACTGACAGGTTCAGGCTCTTGTGCTCTTGGCATGCATTTTCAGTATGTATATGCAAACATCCTGCATATGAATTGCTTATCTCCATGCTTAATTTGCTCATCTTCATGTGTAGGTTTTTTTATATTTATAAATTTGATCCGAGTTGTTGCTGGGGTGGCTTGAGGAGCCAGGGTTCTATTGCTAAGCAGAGCTTGTTGCGTGAACCCTGGCCCCACCACCCGATCCATGAGCTCCAGTTCAACGGCAGAATTTAGACCGAAAGTTTAACGTGCCGCCAATGCACCGACACGGCCGCCCGGTAGCTCGTCCCCGGCCTTATCGGGCCAGCTGCCAACTGACACTCCCGGCCGGGGGCTAAATGCGAGCGCGCGAAGCGACTCGAACCCCGTGTTGCCAATACAGGTGAGACCGGTGCAGGCCAGCGCTCTAACCAACTGAGCTACCAGGGCGGCATTCATCTGCACCAACTGAGCGGCAGGGCGGTTGTTCATCTGTATGTTTAAGTTGCTCATTTGTATGTGTAATTTGCTCATTGGTAACTGTAAGTTTTTCGTCTATATGTGTAAGTTGCTCATTTGTATGTGCAATTTGCTTATCATGACTGTATGTTGCTCACTTTTATTTGTAAGCTGCTCATCTGTATGGAAGTTGCCATCTTGTTGTTCAACGTATGTTTTGGATGAACACCATTTTATGGCATTCCCCTTCCTCATTAATTTTTTAGATTAAACATTTAGTTCCAGTTTGTTACTTTGCTCATTTTTAGGGAAAGCTAACTGAGGGCAAAGGTATTTATAGTGCCTGTTTCAATGGGGCTGTAATTTGCACCTGGCTCCTCATTCCTGAATGCTGAAGGCATAATTCACTCTAGTTTTGTCTGTGACTTGTATAACCTGGGGACGTTGTGCAGTTGACCTGTTTTCCCTAACCCATTATTTATAGTTTTTGTCTCTTTCAGGCTTGCTTTGATTGCAGTGCTAAAAATCCAACATGGTCAAGTGTAACCTATGGTGTTTTCCTGTGCATCGATTGTTCTGCAGTGCACAGGTAGGTGAATATTTGTGTTGATGTCTTGGCCAACTAGGAACCAGATTAATAAGTGTTGTGCTGTTGACATAAATCGCTTCATGTTTGTAGCTTCTCTTGCATGTTATATATATATCCTAGTATTGTGAAATACGCCTTTTCATACATTGGAATTCATGAGACATTAGCATATGTGGCAGAGCATCTTAATAATTTCAGTGTCAAGAAATTGTTACCAGTCATTTCAGAATATGCTGATGATATCCTTCAAATTTGTGTATGCATCTGCTAAACTAAACTAAGCTAAACTATGCACTACCACACTAAACTTTGAAGAGTTTGTGATAATTTAAAAAGGGGCAAGTGACTATTTAGTATTTAACGAAATTGTTGTTCTAACTATAATTGCAACAGTCTAGCCCATTCTAACCTGCCTAATCTAGCATCACCATTTTTGTCACAGTCCAACCTAGGCTTACTTAAATCCCTTTTTGGCTGCTTAAATTCCATGTGTTGCGAACCAAGCTGAACGAGTCTTCCAGAATATAAAATGTTGGAATTCACACAGGGTCACTTATGGACCTCTGGTAGGTATTTTAAGTACAAAAATATGGAGACAGATTCTATGCACGAACTCCTCATGCCTGTCTGAACCTATTACCCTCCTGAAGGAATCTGTTGCATGAGTTGGGAATTGGAATGCTATTGTTTAAAGTTGTGTCTATCATGGCAGCACAATACCGTAAAATGCCCTTACTTTAGCCACCATCCTAGCTTTAGCCAAAACTGGAAATGTGATTTAAATAAGCATTGCAGTGACATGACACATGCTAGCTAAGCAATTGTTTCCCCTAAGTTTCTCTAGGGTCTTGGCAACATGCTGAGGTGACTCAGTTATTGTTTTTTTTTTAATTATGGCATTGATTGTGGAATTATATTTTGCATGAGTGAAAAGTGATATCAGAGGCGGAAAAGTGGTACCCATGCAGATGAATCTAACACTTGGATATCGAAATATATTAGTTACATAGGTTGGTTATATCCTCTAGTTTTAAATTAAGTACTTTTTGTCAGTATTTTCGAAAAATGTCCCCAACATTTTAAGTGGCTAAGGTTAGGACAGGAATATGAACAAAAACCCCTAACTATAGCCACTCTGTTTAGGCTGTTTTGGCATAATTTTCCGCGCTGCGGCGTGTGCGCGCGCTACCTCCTTGTATCCGCACCTGTCTGCACCTGTCCTAACCCTCCCATTGCACATTTTTTTGTTCCTCAGTTCTGACACGGTTTCCGTTATTTTTCCTGATGAAGCGGAGTTAGATGATGAAGCGGAGTTACGGAAACTTGACTGATTCAGTGATTGAGGCAGTGAAGAGTGATGTTCATTCGGGAATGAGCCTTCGAGAGGCAGCGAGAAAGCAGCGAGTGGGGATTCCCCATCGTTGCTTCAGATGTCAAGCGATTTGCCAACCAGTACCTCGACAGGCTTGGTGTGACAAGCAAACGGTGGAATGACAATCTGCCAGGAGACAAATGGGTCAAGGCATTCTGCCAATGGAATGGACTGATAAAGCGGATGGTGACAAACATCAGTCGAAAGCGGGCAGCTGTCGATCACAAAACAATTGAGGCATACTTTACCGAGCTCGCTGACAGTCTCGCTGGGGTTCCCGCTGAGCGTCTGATCAACTATGATGAAACGCGACTCAGATGATCCTAGCAGGCGAAAATGTATCGTTCGTCGTGGAAGCCGCTACCCTGAAACCAACTATGACACTGCCAGCGGCCATCTGCTCCCACCGTTTGTCGTGTACAGTGCTAAGAACATGTACCTGGAGTGGACGACCGAAGGGCCTCGAGGTGCCCGCTACACGTTTTCAAAGAGTGGATGGTTTGATGAAACATCATTTGAAGATTGGATCATGAACATCTGCCTGCCGTATCTACATCGAAAGCAAGGACCAAAAGCTATCATCGGAGACAACTTGTCGAGCCATATCAGTGAGAAGGTGGTCCAAAAGTGCAACGAGAACAACATAAGGTTCATATGTCTCCCACCGAACTCGACACACCTAACACAACCACTTGACGTCGCCTTCTTCTCGTCGCTCAAGAAGAAATGGAAGAAGGTCATCGGAGACCGGAAGCCGACGCCGTTTGGGAAAAAGTACGACACCCTGCCAAAGAATATGTTCCCGGAGCGCCTGAAGGAGTTGATCTCCGTCCTGAACACTGGCAATCTCAAGTCGGGATTCAAGACCTGCGGGATTGATCCTCTCGACAAAACACCGGTCCTGGAAAAGCTCCCGAAGAAGCGCTCTGATGACGGCGACGCCGCAATCGATGCCGTTTTCGTCGACCATCTCCAAGCTTTCCGTGGCTCGAAGGACACAGCTGGACCGTCCCGTCGACGCAGGACGAGACTGAACGTCCTGCCTGGCAGGTAGGTGCGCATCAGCTCATCCGATTCTGGTGACAGCCAGGCTGAGGATCTTCCCGAATCGTCGCCGTCCGAGGAGGACGAAGGCAGTTGCGAACAGAAGAAAGCGAGGACGGAAGGGAAAGAGGAGGATCAAAGGGATGACGGGTCGACCGAAAGCGATCAGGAGCAGAGATGTGACAGTTCGACCTTGGATATCAACTGGAGCCGTGTCGCCCAGGGAGGCTTCGTCATCGTCAAGTTGGTGGGGAAGAAGGGGACAAAGCTGTTGTCACAAGTTGCACAAGTTGTCGCTACAGACCCCCCAAGCGTGTCATTCCTCAAGAAGCAGACGAAGTTCACGCTTGTGTTTCCCTCAACGGAAGGCGTCAGTCTTATCGAACGGTCTTATCAGGTGCTCCGCCAAGTCAAGAAGAGCACACTCGACCGCCGGGGACCGATATGGACCGTCGACTTCGACATCGATGCGGAGACGCTTCCAGCGACTGTCTGAATGGCACTGGCATTCTTGTGACCGTGCGGTTCAGTCGTCACTGGGCATACTTGTGATGGCGTGATTGAGTTGATTTGTGTGCAGATAAGTTTCAACTCTCATGTGTCCAACTTTGATCTATGCTCATTGTGGCTGTTTGGCTGTGATAAACGTATTCTGAAGGTTTAACAAATGGTTAGGAACCTTCTAATTGTCTTTTTTAAACTACCGCGGTGGCTAAAGTTAGAACCGGACATCTTATTCACTGGCCAACGTGAAAAAGTGGAAGGTGGCTTAAAGATCGGAAACCCAGTCCAGACTTTAGCCAGCCACAATTTAACAAATTAACCCGTCCCATTTTTATGGGAGGGGGTTCTTGGCAACTTTCAAAGCTCACGGACCAGCAATGTTTTTGACACCATTGACATTGTTCTATGTTGGATAGCAAAAAAAGTTATTCAAGTTTGAAGCTGAAAAATGGCGAAAGTAAGGGCGTTTTACGGTACATATTCTACAAAGAACAATGTTATCAATTGAACATTCTAATAACCCTTGAGCCCAAATAACCCCCAACTATAAAGCACACTTAACAAATGTGCATTATCCTTTTCTTGCTGGAAACCTTCGGACGCTTGGTAGAATTCTCGAAGACGATCTGTTGCGTTTGTCGACATGCTCGCAACACTAGCCTTCACAGAGCGTAACCGCCGTCTGCTCGATGCGCAGGAGCCTGGGCGTGCACGTGACGTTTGTGAGGTCCACACTGCTGGACACCAACTGGACCTGGCTGCAGCTGCGCAACATGCAGCTCGGCGGTAATGCAAACGCTGTAAGTGGGAACACTGGGATCTGCTGCTGCGTGGGGTCCGCGGGGTATACCAAAACCAGTTAAGCGTCAAGTGGTGTTAGGGGCCGGACAACAAGAACGAATCACACATGTAATAGGAAATTGTGCTGGCAACATGGAAATGAAGTTCTTTTTTCTATTTGTATAGGTGATAGTTATATTTGTTTGGGGTGATGGTTTTACAACGTTCGGACTTGCTTTAAGAAAGGGCACTGCATTCGCAAACGCCATGTACATTATCCTCCCATTGCTTTTATTGAGACTCTGTTTTGGGCAGACAGTTTATAGCGCGGCCATTGTTTCAGTACCTCTGCCTGATATATGCGTTATTGTAAAGACCAACGGTCGGTTATTAGAACGCTGTTTCGACACGGAATGATTGCTCTTGTGTTCTTCCCTGCTCTGCCATATGCCAGTATGGCAGTGGCACGATGGCTGCTGTGACTTGTATGTCGGGATAAATTTGGTTACTTGGTTATGACGTGGCCACCGCCACGTCGATGGGCACGCTGGTTACGTCATAGAGCATGCCTCATGTTCATCATGCTTGTGCTCCGTTTGTATTGCTGCAACCCCTGCTCTGCCCGTATTTTGGTTCCCTTCTGCGAACGTGGAATTTGGTGGATTTTGTGAACGTCGACACCTTGCGTCTGCTATTCGATAACGAACCAAGCCGTTGCGTCGGGGAAGCAAACTTTGATGTGATGTATCGTTCCTCTTAAGCACAAATATCTAGCGATACTAATTGTACTCTAGAATGCCTGTGATTACCAGTGTCACCGGAAAATGACCAGACCCGAAACCTCAAGCCGTCCAGCATCTTCTTCCCATGCGTCCCCACAGGCCAAATGCTCAATTTAGAAGTTATTGATGTTGCATTGGCAACACCAAAAGTGTCCATCCGTGATTATCATGCTCAAACCGTTACCCATCCTGAGCCAACATCAATATCAGTCAGCCATATTCGCCGCAATATCATCCGGCAGAACGAGAAGAGAAAAAAAAGAATTCCCGCCAAAGGTATGGTGGTTGATTCGAGTCGCAAATGATAATATAGCAGCACCTGCCAATTACCACATCCACAGCACCCACACTTCTCGAGACACAAACCAAAGACATAAAACGAAAACACGACTTCAATAGCTTCGTGGCGGTGGGCTTCCCAACTTTTGGCCATCAGAACGTCTGCCAAGGCTGTCATCATCGTGTGCTCAATTGTGCAACAACAAAAAAACACAAAAAAACAATGCAATTGGGATTAGTTGCTCTTTTGCCTTTGGCAACCCTGGTTTCATCCCATTGGCTGTGTTCAAATTGCTAAGACTCCCTACTGTCAACGAGAGCTGACGAAAAGCGACATTTGACAGTAAGCGCCCTACTAAGCTTCATTACGCCACAGTAAGTGTTTGACCTACTATCATTTTCCATGCATTAGAGTAGCACAGCTAAATATCCATTTCCCCGGAGTGAAATAAACTGGTTACCACAGTGGCATAAACACTATTCTTGCCACTAGTTTATCTCGTTCTGAAGCAACGTAATTCGAAAGAAATGGAAATGTCTGGTTATCTGTTCGTGCATTTTATGGCGAAATATGTGAAGCTTTTGCAATAAAATGTATGCAAACTGCATGTAACTGCATGCATGCAAATTGTATGCAAACTGCAGAGTGATCCAGACTTCAGGATCTTTTGTCATGTTTTGTGCATGCTAGCAAGTTATAATTCTTCCAATCTTGCTGACATCTCTTTTTCTGTTACACTCCTGCATCCTCTTGAAATGTTCTGCAGCTTCCATGATCACCTGAAATAACAAATGGGCATTATCCCCAATGAATGGCCAAGTTTCTGTTATAAGGACACAATATGGCTAGAGAAGATGAAGAGTACCAGAAGTAGAGGTGAATCGCATTATCAGCCATGGGTCATCATATGTTATAAGCCCTCATAGCATGCTGATCCCTTAGTTTATCGTGCTATGATCATCAATATTAATAAATATCACCACTATTGGATAATGCCATCTGGTTGGGATTGCTGGTTAAGCAAGGCTCTTTTCATGGCATCTGGCAATGCAAGGGATTATTTTGTTTAGTGTATAATTCTTTGGGTACCTGCAGTATCAAAGAGGCCATATTTCCAATGCTGGAGCAGTGGCTGAATTTATGGCAGCAGTAGGCAAACGCCCGGCTGCTGCCCGTTGAAGTTTGAAGGTCCAGTTAATGGAGGGCAGCCAACAGCAGTTCTTTTGAACCAACTATCCGTGATCCGGACGACGTTTCCCAACATATCACAAGCCTCAGTAGCCTGGGACTGCCAGTTGGAACACGTCTCTAGGCAAATGCGACAGTGGCGAATTGTCTGGCCTACCGCCACGTGATGGCGAACTGTCTGGCCTACCGCCACGTGATGGCGAACTGTCTGGTCTACCGCCACGTGATGGCGAATTGTCTGGTCTACGCCCGGAGGCGAATGTCTGGCCTACCGCCACGTGATGGCGAACTGTCTGGTCTACCGCCACGTGATGGCGAATTGTTACCGCCACGTGATGGCGAACTGTCTGGTCTACCGCCACGTGATGGCGAACTGTCTGGCCTACCGCCACGTGATGGCGAACTGTCTGGTCTACCGCCACGTGATGGCGAATTGTCTGGTCTACCGCCACGTGATGGCGAATTGTCTGGCCTACCGCCACGTGATGGCGAACTGTCTGGCCTACCGCCCGTGATGGCGAATGTCTGGCCTACCGCCACGTGATGCGAACTGTCTGGCCTACCGCCACGTGATGGCGAACTGTCTGGTCTACCGCCACGTGATGGCGAATTGTCTGGTCTACCGCCACGTGATGGCGAACTGTCTGGCCTACCGCCACGTGATGGCGAATTGTCTGGTCTACCGCCACGTGATGGCGGTGTCAAAGTCTCGAGCTCCGACCCACGTATCCATATGTACATTTGCCTAGTGTCAGGACCTTCACACCACACCTGTTTCAACGTTCAAGGCAGGCTATGGTGCATGCTGCGACCAAAACCAAGCTCGTCGGAGCCGATTATGCGTGACTGCTGACAAATTACAATGCTGATGCGTGACCACATCTGCATCTCCATCGGCGCCAACCAGTAGTGGGTTACGTAGGTTCGTTTACATTTATTGCATTTGAAATGCGTGTATTATTTTACGTGCATGCGTCCGGTTACCAGGAAGTCAACGTATCACATTTGTTTCCCGATCTTTGCAGCGCACGTTTTTCCACCAGCACGGCTGCACAACGAACGATGCCCAGCAGAAATATCACTCTCGGGCCGCCAAGCTCTACAGGGACAAGCTGCACTCCAGCGCCGTACAGGCCATGAAGCTGTACGGAACCCAGGTGGGTACGAAGAATTGGCAGCTCGTGACGCGCGTCATACCTGGCCACTGGCAGAGTGATGCGAAAAGCAAAATTCGTTTGGAGACAAACTAATGTTGGAAAAGCTCGCACGCAAAATGTGCGCTACTAAGTGTACCGTTGGTATAAAGTAGTCGGGGCAGAAGCTTGCGAATAGAAATACGGCAGCAATTTTTTTAATCGAAAATTATTGCGGTCAAAAGTAAATGCGATGATACTTTTAATGTTAATGGTCATGGAAGCGACGGATGAGCCTGCCTTGGGCCGGCTCGTCGAGAACGCGTTGGTTACCTGTGTCGCATAGTCTGTTGGTGGTTAAGTACATGATATCGGCCAGTATGACTACGATCCTAAAAACTGTCCGCACAACATATCCGCTTGCTTAGGCATAATTTATTCACATCATTCCCATGCTTACATAGGCATTGCTTCTTCACACCACTCCCAAAGGCAGTCTTGCTGCGTGCTAACCAGGGAGAAGGCAGATGGATCTCATAATAAATGCAACAAATGGAGTCTTGAAGACATTCGCCAGTGGCAGACAATACAGCCTATGGAGGTGATAAGCACGTGCCTGTGACCAGACACATGTGCACGGTGGCCAGGCACATGTGCACGGTTAGCCAATGCACATGCGCACGGTTAGCCAGTGCACATGCACGGTCGTGTTGTCTCCGCGCCGTTGCTGTGTTGTGCCGCACCGCCGCGCTGAGACTGGTGCGAGCTCATGTGCACGCCGTTCCGATCTCCCAGCTGGTGCTGCGCGCTACGATGACGCCGGCCGGCGACACCAGCGCCGCTGCGGTGAGATCCCGAACTAACGACAGGACAGCACGCGCTAGTTGTGAGGAGTGGCGGCCACAGGCTAGTCACGGGGCTGCTCTCGGAGCGAGCAGGCTACATTGCTGTCTAGATTGGATACATGTGCTGCAGTGGCATTGCTGTTGCTACCTGCTTCCGCTGCCTTGCTTGCCCCTCAACAGTTAGGCTGCCTGCGTCATTTGGTTCCAGGGTTGAGAGGACTTTGCATTTTCAGTAATGCGAAAAGAAACGGCCAAAAGTAGCAAAGCCTGGAGGTCGGATTTTTTGCCTGGCAATGGTGGGTCGTAAATCGTCATATGCATGTTGGGTCGTAAATCTTCAAATGCATGTGGTGTTTCTTTTTAGCTTAGCCCTCACAATGCTGCAGTTTCGAACCACTTGCAGTGTGTGAATCAATTTGGCCCTCCTCACCCACACACACACACACTAACTCGTTATAAGATACTTTTTTAGATACGATTGCGACTGGGTGTATATTCGTCCTTGAAGTTAGTTACTACGAACACTTGTCAACATCCTATTAATTTCCAGCATACATAATATGTTTTAAATTGCATTAATGTCGAGGTACGGTCATTTACCTGATAGTCGCCGTAGTTTGCGAACCATGGACTCTGATAGTGAATGTGAACTTTGTGGTTCAGAATCATTGATGCACAAACTGAAGATGTAATCTAATACCCATGACACGCACCAAGGTCAAGGTCACCGAGAAGGTCAATGTCAAGCACGGAAGTATGCGAAGAGGTGTTGACGTTGCTAATTTTCGAAACTAGATGTGCTCAGAAAAAGGTAATGGTTGATGGTACCAGCTCAAAGTCAATTGTTGTTTTAGAACTTAAGAAATAATTCTTCATAATCCACAATTACCAATTTTATGTTCGAAATTTTATGGGAAAAGCAGAAGTTCCGAAACCGAAAAGCGAACGTTCTCACTTTGGGATGGAAATTGGCGTGAACATTTCCCGTATGGACCCTGACATGGCTATGTGTATTTCGTAGTGGTTCACATTTGAGCCTCCATTGCTCCAGTGTTACGTGCTCTCTCGGTACCTATCAGATCATATATCCGCGACCGGATGTGATATTGATCTTAAACTTGCAACACCATGAAAGAACATTTGGTATAATTTCTAGTCCGACATTTTTTAATATGACTATTTGGGACAAATTATGCCTTTAGCGCGATGTCCAGTCTAAATATCAGCTTGGCATAGTCACCTGACCCGAGGTAAAATTTTATATTTATGAAGTTGTCTTTGATTGCTTCTTCTATGGTTGATCAATATTTCATGATACATATTTCAATCAACGTATAAGAACTGCATTGGAACGAAGGCCCAACCTGACTGTGATTGTTCCTCTGCTGTAATAGACGGGAACTCCGTTTTAAAGATAAGATGTCCTCATTAATTATAGGAAGGTATGCAATATATAGCTCATATCTTAAGCGGGGTAGGAGCTACCTAAAAAAAAGCTTAGAGGATCAAATTGATCCTAGAACTGCGAGCGTTGACGATTAGTAGAGGTATGGACTCGTGTAATACGCAAGGCCACCCACGGGGCGCGACCCGAAATAAAAATACATGAGGGGAAGACACATACCAAATCGTTCGTGGAATACAGGTGACTGGTCGCTGAAGTGGTTTTCAGTGGATACAAATCGAGCGATGTCATGATTAGTGGATGAGGTAGATGAAAGTGAGGAGGGGTTTTGTCACGGCAACGTGGTAGGATATATTGAGTTTTTGTCAGGTGTGTTAGTCCAGACAACTTGAATACACATGGCGTTACATTTCAATCGCATTGAAAACAAAAGGTACACCTCCTCCAGCCGAAGTGCGGGAGATTGCTTGTTACGCATATTTAACACAAAAGCAATGTTTGTAGGAGTCGTCTCAGTGTTATGTGCTTCCTGTGCTTCCCGAGTGTAGTCTCGGAGACGCGTGGGTCCAAACTTGCATTACATTGCATTGCATTGCATTGCAACCCGGCATTGCTCATGCCCGTGGGCAGGTCAGGTCATGACCACTCGGCTACGCGTCCCACAATCGGAGGCATCTGCTCCAGTGGTGGTCGAGCAGTGTTAAAATATTGGTTTTTCATTAGGTGTGAGATGTCGAAATGAGCATAGAAGGATGTCGAAATTTGACATGTAATTAGTGTAATTTTTAATGTTTTTGATGTCTTTCAGACTAAAATTTGAGTTCATGGTGTAGGTGATTATGACTGGACCTTTATCATTTGTTTTAAGATTCATAATTTAAGAAAAGATGTATTCGGGATCAGGATAATAGTAACTATGATGAACTGGTTAGTTGGTTATTTGGGCTTAGGGGCGCATCGACTGCTTCGGTCATACAGCGCCCATATGATGAACTGGTATTGTATCCCATATCACATAGGTCATCCCTTTACCCGAAATTGCATTGCAAAATGTTCGTGTAACACCATTCCATATTGAGGGCATGCACGTGCCATTTATAAACGAGATACTGTTACAAAGGAGACATAAATACTTCATATCAATGAGCAGGATGCTGATACTTCTGGGAGAAGGATGTCGATTGAGTGTTCAGAAAGCGGTATATTCAGAATGTGGAATAATTTATCACTGAGCAACTTTGATACGCCTGTATATTGTATTCACTGCAGGGCTTCATTACTTGTTGAATAAGGACTTCAGGAGTGCTGGATGATACCGGGTTTCAGGATACTGGGTAGACTATCTGAAACAGAAGAGGCTCTGTGATACGGTTTCAGGACATTTCCTGATCACAGGTCATTGGTGCACCCCAACTATGGCATATTTGAATTGTTGAAGGGCATCAGGATGTCTTCAGTTGAGTTCATTTTGCTTCATAATCAGCAGCTAGTAAGCAAGGATGTCACAGAAGCCATAGACAGGGAGGTCGAATGAACTTTCATTAGGTGGTATTTTCCACCCAATTTCTTGAAAAATTTCACACTGTGGTCGAGTCCATGCCAGTAAGGCGCTAAGGCAGAATGGCAGCGCATGACGTCTCAATTCGCGATTTTAGGCGTCGAGGCGAGGTTGAAATGTAATTTCAAATTGGGATAACTTAAAAATAATTTAGGATATAGTAGCAAAAATTTTAATTTAGATCTATTTCTCGGTAAGTAACTACCTGAATGCGGCCCTATTTCCATTGACTATCGCACAATATCCAAGAAGAATTTGTTTGATTGACATTTTGACGCTCAACTGAACGAATTAGCTTGCTGCTAGTCATGCTGTATTACTGAATTACTGTATTATGTGTGGCTACTGTATCGACGAGTTAGTACAGGATTCCATCCTGCGCACACGGCCGTTGTTGGCTGTTCTGGTGCCGTTTTCTGCTATGCTCACCTTCTGTGGCATCCATTTCCGTGTCGCGGTATGTTACTTTGCTGTTACCATGCTGCGGCGTGCTGCTCTTATGCTGTTGTTTCGTGCCCTGCCTGTGTCCCACTGTGCCGAGGCCCATCCGACGACAGCCGGCCCAGGCAACGACATGAGTTCATCATCGACCTTGGTGTTTCTCTTCTTCCCGTACATTTATCTGTGGCTGGCGAGTTGCTCTGCCTTCTCTATCGCCCAGTTTGACATTGTGATGCCGTGCTACAGGACGAATCCTGACCCCACCTGTTCATATCCGCCTAATATCGTGGTAGGGTGGCTGGTGTGGTCGTGTCAGCTGACCCATTGCTTTGCGGCACACAGCAGCACGGTATGTTGTTCGTCGCACTTCATTACCGCCGGGCAACTGAAAATCGGATACCAGCTAAAATAATATCACCGTCGACTGTAATGTGCGCGTGCTTGCGGAGATGCGCGTGCCTGTGTGTTCGGCCGAGACGACGCTGACCGTGCGGTGCGTTCGCAGCTACACATAGACATGGACCATCAGGGCGGCTCCGGGGAGAAGGCTGCCTCCGAGGAGGTGGACTTTTTCGACGAGCACACGTCGGCGCAGTTGGAGCCGTCGGCGGTCGACAACGAGTACTCGGCTAAGGCCCACTTCGCTCCGCAGGTGCGTCGGCGGCCGGTCAGGCGGCGCTCGCCTCGCTATTTGCCACGAAAATGAGTACGGTTTCCGAAATATGGTCTCGCCTTATTCCTGCTGGTGGGGTTGAATGACAGTGTTTGTTTATCAACTGACTGTAGCTCTCTGGTGGAAATCCAAACGACCTGTGGGTTTATGTGGTCTATACGTCGTTCCAGTATTGGTAGGTCAATGCATAGTAGAATATAACTGAAGCTGCGTGCCATATTCTTCGATTATGTTTTGCATCACTGGTGTTCTCACTATATTGTAGCCGAGAGTGGCCACTCAACCTGTAAGGAAGTACCTGTTTTCAGATAAGCCAACAACAAAGTTGTTTTATTGGTTCAGTAGCTCGAAAATTGTCTTCTTTAGGCATCGAAAGTTCAAATCCGGCCCTGGGATGGACGACTGGGCGACTGTTGACCGTGACACTCAGGATACTGCAGCGGCGCTATAGCACGTGATCACAGTCGTCACCTGCCGTGGTAATTGACGCTCTCTCCACGTGCACCAGCCTGACCCACATTCTCTCTTCATGCATCGACAGGCTGGCCGGCGTTCCTCTCATGCTCCTCAGCAGTCTGACTGGCGTTCTTCCAGTGTGCCTGGGCAGGCTAGTTGATGCACTAGTGCCTTGACGCTCTGACTGACACTTCTTGCATGTGACAGCCCAAGTCCAGCCGACGTCCACTGTTCGTGTTAGCCCGTCTAACGTCCACTGTTCGTGTTAGCCCGTCTGACGTTATCTGCTCGTGTGTGGCCAGCCCGAGTCTGAGTCGATGTCCGCTGTTCGTGTTAGCCCGTCTGACGTTATCTGCTCGTGTGTGGCCAGCCCGAGTCTGAGTCGATGTCCGCTGTTCGTGTTAGCCCGTCTGACGTTATCTGCTCGTGTGTGGCCAGCCCGAGTCGGAGACTACTGCGCCGACCAACGGCGCCGTGTCGGTGCCGTCTGCCGGCCCCAACGTGAGCCTGGCGCTCAGCTCCAGCCCGTCCCAGCACCAGCAGTCGGCGCGCAAGTCCACCATCGGCCAGCGGCGGCCCGCTAGCGGCAAGGTGAGCACGCGGCCGACTTGGCGCCAGCTGGCACCGAGCCGGTGTACCCTCACGTCCGCCGCGCCGCGCTGGACTGGCGGTGGTTCAAACAGCAGCGGCCCTCGGAGATGACCGTGTGTGAAAGGCGTGTGGAGGTCACCCGGCGGACCTGTTGGTGTCAGTGCTTCCGTGGAGTAATGCCCCACATGGCCGGGTACGCGATTCATTGTGTTCTTTGTCCTCTTCTGATATATTGCTATGATGCCATATATTTAACATGCTCACAGTTTTCAGGTGTCGTTACGTCGCGGAAGTTTATGCTGCGTGGTATCGCGCTATTGTGGGGGCAAGTTGTAAGCTGTCTTGTCCATGCGCGGAATATTACCACCTTCCCACTAGTGCGAGGAAGGTTGCTGCGTCACTCTCCCACTCCCCCTATCCCTTCCAAGCGGATAAAGTTTTTTTAATTGCCCTACCCATTAATAGGTAGGCAGGAGTGCCCTTCCATACCCGTGCGACCTAATTACATTAAATTCCAAGGGTGAGAGGTAGGTCGTTGTAAGCAAATCAAGGCAGGTCAAACCACTCCCCGCTCCTGTTTCTTGCTAGCAGATCCCGCCACCAGGTATTAGTAAAAGATGTTCCTGAAGCCCTCTCAGACAATTAGCAATGCTAGTAACGTCTTTGAGGGCTCCAGGAAAAATAACTGATATACGTGTTAATGGGGAAATAATACAAAATCATAATCTTGCACATGCATTTCCGAAACTACTACTACACTAAGGAGAAAGGACGAACCAAGTATGAAGAAGAAGAAAGAAAAGAAAACATGATTCTTAAACGAAAATGTCCGAATGATTACCAGATCACCATGCATAGCACATTACCATTACCAACATTTATTGGAAAAGTTCATATTTTCTAATAATGTATTGTCTGATGCGCTTCTTCAAGATGATTTTACTCCTAGGTACATCGTCAATCCTCTGGAAGTGGAACATAAATAGAACTGGCGTATTGCGCTTGTCGAGGTCTCGCAGTTGATAATAAATCTTCGTACTTCGGGCGACCGGCTATCCTACCAGCTGAGTCTGAAAGCCGATATTTATGGTGCTTTAAAAAGTGCATTTAGTTGCTGCCTGTGTAAAAAAAAGAAGATCATCATGGTATTCCCCAGTATCGTGGGACGACACGATTTGCGGCGTTAGATTTCAACCCCTGGAGCAAGGGTGAAACTGGATGGACTTGTCGACCCTGTTGATGTATAGTTATCGTTGTGGTCGTCATGGGACCCTTGTAATCAACATGCCATACATATCAGACAATTACCACCACCACTCTGGATTACCGGTACTTTGACGCGTTTTATCGGCGCGGTCTGTTGCGTGACAGTGGTGGAGTGTTGTGTCGGCACGGACGGCGCGGTCTGTTGCGTGACAGTGGTGGAGTGTTGTGTCGGCACGGACGGCGCGGTCTGTTGCGTGACAGTGGTGGAGTGTTGTGTCGGCACGGACGGCGCGGTCTGTTGCGTGACAGTGGTGGAGTGTTGTGTCGGCACGGACGGCGCGGTCTGTTGCGTGACAGTAGTGTAGTGTTGTGTCGGCACGGACGGCGCGGTCTGTTGCATGACAGTGGTAGAGTGTTGTGTCGGCACGGACGGCGCGGTCTGTTGCATGACAGTGGTGGAGTGTTGTGTCGGCACGGACGGCGCGGTCTGTTGCGTGACAGTAGTGTAGTGTTGTGTGGGCACGGACGGCGCGGTCTGTTGCGTGACAGTGGTGGAGTGTTGTGTCGGCACGGACGGCGCGGTCTGTTGCATGACAGTGGTGGAGTGTTGTGTCGGCACGGACGGCGCGGTCTGTTGCGTGACAGTAGTGTAGTGTTGTGTGGGCACGGACGGCGCGGTCTGTTGCGTGACAGTGGTGGAGTGTTGTGTCGGCACGGACGGCGCGGTCTGTTGCGTGACAGTGGTGGAGTGTTGTGTCGGCACGGACGGCGCGCCGGCTTGCTATTGCCCCGCTCAGCCATGGTGTCTACATGCGTGTCCTGACATTCTGAGCGTGACCTGTTGCTCATTTTTTATTCGTGAAAATTTAACTACTTTTGGACGTTTTGAGTTCGATACATTGGTATGACTTGTGCGCGGTAGATAAGAATTGTACGTACATATTGTACGTAGATGAGAACGGCTTGTAGTTCTTATCTCCTTCGATAAGTAGTATCAGGGTACCGATCGAGTACGAGTAGTCTAGGGGTAATTGCTCGAAAGTTGCTGAATGAAAGTTGCCATAATCGAAAGATTGTGGGTTCGAATCACACGTGTCGCTATTCTTCACCCTCGGCCAGTCGGCGTGAGAGATTGGCGACGCTACATGACTCAATGGTTGATGTGAAAATTGAACTACTTTTGGACGTTTTGAGTTCGATACATTGGTATGACGTGTACGCGGTAGATAAGAATTGTACGTACATATTGTACGTAGATGAGAACGGCTTGTAGTTCTTATCTCCTTCGGTAAGTAGTATCAGGGTACCGATCGAGGACGAGTAGTCGAGGGGTAAGTTGCTCGAAAGTTGCTGAAAGAAAGTTGCCATAATCGAAAGATTGTGGGTTCGAATCACACGTGTCGCTATTCTTCACCCTCGGCCAGTCGGCGTGAGAGATTGGCGACGCTACATGACTCAATGGTTGATGTGTCGTTAAAAAACGATAACCACCAGGGTGCTGACCACAGTGGTGCAAACCATAGTGGTATGGCCGTAAGTGCCCTTGGTACTCGGCTCTATTCTGCATCGCTTGCAAGCAATCATTGTAATTTAATACGATTACGTTGCCCACGTTAGTCGTAAGCGATGTGATGTAAAACTCTGCAGATGTATCACGTTCTCCCACTGCTGCTTCCTATATTCTCTCTTTCTGTTTCTCTCCTTTTGTCGCTTCACTTTTCTCTTTTCCTTTCCCATTTATGCTGCTCTTAATATCTGTCAAGGGGACCACGTAGCTCAGTTGGTACAGCGTCGGACTCTTGATCGCAAGATTGCGGTTTCGAATCTCGCAACTGACGGTATTTTCCGATTCAACACGCGACCAATTGGTGTGAGAGGTTGGGGACGCTATATGACCTAATGGTTGATTGCGTCGTAAAAGAACCCGATGTTCTTCTAATATCTTTCAAATTTGTATTCTTTGTTTTGTCTTCCGTCCTAATATGCCTTGCTACTGTTTATGTGGTAAATTCTAACTGACCATTTCTGGTTGGCGGACTTTAATATTCGAATAGCTGACTCCGCTTACAGACGGCCCTAAATGCTGCAATGGGATTCGGCTTCCATCCTTCCATATGTTAGTTTGAATGACGAATGAATGCTATGGAATGAGTATAGTATGTTAATCATTGTTTTTTTTTAAGCTGGGTGCTCGGAAGCTGGGCGGAGGTCTTGGTGCCCAAAAGGTGAAGAAGGACTTCTCCGAGATCGAGCGCCAGGCTGAACAGGCCGACTTGATACGCACCCAGGCCGTCGAGGCCAAGGTATGACGTCGTGGTCGCTCAGTCGGTAGGACGTTCGACTTTTGATCGTATCGTCGTGGGTTCGAATTTCACAACCGGCGGCATTCACCACAGCCAATAGCGACTGGCATCTGTTGAACAAAGTACGTTCGGCCGGCAGAAGTCGTTTGTGTTCTGCCAGGCTGGCTCCGGCTGACCCCTGTCGGCGGTAATCGTTCCGTTCCGTGTCGATGTGCAGGTGCCATACCGAGCTCTGTTGCGTTGTCAGAAGATGGGCCGCGGTGAGCCTGCTGCCGGCGTGCCGCTGAGTTTGCTCCTGTTATCACCAGCTGATGATCCGCTCCCCCTGCTGGTGTCTCACTGGTGGCGGCCTGTTCGCCAGGAGAAGGAGACGCTGCAGTCAACAGAGGAGAAGGAGCGCCAGCTGGCGTCGGTACGCCTGGCCTACCAGGACCTCAGCATACAGCAGAAGAAACACGCCGACTGCATGAAGAACGCCGATCCCAAGAAGGCGGAACAGATCGAACGCCTCGGGATGGGCTTCGGGTCCTTGAAGTGAGTTTCACTTGACAGCTGACATGTATGTTGGCAATGTTGGTGACACATTCATGTTTACTCTGCTTCAGCAACTTCTGATCAGTGTATAAGCCTCTGACTGTTTTTGGGGGATGGCTGTTGCTGCAATTTCGCCATTAATACTTGCATAGCCATGTTATGGTTGTCGTTCATATTCTGTTCCATGGCGCATATTTTATTTCTGATAAGCGGTGTTAATACTCGCTGAAGCCAAGGTCTGCCTTTGAACAGATGCCATCGCTGTAGCATTCCGAGCGGCCCATTTGTGTTCTGCTGTACAATGTAGAGTGGTGCACAGCTCCGTCAAGTCGGACGGATTTTGATGCGGTTAAATCGGAATATTGCGCTCCACTTCGTGTACACACCACCACTGATTCCTTAACAGCTGCGTTTCTGCATCATGACCTGGACCGACCTGACCCGTTGCACAGCACTGGAATCAGTCACTCGGCGTTCACCGACATGCAGACGATCGAGCAGAGCGCGCCTGCCTCGGACCCTTTCAGTCGACGTGGCGCCGACTCGTTCGGGCGAAAGGCGCGCGACGCCGACACCGACGACTTTGAGGAGCTCGGCTTCAAGTCTTCCAACAAGTAAGTCGGATTTAACACTGGCTGGCGCCCGTCATACTGCCTGCATTGGTGTCATGCTTGTTGATTGCACCTGAGACTGCATGCGCACGCACTTATTAAATAGTTGTTTATGGCCATACCTCTGGTGTGCTAGGTTCACATTTTGTTCATTGCATAATCATTGTTCCCATATGTCGTTATTCATGTCGACACCCATATACGCGGAATCTTAAGCAAGGTTCCTGCATTCACACATCTCACATTTTAAGACATGTGTAAGCGTATTGAAATGGATCGTTCTTTATTGGGTTGAACAAGAGTGATTGAGCTGACCATTCGTGGTCTGGAATGCGGGAGAATGTGATATTAACATAGTGCTACTTATGATATGGTTGCTCAGTGTTTGGCAGTATGTTGTTTGCAGTGTCAAAGTTGTGTTATGTTAGTCGGCCATTCGATATAACTGCTCACCTACCGAGCCTCCCTGAACTTAGAAGGCTTGGTGCGAGAGAAGGTATATAATGAAGTGACATTGCGCAAACGAGACAGTGGTTATGACGTGCTTTCCGTGTGCATTACATTTTTTAAATCCGAATTGTTGCTCGCGTGGCTTTAGAAACCAGGGTTCTATTGCTAAGCAGAGCTTGTTGCGTGAGCCCTGGCCTCACCACCCGATCCATGAATTCCATTTCAACGGCAGAATTTTTATCGAAAGTTCAACGTGCCGTCAATGCACCGACATGGCCGCCCGGTAGCTCGTCCCCGGCCTTATCGGGCCAGCTGCCAACTGACACTCCCGGCTGGGGGCTAAATGCGAGCGCGCGAAGCGACTTGAACCCTGTGTTGCCAGGACAGGGGAGACCAGTGGAGGCCAGCGCTCTAACCGGCTGAGTTACCGGGGCGGCACTTGACCTTGACTAACTCGTTGACCCTAGATGACCTGACTTCAAAATGTTGACACAACATGCCAAATTGATGTGGGAAAGGTATGACAAATTGTGGCACACTACCGCGCGCCGTTCGTTCACTATCCGCGAAAAACCTGAGGGGGACGATTGAAGCCCACCCCCCGAGGCGGACGGGTTAAGGAGATATTGATCCTCAACCCATCCATATTAGATCAACATGCTTTTAATCAATCGGTCCCAGTGGCGACAACAATGACAAAAGCATGCATGCTCTAATCAACTGAGCTACCGGGGCGGCAAAGGGTACACTTTACATTGAAGATATCCCCTTCATGTCGTATGCGTAAATATGTCATGCGTCGTTCTCAACTCTACGACCTTACGACATATTTAGCCGTACGACTATTTGCATGTGTATGATGCTTGTTTGCTGTGGGCATCTGATCTGCTGGTAATGTCTCATTAGAATGTAAAATTCTCATTCAGGTCTATTGGTTGGGATAAAATGTGAAATTGAAGGCCTGCATCAACGTGTGTATATGAATCTGCAACGTGCCAGTGTGCTCCTGATTCATGACGAACTCACCTACAGGACACCTGAAGATTATCAAAATATCTCGACTTTCAAACTCTTCACCAGTTTCCCATGAGTGAGACCTTCTGTCGCTGGTCACATATTACCAGTACCCTTCCATGGAGTTTATCGAACACCCACCGATCACCAGTAGCCCTTCATGGAGACGGACACTTCACGCCTGACCACCAGTGCTCTTTCTACCCTTTGCACTCAGTACACAACAAAGTCCCTTGTGCCCGTTTGCAACCGGTGCTCTTTGTATGCAGTACCCTTTGTACCTGGCATCAATTGCACCCCTTACTCTTTATAACTGGTACCCTTTGTGCTCGGTACCCTTTGCATCCAGTACCCCTTTTACCTAGTACCATTTGTAGCCAGTACCATTTGTAGCCAGTGCAATGTATATCCATATGCCACCAGTCTCCTTCGGTGGGTGTGGAGTCGGACAGCTGTCAGCTGTCAGCTGACATCATCTGGTTCTGGCTGGTTATTGGTTTTAAGACACATCGACCGTTGAGTCATGTAGCGTCGCCACTCTCCCACGCCGATTGGTCTAGGGCAAAGAGTAGCGACAGGTGAGACCCGAACCCACCACCTTTCGATTGTGAGACGAGCAACTTACCCCTAGACTACTCGTCCCCCTCCATCTGGTCCTGACCCACCACCGACGCACAGGGCAGATGAGGACGACTTCTTCGGCGGCTTCTCGTCGGGCACCGGTCTGGGTGGCCTGACCAGTAGCAGCAGCAGTGGCGGCGGTGGTGGCAGTGGCAGTGGCAGTGGCAGCGGCAGCGGCAGTAGCGGTGGTGGTGGCGGCGGCGGCGGCAGCGGCGGCAGCGGCGGTGGCGGTGGCTGGGGGAAGAGCAGCTCCGTCTCCAGCTGGGACCGGCCCGCGGCCGAGCCGACGCGCCGGCCGCCGCCAGCAGACGTCAGCAAGACCGCCTGCGGCGAGGACGCGCAGAAGAAGTTTGGCAACGCCAAGTCAATCTCGTCGGCGGCCTATTTCGGCGACGAGCGACCATCGGTGAGAGGGCAGGCGCATCGGCGTTAACGCCCGCTGGAATAACTGTACATCAAGGACGGTTTGTGTAGGTTTTAGTTGGTGAAGTCAATATCAACAAATCAGTCTCCCCCTGGGACCCTGAGCAGTTTTCAGGTGGCATGGAGGAATGTACCTCAGCAGGGCATGTGAGGGGAACTTAAGGATGCTGAAGCAAAAATGAGACTGCGTGCCAATTCATTGGGTGTTGCCAACATGCACGCTTCGCTTGAAGGGCGCTCCGCCCTAATCATTTCATTTACGCTCTATGCAAGACTTTCCCGCACCGGGAATCGAACCTGGGTCCCGCCAGTGGGAGTCGTGTATCCCAACCACAAGACCATGCGGGGGGCGCCAGGTGCCGTACTGATGGCGCGTTTTGTGCTCAGATATCTCTGTTTTGTGATGTATCGTTGGTTCACCTCCGGCTCGTTTGCTACATCCGTGCAGTTCATCAGAATGCGTTCCTATCTGCGATGGTGCTGCGCTTGCGTGTCATCTGCCCTCCCGTGATCTTTCTGACCGACGCGCTGGTCTGTTTCAGTTCGAGTCGCAGCAGAATTTGAACCGATTCCAGGGCGCGAGCGGAATTTCATCGGCCGATTATTTCGGCGAGGCTCGGCCCACGTCGCGCGGCCGCAGTGGACCCATGCTGCAGGTCAGTGATCGCTAACATCGCCAGCGAGCTGGAGGCTCTCGCCTGGGCCGATTTTGCTATCGCAGTACGTCAAATGTTTGAAGTCCATCCTGCGTGACTTTCTCTTCCCAGCGTGGCAGTACTTAAGGAACGTGTCACAGGAAATGCGTGAGTGGTTGTCCTCGCCTGAGCATGCTACACTGCAACGAGCTGTATCATGTTGAGCGCTGTCAGTTATCCAGGGCTTCCTTCGTACAACTGCGACGGTCCGGCGGAGGTTCCGCCTCGAATGAGAGGATCATGCAGCATTAGTCTACCCCTCTATTTAGCTTCATCATGTATTATAATACATTGACTGCATTCCCCAGGGTGGACGCTATATAGCCAACGCAGTCGATATGGCCCTAAGTTCAAGTAACAAACCACCCGCCAGGGTGTGCCGACTTCCCGTCCCATGCTGTGTATGCCTTCACATGCTTGGCCTTGTCTCTCTGACACTGGTGTACTGTGAGGTTAGCACGGCCCTGTTGTGTGTCTGCCTTGGAAGGGGACTTGCCTTTCTGTTCTAATGTGGTCAGAGCGGCGATATCCTGCGACTAAGGTGTGATGCCTTCAGATCCTGCATCCTTGGCATCTGCCCGGCACCTGTGACGTGAGCTTGACCTGTGACCTCAGGCACCTGACCTGGAGGACGTGAAGGAGAGCGTGCGGCAAGGCGTCACCAAGGTGGCCGGCAAGCTGGGTACTCTGGCCAATGGCGTCATGTCGTCGTTACAGGTCAGTCGGCGACCGTCTCGGGTGGGGTCAGCTATGCGTCCCTGGCCAAGTGTCGTGGCTTCGTGGAAATGACATGGCGGCAGGGCCTGCGGACAGGGTATGGGATTATCTTAAGGAATGGACATGGAGGAGGGCTGTAGAGTTTTGGTATGACAAAGAGTCAAGGGGGATTATAACAACCGGGTATGCAAATCATTTAGGATCAAGCGATGATGAGAGTCCTGTCCTGTTGTTCAGGTCTGAGAAAAAACGTTGAGGACATGTCTAGCATATGTGTGAGGATCATGCACGCAGAAGCTCGTTGGGGACATGTCTGGGACGAGGGAGTCTAAGAGATGAGATATGAGCCCGGTCAGCGTTTCGCCGGATGAGATCTCTGATACTGTCATGAGCTTGGGGACGGGATTGGAATATTTCGTGGAATGTTCACATGCCGTGCCAGCTAAGACTGTCTCGCCGACTAACTGTCAACCCTCCGCCGTGGTGAGCCTAGTCCGAGCTCTCCCACCATAACTTACCTGACTCAGGCTGTCCCTGCCGTGTCGTACCTAACTCTAGCTCTACCTGTCGTTACGCAATTAACCCAGGCTTTCCTTGTCGTACCTAACCCCAGCAATCCCTGCCGCGTCGTACCTAACCCAAGCTGTACCTGCCATACGAAACTAACCCAGGTGCTCACTGTCGCGTTGTGCATAACCCAGGCTCTTCCTGCTGTAGCGTACTTAACACATGCTCTCAGTGCGGTGTCGTGCCTAATTTGACCTCTCGCTGCCGTGTCGTACCTAACCCAGTCTCTCCTTGTCGTGTCGTACCTAACCTGAGCTGTCCCTGCTGTAACGTACCTAACCCCGGTTATTCCTGCCGTGTCGTACCATCCTCGAGCTATCCCTGGCGCATCGTACTTCACCCGAGCTATCCCTGGCGTGTCGTATTTAGCCCGAGCTATACATGCCGTGTCGTACCTAACTCTAATTATCCCTGTTACGTCGTGCATAACCCAAGCTCTCCCTGACTTAACGTACCTAACCCAAGTTCTCTACCGTAGCGTATCTAGCCCAGGCCCTCCCCGCCGTGTCGTACCTAGCCCGAGGTCTCCCTGTCGTTGCATGCCTAACACTGGGGCCGTTTTCCGCGTCGTTCCTAATCCGAGCTGTTGTGACATACTTAACCTGAGGTCTCCCCGCCGTGTCGTACCTAACCTGAGCTTTGCCCGCCGTCGGACACTGACTAACCGTGTCACGGGTGTGTCGCTGTCAGCGGAAGTCCTAGCCGGCCGGCGACGGAGACATGCCGGTACCCGGTGAGCATGTTGTGTGATATGTGTCGTGTGAAGTTTGCTGTCTTCGGTGTGCTGTGTGGTTGATGGCGTGTGCTGTGTGAGGTGTGCCGTGCCGCTCCGCATTGCTTGATCCATGAGAGTGCTAGCTGTTCTTGATGGCGTGGGTTTGTGCTTACGTATGTCGCCAATGGTGTTGTGGAGCAGTGCTGATGTGTTCGAACATACTTCCCCTCGCCTTGCACACACCCACACACTTGATCCTCTACACCATAATATGATACATTTAGGAATTATCTGCCATTGAAGGCTTTGCTTCAAATCGGATGCGTTCCTGCATCTGGTTTGACCACACTAATTGTGGAATATGTATGTAACAACAAAGTATACATGCACTGTATGTTTTTAGCAGCACCAATGTGCATACAATAATCGGTATAATATATCTTAATTCCCAGCCAATTAGTCGGATTTCACCGTGTGCTCAGCGCAGTATGATATGCATCGCAGTGTATAGCTAGTGTGATTAATTGGAACAATATCGACAGTCTTAGCTGTGCATCGATAATTAGCTGGCGTCATGCTTGTATTGTTTCCGGTATGAACGTTTGCGCCTTGTCTTTTCCCGCGACAAGATGTTTCGCACTGTCTCAATGTGGGTGATGTATAAGGTGTGCGATTAAGTTTGCGAAGTTACCTAACAATGACTCCGATTGGTCGAAGAGTAAAACAGGACAAATTAGATAGAACTCAGCCTGAAGGTATTATGGGCCTATATCAACAATGCAGTCGGTGCCCCCTAAATCCGAAATAACTAACTAATCTGAAGCTATTCAGCCAGAGGTAGCCGATGTAGCTGGTACGGTCCGTGGCAGTGTCAGGGATGCATGGGTTATTGCATCATCTTATATGATGGGACTGTCTAACCGCGCCTAGTGTGCTCGCCTTGTGCTGTGGAAGCTCGATCACTATTGCACTATTGAGATTACTATTGCGCTTTGCGTGTTTACCCGGGGTTTGTGTGCTCGGTTGCATGTGGACGAGCGTGCGCGAGGTGCGTGAGCGTGCGTATGTGCGTGCGTGATAGTGCGTGCGTGTGCGTGTGCGTGTGCGTGTGCGTGTGCGTGTGTGTGTGTGTGTGCGTGTGCGTGTGCGTGTGCGTGTGTGTGTGTGTGTGTGTGTGTGTGTGTGTGTGTGTGTGTGTGTGTGTGTGTGTGTGTGTGTGTGTGTGTGTGTGTGTGTGTGTGTGTGTGTGTGTGTGTGTGTGTGTGTGTGTGTGTGTGTGTGTGTGTGTGTGTGTGTGTGTGTGTGTGTGTGTGTGTGTGTGTGTGTTTGGAATGTCATCTGCATGCTTTGTTTTGTTCTCAGCGTGAGGATTGCTGTGCTCATAGCGACTTTCAAAGTGACCACTGGTAATATCCTGCTAATTGCAGTAACCGGACGGGTCGCGGCGGTGCGTACACGATGGTTGGCCTCACATTCAGTTGTACGCATCATGATCTTCACTTCTCTTTTTTTCTCTCTATGTGTCTGTCTGTCTCTGTCTCTGTCTCCGTCTCTGTCTTTACCGTTATCTTTATCTTTCTCCTTGTCTCTGCCTCTGTCTATATCTTTATCCTTCTGTTTCTATCTTTATGTCTGTCTCTGTATCTCCTATATCTCTATTTTTATATCTCTGTCGCTGTCTATAGCTATGTCTATCTTTATAGCTACATATCGTGTAGGTGTTGCCTGCCTTTTTTGCTTACAGACATGCTTGCTTTTTATCTCTCAATGTGCCTCTCTCAGTTTTTTACTGTTCATTATTGACTGATGGCAGTCAATCCGTTGCTGTCTAGGGAGGTTGCTGGTTTGTTTGTTGGAATCATACTGGAGTGGTAATTTGTTTCGTGTTTTCACGTTCATCTACCATATTCGAACTCTCCGATATGTGCATTTTAAGCTTTTCTGCGGATTCGGATTACAGCACTGCTCTAGTTAATACGCTGTCGATGTCGCTTTCCTAATATCCGACTATAGCCTGTGAAACTACCACTAGCTGTGTATGCGTCACACACACACACACACACACACACACACACACACACACACACACACACACACACACACACACACACACACACACACACACACACACACACACACACACACACACACACACACACACACACACACACACACACACACAACACACACACACACACACACACACCACACACACACACACACACACACACGCACACACACACCAACCACACACACACACACACACACACGCACACACCACACCCACACCCCACACCACCACCACACACCCACACACAACCCACCCACCCACCACACACCACCCACACACCCACCACCACCCCCACCCCACACACACACACACACACACACACACACCTGCACACACACACCTACACACACACACACACACACACACACACACACACACACACACACACACACACACACACACACACACACACACACACACACACACACACACACACACACACACACACACACACACACACACACACACACACACACACACACACACACACACACACACACACACACACACCTGCACACACACACCTGCACACACACCTGCACACACACACACACACCTGCACACACACACACACACACACACCTGTACACACACACCTGCACACACACACACACACACACACACACACACACACACACACACACACACACACACCTGCACACACCTGCACACACACCTGCACACACACTTGCACACACACCTGCACACACACACACACACACACCTGCACACACACACACACCTGCACACACACACACACACACCTGCACACACACACACACACACACACCACACACACACACACACACACACATATATATATATATATATATATATATATATATATATATATATATATATATATATTCACAATATCCAGCCAGTATCTCACAAGAGCTAGATCCAGCAGCAGCATCTGGTGGGCCGCAGTCTGCGAGTTCTCTGAGCGCCTTTGCACTATTCATACTATCGTCTCTGAAACTCGAAATGCATGTCACTGTTTGTTTCGTTATTATGCACTACTACCACATACGTTTGATTATGCACTATATCAGTGATCTGTATTTGATCATAGTGTTTCGGTATATGTGCATGTTTCGGCACTGCCTTTGTCTGCATACATAAAAGCATTGGGTTCTATTTTATCCGACGTCGCATGTTACATGTGACGCTTTTACCAGATAGGGAATGTCTGTTCGAAGTTCGGTGGAAGTCCCTTTTGCAAATAATTATCAGATAGCATATGTGTGTGTGCGTGCGTGTGCGCGCGTGCGCGTGCGCGTGAGTGTGCGTGTGTGTGTGCGCTTTTGAAGTAAGGTGCTTCCTGACGAACTATTCCGGTGCATTTTCGGCACTGCATAGCCATGACCGTGACTGCTTCGGCGCAGGTCACGTAACTCCAGTTCAACTGACTCATGTCGCCCTGAGCTGATGTCAATCATTCTGCCGTGCTCGCTGTCGTGCACATTGTCACTGCAAACCGTTGTCGTGTCGGCAGGACAGCTACTACTGATGGCGAGCCACGGGCCAAACCATATCTCGCTGCGCCGGGAGCCTCCAGACAACTCAGCCATGTTTCCGCAGGCGCGAGCAACTGGCGAGATGGCGTTTATATCCGCGTATGTGTAGCCTATCATAGTCTGAGCTGCGTACCGCACCTGCCGGGCATAGCGCGTGCGGGGTGTGCGGTACAGAGATACCGCAGCAAAGCTCTGCTGGTGAGAGGATATTGCTTCGATGCGGAGTCTGCATGCTGCTCGCTGCGAGCAGAGAGCAGTCGCTCACCGGCCGAGCTGTGGCCAGTCGCGGGTCCCGGGAGCGTCGCGAAGCTTCCATGGAAAGGCGCGTGTGACCCACCTCCCAATGTGACATTCAGATCGGTGTCGAATGTCACCCGCAGAGAAGCACCTTCGCGTCGTTCCATGCGAGTGTGTCTCGGTCCGGTGCCGAATACCACAAGCCGCCGTTTGGAAGTGGTCCGCTCAGGTTATGAGTGTCACGTGTAGACAGAAGCGGCGGTTCTGGAGCCGGCGGGTGGTGGGGTGATGCCTTGACTTGGAGGTGCCCGCCTCACGCTCTGAGCGGCCATATGTGGATCACAGCGGTCGTGATCGGGGTTGCCCTTACCGCGATGCCCGTATGCAAACTGATGCGTTTACTGCGGTGTAGTCAATTGGTGCGTTACATGGAGTTGGATCGATTTATTGATGTTGTCAAGTTTGAATTGGTTTTTGCACCTGCAACCTGTTGTAACTTATATTCTGAAATTGCTTCGAAGCAGTGCGTGCTAACATGTGAACAGAAAATCTCGTATTCGTGTTGCTTGTTTCAACTGTAATGGTTTTCTTTTAGGTGTACTTGGTGGGGGTTTGTTCTTGCGGTGATTGTATGTATCGTGCAAGGCTTTAGCTGTAGCTGTAAGGCATTTTAGATGCAGAAACTCTTTTTTTGATCTTTGGGAAATCTTGGGATGCAAATATAGTACGTTTTTAGCCTTGTCTTTGCTGTCGGCAATCGGCGATGATCTTTCACAGCGGTAATTTCTCGTATGAAACATGGCCGGCCGAGTGTTCCCTGTACACGTCGCGGCCTGGTTAAGCGGTGCATTGACCTTGACGTCTGAGCCCGACTGACAGTCATCAATGGGTACATAGATGTATTTACAATAAATAGTGTTCACAAGTAATGGTATGCTATGGTCTTACTTTGCTCCGAACATTGCAGCACACATGAAACCATAGCCCAGTTAGATGAGCCGAGCGAAGCTGGGTGTAACCTAGTCACGGGCATCCCGCCTGTGAGATGAGAACCGAACAGGGCCGAGTGTCACATTGTCACGGACATCCCGCCTGTGAGATGAGAGCCGAACAGAGCCGATTGTCACCTAGTCACGGACATCCCGCCTGTGAGGTGAGAGCCGAACAGAGCCGATTGTCACCTAGTCATGGGCATTACAACTGCGAGATGAGAACCGAACAGGGCCGAGTGTCACATTGTCACGGACATCCCGCCTGTGAGATGAGAGCCGAACAGAGCCGATTGTCACCTAGTCACGGACATTACAACTGTGAGGTGAGAACCGAACAGAGCCGAGTGTCACCTAGTCACGGACATTACAACTGCGAGATGAGAGATGTCACTTTGTGGCGGAGATCTCGGCTGCATACGGAGGGACGCGTGCCGCCTATGTAACCGCGCGGCGTGTGGCAGCTGGTGAAGATGCTTCGTTTCCATGTAGTGACTGATGCTTGTAGGGATGCCGATATCGTGCCATTTCCGCTCACGAAGCCCCAATGTTATGTGCCGTGGCCATGGCCTCACAATATGGTCGAAAGTAGACCCACAACGTCACATCGATCGCGAAATGGATCGCAGCGGTCGCGGCGTTCTCAACACGTCAACAAACTCGAGAATGATGCGCGCACATTGGCCTCTAGAACGCGGCGAATAGTGACTGCAGCGGCAGCAGCGGGGGATCCGTTGCCATGGTGATGGCTGGCGTGTCGGTCGGCGCGCCCGTAGTCGCCGCCACCAACTCAACTATTGAGTCCAGCGTCATGTCGCTGTTGTCGAACGGAATGAACACGATTCGCTCGGTGCTGGCCGCGGCCGTCTGGACTTCTGTGCTTGTGGCTGTGCTGGCGCCCGTCGTCTGGGTCGTGACAGCGGCCGTGATCTGCTCGACGTTGGCCGCCACCGTTGGTCCGGCCGTGGTGGGGTTGGCGGTGGTCGGCGTGGTCCGTTTCCGCTCTGTAGTGCGCTCCCCGGCGTGTCTGGTGCCAGTCTGATCGGTGCTGCTGGTGGCGGTAGGCGCGGCCTCCGTGGCTGGCTCTGTGCTGGCCTCCGCCAGCTCGGTGCTGGCCGGCGGCAGTGACGAGCCGTCACGAGTCACTCCCAGCGGCTGGGTTGCGCGCGGCGCCGGATTCTCTGTCTTCACCAGCACGGGCGTGATGGTGGTGCGGGTCACTTCCGCCGCGGCCCACGGCCGACCGGCGGCCGGTCGCGCCGTGCCCGTTGGCCGAGTGGGAGTCCGCTGTCGCACGACGCCGAGCAACGTGCGCTTGCTGGGTGAGTCGCGCTGCTCCATGTTGGAGCCCTCCTGGTTGACGGTGACCAGCGCGGATTCGGTGGTGGTGGGCGTCGCTTCGGTGGCCTCGGTCGTCTCCAGCAGGCTGGCCAGTGTCGATGAGCGGGCCGAGCTCGGCCGCGTCGCCGTCGACGGGCGCTGGGTGCGCTGCCGTACGCGGAAACCATCTGGACGGAAGCGGCGCCGCATGGGCCGCGCGCTCGTCTCTGGCTTCTCGGTCGGGACCTCCGTACGCTCCACCGACACGTCGGCCTCAGCCTCGGTGGCGCTCACCGTCTGCCGGTCGGGCGGCGCTGCCGGCCTCTCGGTGCGCAGCCGGAGTCGGCCCTGTGTCAGGCGGCGGCCCCCGGTGCGGCCGTCGGCGCGCGATCTGATCCGACCCGACGGCACGCCGCCGGACCGACCCACGTCGGATGTCTCGGCGGCGTCTGCCGCTGATGGGTCGGCGTCGACGGCGGCAGGACGGGCCGCGGTCGGCCGCCGACGCACGACGCCCTTACGCTGTCGGTTGCGCCTCCGCTCGTACAGCAGCCGGAGCCGCTCCTGCGTGGTTTTGGCCGCCGTCGCCAGCGCGCGGCTCGCCTCCAACCCGCGCTCGCGCATTTGGCGCAGGTCCGCCGCCGTCGCCTTGATTCCTCGCTCTTCGCCACCGTCTGTGACCTCCGCCTCCACCTCTGCCGCAGCCGACCCGGCCGCGGCCGGCGCGACATCTGTCGGCGTGGTCTGGCTGACCTCAGTGACCGCCGAGGTGGGCTCGGCTGTGGTGGTACGCACCCTGCTCCTGCGGCGGCCGGGTCGGCGCACTCGTGTCCGGAAGCCGGATGGCCGGCGGCCTCTGACGGTCACCGGCTGCTCGGTCGTCGTGTCGAGACCGGCCTGCTCCGTCGGCTGGTCTGCCGCTGGCGAGTGACCGGACGTGGCCTCCGCCTGATCAGCCGGCTGCTCCGCCTCCTCGGCCGCTGCAGCTCCGACCTGGTCGGCGGGCGGCTGGCGCCCGCTGGGCCGCAGCCGGTTGCGGGTCCGGCTCCGGAAGCCGGCCCGTCTCCCGCCGCCGGCCGGCCGTCGTCTGCCGAACTTCCTGGGCGTGTCGGTGGGCTTCGAGGCACCCTTGGCCTCGTCGCTGGTCGTGTCTTCACCGGCGGCTTCGGCCGACGGGGCGGTGGTGGTGCGGCGTCGACCCGTTAGCCGCCGACGGGACGGACGCCGGCCGAACCTTCGTGTCGGTGGGGCACTGGTGGTGGTCGTGGCGGCAGCGGTGGTGGTGGCGGCCCTGGTGCTGGTGACCACATCTGTATCCGACGTGGTAAAGCCAGAGTTTTTCAACTCCGGCTGCCGCTCCGGCGCTGCTCGCACAGCGTCGTCGGTGATCTCGTTTGTGACTAGGTTTGGCACGCCTCTGTTGATGCCATTGCTGCCTCCGTTGATGACGTCCCTGATGACTTCATCCGGCAGTCGACTGATCACCTGCTTGGTGAAGTCACGTTCGAACGGCGTCCGGTCGCCGCCGACCAGGTCGTCGACCACCTCGTTGGTGACGTCGTTGTGGCCGGGCCGACGTCTGCGGCCGGGTCGTCGCAGTCTGACGCGCCGTCGGCCCGAGCCGCGCCGGCCGCTGCTCGGCGACACCGTCGTCGGCTCGGGGGCCGGCGGCAGGCGGGCGGCCGTCGGCTCCGGCCGCCGGGTCCGCGACGCCGTTGGCCGCCGCGTCGGCACCACGTCAGTGGGCAGCGGTGACGAGATGTGCGGCGGCGGCGGTGGCTGCGCGGTGACGCCGAACGTCGTCACGTCCTCCGTGGTCGGCCCGTCGAGGCCGTTGAGCGGTCGGCCCGTCGTCGGTCGCGGCGTCGAGCTGCTGAACGGCGCTGTTCCGTCCGCCGGCTGACGCGGGCTCTCGGACGGCGACAGCGACGGAGGCGTCGGCCGAGCCGTGGTCGGCTGCGGCTGTCGACCGCCGAATACATCCGCCTGAGGTGCTCCAAACACACCCGGCTGAGATGTTCCGAACACGCCCGGCTGACGTGTTCCGAACACGCCCGGCTGACGTGTTCCGAACACGCCCTGCTGAGGTGTTCTGAACACGCCCGGCTGACGTGGTCTGAACACGCCCGGCTGACGTGGTCTGAACACGCCCGGCCGAACTCCTCCGAACACCGAGAACGGTGGCGGTGGGCTCGCCGCCGCCGCCGGTCGCTGTGTCGGCAAAAACTCCGTCTGCGCGAACTGATCCGGTGCCTGGACGCGAGTCGGCTCCGCTGAGGGCTTCTCGCCGGCGACGGGCGGAGATGGCGTGCTCTGCGTTGGCACGCGCTGGAATCCGGGGGTCACGCCGCGCACGAACTGCGGCGCCACGAACGTGTTGAAGCCGAGCGGGTTCGGCGCGGCTACCAGACCGGTGCTGAAGTCGCCGAACCGGAAGCGGCCCCCCGGCTGCAGGGCCTGGACGCTGCCGCGGCTGGGTGGCGCGCTTGGGGAACCGCCGAAGCCGGCTGGGATTCGGCCTCCCGCGAACGAGCTGATGCTGGCCACAGAGCTGGGTGGGCTCAGGTCGTCGACTGCTGCGCTGGCGAAGCTGGCGCCGGAGCTGGGCGGCCCCTGGTCACCAACCGGAGCGGAGGCGCTGGGCCCGGGTCGCCGGAATGAAGGGATAGGCCGGAAGCTGCCCGGCAGTGGGTTGCCAATGTTGATGACACGCGGCGGCGAGCTGAAGCGCGGGTCCTGGACAGACGACTGAGGGAAGCCCGGCTGTTGCGTGGGCGGCGCCGTGCCGGCCGGCCGGAACCGCCGCGGCGGCCCGAACGCTCCGTCCAGCTGGAACTGCGGCGGCTGCTGCGGAGCCGCGCCGAACGGCCGTGCAGCTGGGCTGAGCGCCTGCGGCGGCACTGCGCCGCCTCTGGACGGGCCGGCCGGCTGTGGCCGCTGCGACGGCGCGGCAGGCGTCGGCCGCTGCTCCGTGCTCTGCGACGAGCCAGCCGGCGCGCGCGGCCGCTCCCGCTGGCCACTCCCGAGCTGTCCAGTCTGGCCGAGGAACCGGCCACCTCCCTGCGGCCCCACGTTCACGAACTGGGAGTTGAACGGCTGCGGCGGCGTGAACGGCAGTCGCGCGCTCGTCTGCAGCGCTGGACCCAGGAACGGGAACTGCTGAAGCCGGCGCAGCGCGTCCACGCCCGGGTTGCGCGCCACGAACTGACGCTGCCGGCCGCGCTGCCGGCGCGGCCGGCTCCGCCGCTCCGAGACCACCGACGACGCCTGCTTGGGCTCTTCGATGATGGACGACATCTTGGGCCTGCCGTAGTTGGTGATGTCGAACCGTTCGGTGGTGGTGGCTGCGGTCTGCAGGTCTGCCGGCGCCTCTGTGGACACGTCTGCGACCGTGTGTGGATCGGGCTCCTGGAGAGCGGGCTCGGCTGGCCGAATCGACTGCATCTTGGTGCCGAACCTGGCTGGGTTCAGTTCGTGTACCGAGTAGAGCGAGGCATCCTGCGGACTGACGTCGGCGTCCGGGTGGCGGCCCCCGCCCGGCCGCCGGCGGGTCCACCGGTTGGCCGAGACTGTCGGCTCACGCTCCGGCCACGATGAAGAGGCCATTTCCACTGCGTTCTCCACGGGCGGCGACCAGCGCGGCTCGTCGGAGCGCGCCTCTGCCGCCAAGCGCGAGAGCGACCCGAGCCTCTCGCGCCGAGGCGCAAGCGGCTCAAACTCGCCGAAAAACCGGCTGTCGAAGTCTCTCTCCTGCTGCTGCACCGTGTCGCTCCTGCTGCTCCAGCGGCGATCCGCTGCGGCGCCGCTGCCGGGGAAGAACTTGTTGACTTTGGTGTCGATGATGTCGCGCAGAGCCAGCAGACCCTCGTCCTCGACATGCACCTGGCGCTGTCTACGCCTGAGCAGCGGTCGCCTGAGCGGGGTCGGCCCGTACGCGTCCCTCCTGCCGCCAGCCGTGGCCGGACGCCTCTGCGGCAGGTGCAGTCGGTGTGGCGGCCTCGTCTCAGCCGATCCGCCGTCGGGCCCGTCGTGCCGTCGCTGAGCCGCGCCAGCGCCGTTGTTGAGCAGCGGCAGCACCGGCAGCTGGAACGCCTCTGTATCGCGGATGATGTCGTGGATGTCGTTGAGCACGGCCTGGTAGCGGTCATCGGTGCCGCCGTGACGGCGCTGTGGCGGCGGCGGCGGCTCCCGGTAGCGGTCGAGCGGACGCGCCGGTCGGCCGACCGGCGTGCGGCGCCTCTCCGACTGCCGGCGGTGCACCTCCGGCCCCGGCTGCGGCGCCAGCGGGAACGCGTCCTGACGGCGCCGCGCCGGCAGCGGCGGCGGGAACACCTGCGGCCGCTGCTCCGGCCGCCGCTCCGGCCGCTGCTCCGGCTGCCGCTCTGGCTGCCGCTCTGGCTGCCGCTCTGGCTGCCGCTCTGGCTGCCGCTCCGGCCGCTGCTCCGGCCGCCGCTCCGGCCGCTGCTCCGGCCGCCGCTCTGGCTGCCGCTCTGGCCGCCGCTCCGGCCGCTGCTCCGGCCGCCGCTCCGGCTGCCGCTCTGGCTGCCGCTCCGGCCGCTGCTCCGGCCGCCGCTCCGGCCGCTGCTCCGGCCGCCGCTCCGGCCGCCGCTCCGGCCGCTGCTCCGGCCGCTGCTCCGGCCGCCGCTCTGGCTGCCGCTCTGGCCGCTGCTCCGGCCGCTGCTCCGGCCGCCGCTCCGGCCGCCGCTCCGGCCCCGCCGCCGGCCTGCGGGCCGAGTATGGCCGCGACGTCGGCCGACCCGGGTGCTGGGCTGGGTCCGGGGACGTGGTCACGCCCTTCTTCATGATCTCGCCGGCTGGAAACAGGTGCTCCGTGGACCGCGTGACCTGCGGCAATTGCTGCAGGGCGCCGTCCTCGCCACAGCGTAGGTTGTGGCTGAAGTCGCAGATCATCGATTTCTGTCAGCAGAGAAATGGACAGTTGTCAGCAACAAAATCGTTCCTTGCCATGAGCAAATGTTGAGCGATGTTAGTGACATTCAATAATGGGTAAAGCAAGTGACACGAGTATCGCTATTGCTATAGGAGAAGGTATCGGGGTCTCGACAACACACAAAAGGCCAAGCTCACAACAAATCAGCAAACGTGTGCAGACATACGCCCGGCATGTAATGCTTAGCTATTTTTGTATCGAAATTCGATGCATCACTTGGCACCTCAAGTACGTATGGTTTCGTATTTTTTCATTCCGTTCGTTGGCGTGGATGCTATAAAACCTCATCAACCTTATGTCTAGTTGACTTTTATTCTTGCTGCACATTGACACGCTATCCGGGTGGCTTCCCGTATACCTGGTGGAACTTGGATCCCTCGCCGCAGAGGAAGGTGTAGCGGGTGCCGTCCGCACCGCAGTAGTGGAACACTTCACAGTCGAAGTCTGGATCCGCATAGTATCCCTCTCCACGTCTGCACTGAAACCTGTCGCACGCGCAGTTCTCCAGTAAGCTCAACTGGTAGAAAGCCGTGAGCCACGAGTGCTCTCACTGCTCACAGTATGGCAGCTGCGTCTGCTTCGTATGAAGTCTGAAGTGCGTGTTGCCCAAGTGGATAGAACCTCGTCGGACATGTCGAGCGTGTGGGCAGCATAAGCACAATTAACCCTCTCTGCCACCAGCAAGGCTGCTGTGATCACACCTGTCGAAGTGGCTGAATAACAGCCTTAAAACGTCCACAATCTGGGCTATTTGTGCTCGGCCGAAACGTTTCTCACAAGCCCACGCAAGTGAGTATATTATTTGTGGGTCAAGATGCCAGCACGTAGCCACGCCGGGCTTTACAGCTTACGGACTAATTACACCTATTTACCATACTCCACTCCGCCAGTTCATGTTGACATACATGTTGGCAACGTTGCAAGCCGCATTTCGGCAGCTGTTCCATACTCGACAGACTAGTTCGATTGCGGAAACAGTGCCGTCAATGTTGACATATGTGCATTGGAAAACAATCTGATTGAGCCGAAATTGGCCGAAATCTCGCCGAAGTCGGGCACACTTCTCGCATATGGTGCGCTTATCTCAAACTCCCAAGCACTTTTATCACACCCAAACCGAATAATCGAATTAGCATAGGTAACACGTTGTGTAGCCATCTATTCTGTCTCAGCCTTCCCGTTCAGTGTATGCCGCATGTCATCGTTCAACGCGACATCCTCCATCGGATTGACTTTGTTGTTCGGCCTCCGTGCGCATGGATCATAACCGTTACATCGCGACATAGCCACGTGGCCGGCGGCTGACTGCATGACGCTCGGTAGGCGCCGACCGGGCCGGCCTAGGCTAAACTCGCACAAAACCTTTCTTTGGACAAAAAAGTTCCTTCTTGCAAGGAAACATTCGAATGAAGATTATCAAAAATGAACATGAAAAGACCAGGTCAGATTCCAAGTGGACATATCAGGATGCTAAACACCGAAACAAAGAAGAATTTCAGTTTGAAAAGCGTGATGGTTGGGTCAGGGCCGGCTCGCACAGACTAATGCCACATATGCACCGGAGTTCACTCGCTCCGGCATCGCCGTCACTCGTGATCGTCATTTAAATTCAACATACACCATTCAATCATTCAAGATGCACCAGTACAGCGACGGCGGGATGTGCACAAGCAAGCACAAGACCACGCACCGGCACAACAATGGCAAACCACGCTCTTGCAGCCATTCCGACAGGCGCCGACGACTGCCGTGAAACAGCTGTGAATTCACAGCCGAGCCGGACACAGGCCGGTCGTCGGTTCGCTGAATGCCAGGAGAACAGGTCGGACAGCGATGGACGGCGACAGGCACTGACCGGGTCACACCACACGACCATCGGCCGCTCCCCGTGCACCCTGCACGCTCTGTATGACGACCATCGGCCGCCCCCGTGCACCCTGCACGCTCTGTATGACGACCATCGGCCGCTCCCCGTGCACCCTGACGCTCTGTATGACGACCATCGGCCGCTCCCCGTGCACCCTGCACGCTCTGTATGCCGGCTGGTGCCCGCACGCAGTGTGGTGCGGCTAGAGCTCGCGCATGCCTCTGCTGCCACGCCGAGTAGGTGACGGCCTGATCGCTACGGTTTGCGGTCAGGGGTCACCCGTCGACGTTCTGGCAGACATGGACACTGGATAGGGCAACCAAAGTGGTGATGACTTGCATATGTCACACATTTCATTTATTCATTTATATCAGCTATGGTCTCATCAGGAAATCTTTCCCGGCGTGTCATAGGACGCCCGTGAAATATTAGGAGACAGTAATTCATATTTTCTCTTTTTCAACAATACCTACACTAGTTGGCGTCCTTCATGCCTGTGTATGCATATATACATACATATATATGCATATATATGTATATAAATGTGTGTACATATGTATATATATATATATATATATATGCATGTATATTTACAGTTTTATAATTTCACGATTGTGTTTCGGTTTTGTTCTATGAAAAAGCCTTTCACCGCCGCAACCGCAGATGTATTCTTCGTTGACATTTGGTGATAAGGATGTCCCGGCCGACTGACATGCGGCATACCACAGCGTAGTAGTCTGGCTGGGGACGTAGATAGACGTGGTAGCAGTAGCTCACGTGACTAGAGGGAGCAGTTTGTCGAGTCGACTAGGCGGCTGCTGTGGCTCAGGCTCGCCGTAGTAATCGTAGTCGGGATTGTACTCGCCGTAGTCGATGTAATCAGGCTCCTCCAACGACCCTGCGCCATCTCCGGCTTTCTGTGGGAGGGATGTCGATCAGACCCAAATTGATCGGGTTAGGACTCCACGAGCACCGCTGAACTATCGCCGCTCCTTTGCTCCCTTGTGGAGGGAGTGTGGGTTAGGTCAGAATCATCGGTTCCACCGCGCCATCTTCGATCCTCTGGTGGGTAAAGGGCTAGAGGGCATCAGCGCCATCATGTTATTCCCGGCCCTCTGTCGGGTGTGGTACGGGTCAGGCCAGGAGTTATCAGCGCCGCCGTACCAATCCCAGCCACCTAGGCCTATGTAGCTCCGGCCAAGCCAGGTCAGACATCGTCAATGCCAGCGCACGATTTCCGGCCTCCTGTTGGACAAGAGGTAAGTCAGATCATGGGTCATCACGCTGGTTCTGTTATAAGTCGGAGAGGTCAGAGTCACGTGACCTGCAGTCGGTCCTGTCGTCGATCAGAGCTGATCAGTTAGGTTTGGTGAATGAGTACACCGCGTCAGTGTCAATAGCGTCTGCTGGACATTGCAGATTGGCCAGTTTCGACATCACGACTGAGCTGTTGCAGCCGCTGTTGCCAATGCTGTCTCGTGAAACTCTGAAGAGCCTGTCGTGCAACCCAGTGCGTCATACGTCAATGACACGCATGTTGACAATACACGATGATGAAAGCCCAGCCAGAGAATGGCTACACAGGCGTCCACACCCACAGGTGCAGACACAAGTGTGCCGACCACCACCACGCCGTTTTACGAGGCTCGCGGCGTCCCACGTCCACTGCGCTGAGTATTGTGACCACACCGACCGGCCACGTGACATGTGGCCGACGCGGCTCTGTCCTGCAGTCACCGCGCTGAGTGTTGTGACCACACTGACACCACCGGCCGGCCACGTGCCATGTGGTGGCCGACGTGGCGGCGCTGTCCTGCGGTCATCACACTGACTGGCCGCCGCCACACGGCCGCGGCCGCGCCGCCAGCACCACGCCCAGTGTGCTGCAACCGGCGCTGTTTGTCCCTGACGCGCCGCGGGCCCTGCGGTGGCCGGCACAGTCGCCGCAGCTAGACGCGTAATCGGCGGCGTCCGGCGTGGCCGCAGTTGCGCAGCGTCGCGTCGCGTGTCGGCCGGCAACGATGTTCAGAGCTGGTGGCGGCACCCCGCGGCGGCTCCATGGTGAAAGGTGCTCATCGTCCTTAGGCGGCGGAGGTAAATGGCGGCCAATATGTGGGTGGTTTGCGGTTTGGTGCTGGATGTTCAAGCAGACAGGCTGACATCATAAGACCCCTAATGGGCGATGCTGGGCATCCTCTGTGATTGTGTGCCTCAGAAAGCCGGAAATAAGTTACTGATAGCTATGATTGCATCGCCTGCCTTTAACCTAGATTGTGATTGATATTGGCAATATTATTCATTCACATCACATTTTTCTCGTATCAAGTTCTCTGTATACTTTCCAGGATGTTCGTTAACCTTTATAATCGATGAACTGGCTGATTTTGTGACAAATTAGCTGCACCCTAAAGTATCACCTCCCTTATTGAACTACGGTACTCATACCATTACAAACACACAAATATATATATATATGCATATATGTATATATGCACACACACATGTATATATATGTATATATATGTATATATACATATACATGTGTATATATATATATACACACATGTATATATATATATATATATATATATATATATATATATATATATATATATATATATGTTTATATATATATATATATATATATATATATATATATATATATATATATATATATAGTATATATATATATATATAGCATAGTATTGATCAACTCGAGTGCAAAGTGAGTGGACAAATTTATTTGGACATGAAATACGTCACATTAAACTACGTTTTGTGCGACGCAGGATCCTCTACTTCTGTGCACAAAATGCAGCGAAATCAATAAACCGCTGTACGCTTTCACATCAGTTCTATATTAACCCGTCCCGTCTCGGGGGGGGGGGGTCTTCAACCGCCCCGCCCCTCAGTTTTTTTGCGGATACCGGACGAACGGCGCGCGGCAGCGCACCCAAATTTTTGCACACCTTTTTCCACATCAATTTGACATGCTGATTCAAAATTTTTAAGTCAGGTCATCTAGGGTCAACGATTTATTCAAGGTTAAGTGAGGTCACCTCCAAAATATTCAACCGGTCGTCACGCTTTAACGGATACAGATATTTTAATGAAACCTTCAGCGTTGGCTTATCTTTACGGATGCAACAAAACGTACGAGTTGAATTTTTCATTTTTTTTCGTTTTTGACTACATATAAATTTTGCGTATTTGTCATATTGTAGTTTAAACACAGGATTCTGGCTAAAGTAAGCATTTTTTATTAGGGCAAGTTGACTTCCAAGAACATGTCTGGGTCTGCTCTACCCATTGGAGAAGGAAAATTAAACAAAACTTGAAAACTCAAAATTTTGAACTTTCGAAGAAAAAAATATTATTTTTGGGGGACCAAAAAAATTATAGCCCGGGTCGATTTAGCTGTCCTTTTCTCATTCCAAATAATTTTTTTTTTCTTCATATATCCCCCAAAATGAACTCCCCAGAGTAAAAAGCATAATGCAAGTCGTGAAAATTCGTGAAAATCTAGCCCCCTGGTGACGTTACTTTTGGGGGAATTTTTTGTTTGGGGTGGACCCGGACCCTACTCGTGGAGCGCTTTCCGATGACACCTCTTCCGTTTTCGTGCGATGCTTAGTTTGGATTTTAGAGGGGGGGTCTTCAACCGCCGCCCCCCCCCCCCCCGAGACGGGGTGGGAGGATTTGACAGGAAATACGGCGCGGGTTAAAGCATGTTAAGGGTCAAATACTTTGACTGGCTCCAGATGGCCATCCAATCGGAATTGTCTCCAAGTTTGACGACACAAATTTGGTGATTGATTCACTTCTGGAAAGCCTTCGCTCTGCCCGGCTGTCGTCGCCGACCTTTCAACTTCCGTGCCGACCTTTCCATCCCGTGCTGACCTGCATATTCCGTGCCGACCTCTATATTCCGTGCCGACCTGTATATTCCGTGCCGACCTGTATATTCCGTGCCGACCTGTATATTCGGTGCCGACCTGTATATTCGGTGCCGACCTGTATATTCCGTGCCGACCTTTCCATCCCGTGCTGACCTGCATATTCCGTGCCGACCTCTATATTCCGTGCCGACCTGTATATTCCGTGCCGACCTGTATATTCCGTGCCGACCTGTATATTCCGTGCCGACCTTTGCATTCGGTGGCGCAGCACGACACGTCTCATGCAGCTGGAAACTCGATGAAATATGCAATCATTTGTCAGAATGTGCTTATATGCTATGTATTGCATACGTGTCGATCGATACATACATCTTATAACACACATCGTACGATGTATACATGACTTGGTTGTGACGTCCGCGCTAAACAGGGACGACGTTTCTCCATATTCCACCATGGCGCTGATTGGAGAACGAGAAAGTTGAAATAAAACTCGTATCGGGCCATTTCGATCATTCAAAAGTGGGACAGCAATGACGTATGGACTATTTAAGAAAGAAATTGTGGAAGATGTTGCGTTGTTAAGTTGCGACTGCCGGCGGAGACTTGCCAGTCGCTCCGCATTTGGTAGTGACAATCTTGGTGTGGATCAGATTGCTGCTTTTTCTGCCACAACATGCAATTATGGAAAGGAATGTATTTCAGAAGCAGGCTTCTGCAGTACAGTTTGCAAGATCGTTGGCATAATGAATGCATCGTCTCGCATAACTAAAGCGTCTAAACTCCTTAGCCGAAGGGGTTAGATCACCACATCGCATGAAGATGTAGGGCATTGCGTGGTGATTATTCAATGATCTGTGACGGCTAAGCCCAATTAGAACGGGATACAATAGTACAGGGTCAGCCTAGCCAGGGGAATCGTTTTCTGAAGGCGTGGCATCTCCAAAAGTATGCAAAACAATAGCTGTGGACATTGCTATGATAAATAGTCTAATCCAGTCCAGTAGATGCCATCGAACATGCAGAGGTAACTGGACTTGGACAAATTTTCTGTTATCGCCAACCTCAGGTCGGGTCGGGGTAAGAAGCGGTGAGAGGGGAGATAAGGAAAGAGCGTACGAGCCCCACTCAGGAGCGTGCAATCATGCATTGACTCCTAAGGGAAATGCCCTTCAGTTCCTCCTCGTCCACCTTTCTCTTTCCTCTCCCTTCCTTTCTTACTAAAACCCAACCCAAGGGACGCCAATGCCAAAAGTGCATCCAATTCCTCATTTTCGTCTAATGCATCCTCGTGTGCGTCTGCTCAACTGGCATGAGTGTATTTTTACTATGGCAAGGTTGGTCTTCTAGTTCTGTATTTTCCTTCCTTCAGCGTTAGTAGTTACTCAATCATCATATAATAGCTCGGCATGGTGTATGACTTTGCTAAGCAGCATACCTTATGTGTAAAGTGTAGCAGCATGAATATGATAAAATCTTAAGTAAATTAATACTTCAATTAAGATGTCTTTCAGCCTATAATGGCCACCTTTAAAAAACAAATATTGTTTGCAAAAAAATACCGCGTATTTCTCCAATGGCTTCCTACTCAACTGAGCCCATGTGATAAATTTCCCGTTTGGACATGTCGCGACACATCACCCTCTCACTTCTGTTGATATTTCCGTTGTTCTTGATCATTCTCTCCGTTACCGTCATAGGTGATTCTTGGTAATCATTACACCGATTGAAAAATATTAACCCGTGATGCAGTAATCATAGATTATTTTCATGCGCGATTGCCTAAATGTCGCAAATTCTGTGGAACCTCGTCGTCTCACTGAACCTCATATGGCCCTTCCTTCATCTTAAATACACAGCACCGTGGAACACGTTTTTCATTTGGAAAGAGGAATTGAATTTGTTGTGGTACCAATATGGGAGCTATGCTATGCTTCTTACACCAGCTGGAGAAATTCGAAGTTGCCGACGAAACCCTCTGCTTATTGCACCCAGCTAAATGCTCAACTGAAGAAGATTGTCCAATGAAATTATTTGTACAACAACCGAAGTATGCTGCAATTACAAAGAACCTTTCCTTTCGTGTGTAACGCAACGAACTTCTTAGTCGGAACCCACGATGATATTGTTTTAATTTAAAGTCCGAATGTAATTGTTCTTGTTGGTTCCAATCATACGAATCTACGGGTGCGTCGGGAGGTGAATATGTCTTCCCACGTTTATGAGAGCATGTGATAAGGCCTTGATTGTGAATTACTGAGCATGTACACACAAACCACAACCAATATGGTCTGGTTCTTTTACCTCATGGTGCTTAGGCATCATAGCATTTGTGCGTGCCGTGAGCATCACCTAAGGATAATGAACATTGTTTTTCGTTCATGAGTGGATGGAATATGTATTTTCTCGTCACAACCACCTGGAAAGTAGGAAAGAAAAGGATTCAGTCATGTTCAGTGACAACACGCAAATATCGTCTTTTCTGAATCGATATTGGTACTTCTGACTGGGATCGAGCCGCGCTTGGCTTCAGCGGCCACTTCTCTTTCCTACTTTCTAAACGGACGTGCTACATAGGTTACCCACTTACTTATTAATGGTTTCAAAATTCAGGAAGATAATATGGATGTGTCTCTTTTTCGCCACGGATGTATATTCAATAAGAAACTAAAGAAGCGCACAGTATACTATGCAAGAGGCAATCATTGGCTGAATGAGATGAGCGATTCCGCCAGATGCGGTAAGGTACCACCATTCGTCACCAAGCAAAACACTAATATTGCACGAAAGAAGTGTGTTATTTTTGTTACGACCTTTCGCGCCGAAGGATGTAAAAGTCCGCATAGAAATGCATGGTTTTCAACAACATAATTAATATCCCCTTGTGGTCCGTTGTGAAATCAAGTAAATTTGGACTATTTTCAACAGACTAGTTTGATGGCATTATTTTAGCTCATCTAACTAGCCTAACATGTCATATGCCCTCATAAATTTTGTTAAAAGATAAAAAACGCTCGCCGTCTACATCGTTTTGCGCCGCCTGTAGTCCAGAATTGAGTGCGATGTATGAATGTTTTAAAAACGTCGAAAGTCAAGGAGGAGCATGTTGCTAGCCACAAAGTAACAAATCCAGACTGCTACCATCATCAACTACAGACAGCTCGCTGGCGGCATGCTTTGTGCTTCAAAATGTTCTCCCCGTGCGTGTTGGCATGGACGCCCATCACAATGCAAATGCATCGAAAATTGTCCACCCCGAGTGCCACAGTATTTAGAGGACGTTTGGTGGAGCTCAGTGCACCGTGCCCATTTTCAACCGAATGCGTGTGACAATTTCTGCGTGGCGTGCAAGCGTCCACAGCTGCAAGGTAGACAGCGGACGCGAGCGCTGTCTGACCTCACGTGACTACCGACTGTCGCGCCGGCGGAGGTGGACGCCGACAGCCATTGCCGACCGATCGCCGCCTCCTTTGTGTGCTCCTTTCCCTGAAGCGTGTGTTGCTTCAGACTGACCGGCCGCGGCCGTCGCCTGGCGGTCAGCCGGCGTCTCCGGCCAGCAGCTGACGTCAGCCAACAGCTGACGTCAGCCAACAGCCGACAGCCAGCCATCATCCGACAGCCGACCAACAGCCGACAGCCGACCATCGGCTGACAGCCGGCCAACAGCCGACAGCCGGCCAACAGCTGACAGCCGGCCAACAGCCGACAGCCGACCAACAGCCGACAGCCAACCAACAGCCGACAGCCGGCCATCAGCCGGCAGCCGACCAGCAGCCGACAGCCGACCAACAGCCGGCAGCCGACCATCGGCTGACAGCCGGCCAACAGCCGGCAGCCGACTTCTCCCGCCAACGGCTGACATCGCTGGGCAACAGCTGATAGCCGGCCAACAGCCCACAGCCAACCAACAGCTGACAGCCGGCCATCGGCTGACAGCCGGCCAACAGCTGACGTCAGCCAACAGATGACAGCCGGCCAACAGCCGACAGCCGACAGCCGGCCAACAGCTGATAGCCGGCCAACAGCTGACAGCCGGCCAACAGCTGACAGCCGGCCAACAGCTGACGTCGCTGGCCAACGGTTGACAGCCGACCAACAGCTGACATCGCTGGCCAACAGCCGACAGCCAGCCAACAGCCGACAGCCGACAGCCGGCCAACAGCCGACAGCCAGGCAACAGCCGACAGCCGACAGCCGGCCAACAGCTGACAGCCTGTTGTTCGGCTGTATGGCCATTAGTAAGTCATGAGAGCATCAGTACGTTGCTATTCCGATGTACGACAGCAACTACCTGTGTTGACAAGGCATACTTTAGCAACAAACGACAGCATCTAGCACCACCTGGCGACGCCTACCGGCAACCACTGATCCACTACTCAGGAGCGGACAAGTGTCGCATTGCGCTGGACCTCAAGCCACGTGGAAGTTGTGCTTATTGAAGCTTTGTAATGTAATGTAAATTGAAAGCTTTCGAACCTCATGTGGGTGTAAGGCAGTTATGCACACCACGCTTGAGGCGTGTGCAAGTGGCTTTGTGTCGTTTACGTCTAGAACACACGTATGTTTCGCATCACCACCGTCTCTGTGGGGAAGGGTGGCCAGCCTGTTCCCGTTGCGGCTATTGCCTGTCTGTGGCCCACATTCTCATCGCGTGCGTCATTTGGGAGCGGAGCGTCGCCTCTCCTTTGGAACCACTGGTGGGGCCGTTGAACGATGGTTCGCATCCTGTTTCTGAAGTATTCACGTTCCCTTCTGCAGTTGGCTTGAGCGTGATCCACCACCGACGATTAGTGCAGTATGTGGATACGTTTATTTTGTGACGTCTTCGGAAAACATCTTGGTTATGAAATATCATAGGCTGTTGTGATGGTACTGTTGTCCCTAGCTTGGACCAGTTATGTAGCATCCAACTCGATTGATGTAATTATGGCAGCTATATGACTGATGCAGTCGATGCGCCCCAAAACGACAATAACAACAACTTCCTCACACCCTCAGTGATATTCTGCACAGTCGCAAAATTTCCCAGAGTGATGGCTTTTACTAAAGCAATTGGTAGGCTTTTGGTAGGTATGTACTACTATGTATGCAGTACACCATCATGAATCTTTTAGTTGCGTATTTGGACACGCTTGGAACAGTTCCTGTGTTTCTCAGTCCATGTCTAAATTGCCAAGTTATTCAGAAGAACCGTGGTATTCTTCCACAAAAAGCAGCATAGTCTAGACACTTCTTGAACTGGAGGAGATATGAAAGGGTGTGTGCACATTGCTCAGTGATAATCGTCAAGTGCTGCCATGTGCTGTTCGGGCCTCCTTTGTGAAGGCAGTAAGCGCTATCAAACCATTGGACTATTAGAGTTGCCTTTCCCTGCTACTGCCAGTCCGAAAATGCCTAAACCTGTTCTTCTAAACGTGTCCTAAAGTGTCATACTGAAGTTGTCTTTCGGGGCAAAGCGTCGTGAAAACAGCTTTCGATATTATACTCCAGACGGGCTCCTCTGGTGCACTCATGGACTCTGGCTCTGGTGGCAATGGACTCTAGCTTTGGTGGTAACCAGGTCAGCAGATGGCGATGGCCCGGTCTGGTGGTGAGCTGTCCCGTACTGGAGCTGGCCAGACAGACTCGGCACTGGAGACTGTGGGCGGTCCACACAGTCCCGACAGACTCGGCGGTGGAGGTATGGGCGGCCCCACAAAGTCCCGACAGACTCGGCGGTGGAGGTATGGGCGGCCCCACAAAGTCCCGACAGACTCGGCGGTGGAGGTATGGGCGGCCCCACACAGTTCCGACAGACTCGGCGGTGGAGGTGTGGGCGGTCCACACAGTCCCGACAGACTCGGCACTGGAGACTGTGGGCGGCCCACACAGTCCCGACAGACTCGGCACTGGAGACTGTGGGCGGCCCCACACCGTCCCGACAGACTCGGCGGTGGAGGTATGGGCGGCCCCACACAGTTCCGACAGACTCGGCGGTGGAGGTGTGGGCGGTCCACACCGTCCCGACAGACTCGGCACTGGAGACTGTGGGCGGTCCACACCGTCCCGACAGACTCGGCGGTGGAGCTGTGGGCGGCCCCACACCGTCCCGACAGACTCGGCGGTGGAGGTGTGGGCGGTCCACACAGTCCCGACAGACTCGGCGGTGGAGGTATGGGCGGCCCCACAAAGTCCCGACAGACTCGGCACTGGAGACTGTGGGCGGCCCCACACCGTCCCGACAGACTCGGCGGTGGAGGTGTGGGCGGCCCACACCGTCCCGACAGACTCGGCGGTGGAGGTGTGGGCGGTCACACCGTCCCGACAGACTCGGCGGTGGGGTGGGCGCACGCCCGACAGACTGGCACTGGAGACTGTGGGCGGCCCCACACCGTCCCGACAGACTCGGCGGTGGAGGTGTGGGCGGCTCCACACCGTCCCGACAGACTCGGCGGTGGAGGTGTGGGCGGTCCACACAGTCCCGACAGACTCGGCACTGGAGACTGTGGGCGGCCCCACACCGTCCCGACAGACTCGGCGGTGGAGGTGTGGGCGGTCCACACCGTCCCGACAGACTCGGCGGTGGGGGGGGGCCGACAGACTCGGCGGTGGAGGTGTGGGCGGCCCCACAAGTCCCGACAGACTCGGCGGTGGAGGTGTGGGCGGCCCCACACAGTCCCGACAGACTCGGCGGTGGAGGTGTGGGCGGTCCACACCGTCCCGACAGACTCGGCGGTGGAGGTGTGGGCGGTCCACACCGTCCCGACAGACTCGGCACTGGAGACTGTGGGCGGCCCCACACAGTCCCGACAGACTCGGCACTGGAGACTGTGGGCGGCCCACACCGTCCCGACAGACTCGGCACTGGAGACTGTGGGCGGCCCCACACAGTCCCGACAGACTCGGCGGTGGAGGTATGGGCGGTCCAACCGTCCCGACAGACTCGGCACTGGAGACTGTGGGCGGTCCACACCGTCCCGACAGACTCGGCACTGGAGACTGTGGGCGGTCCACACCGTCCCGACAGACTCGGCGGTGGAGGTGTGGGCGGTCCACACCGTCCCGACAGACTCGGCACTGGAGACTGTGGGCGGTCCACACCGTCCCGACAGACTCGGCACTGGAGACTGTGGGCGGCCCCACACAGTCCCGACAGACTCGGCGGTGGAGGTGTGGGCGGCCCCAACGCGTGGTGTGGGCGGTCCACACCGTCCCGACAGACTCGGCATGGAGACTGTGGGCGGTCCACACCGTCTCGATAGACTCGGCACTGGAGACTGTGGGCGGCCCCACACAGTCCCGACAGACTCGGCGGTGGAGGTGTGGGCGGTCCACACCGTCCCGACAGACTCGGCACTGGAGACTGTGGGCGGCCCCACAAAGTCCCGGCTCGCCGCCACGTCGGCCGGCCCATGTCGGTGGTCTCCGTCCGCGGCCCACAGTGTGTCTGCGGCTGACCGAGTTGTACGCTCCAGCACCCCGGCGGCGTGCTGGCTCCGCTTGACAGCCGTCCACCCCCGCAGACGCGCCCACACCAGCCCACAGTGCAGCTCCATTCACCCTGCGGACGGCCGTCGGTGGTGATGCAAGCCGGCCGGCCGTGCGGCGACGTCTGCACGCGCCGCACTGCACAGTGCACGGCGTGGAGGTCAAGCGTGGCACAAGGGCAGGGCTGGAGATCTCTCACGAAGCCAGGGTCTAGGGAAAATGGCAGGTTAATACTGGCAGGATAAAAAACTAGTGTTCCAGAACCCCCGACCCACTCGCGATCTCCAACTTTGCCCAGCCAGATCACTATGTGTGTGTGAGTGAATTTTGCCAGCCTGCCACCGTGTGGCGATATCGGCTGGTTCTGGTTGAAGAGAAGATGTGTAATACAGTGAGTAGCGTAGGGTAGGAGGATGAATCCGAGGTGGAGGCTTAGTAGAGTCGTCGAGCAGTGGTCAAGTAGCGTTGAGATGGTCTTGAAGAGTAGAGCTGAGGTAGTCCGGATCGATTGAAGATGTAGAGCTGGTGCAGTAAAGTCGTTTGAGAGTCGGAGATGATGAAGTCGAGAGAGATTTAGTCCGGTCGATGCCACATTTGGGTATGGGGTGTAGTGTTGGGGTCGGGTCATCGCCAGAAGTGAACATTGCACGAACATATTTTTTCTCTTTTTTCTTTTTGTAGCGTATCTTTTGCTTTTTCCGTTTTCCTGGTTTTGTTCATTTTCTCTTTCGTTTTTAACATATCTTTTCCTTTTTCTTTTTTTCCTCTTTTTCCTTTTTTCACAATTGTTCCATAATACGTGTAGTCTTGAGAAAGTGGAAGAGGTGTTCCTGTAATGCTGGATGGTCGTCGTTGAGGAGCGTGGTGAGGTTCATTTGGATGTTGTTCGTGGTGCAGAAGTTTGTGATATGTTGTCTTTGGTTGTTGTATTTGGTGCAGTATATGAGCATGTGTTTGACTGTGTGTGGCGGCAGGTAGTGCACTGTGGTCGTGGTTGATTGCGTAGGAGGTATGAGTGTGTGAGTGCTGTGTGTCCCATGCGTAGTCGTGTTAGTGTCCGTTCTCTGAGTGTGGTGTTTTGGTTGATGGAGTGCCAGTGTTCGTGTTTGGGGTGTATTTCGTATAGCTGTGTTGTTGCTGTATCCCATGTTTGTTGTATGTGTTTGTTGATGGCCTGTCGTATTTTTGGGGTAGTAGTCGGATTGTGAGTAGGGACATTGTGTGATTTGTTGTAGTGTTGTGGCTATGTTTGCTTCTGTGTCTGCTTGTTCGTTGCCGTGTATGTTTGTGTGACTTGGGATCCAGAGAAGTGTTGGCCGTTGTGGTATGGTGAGTTGTTTGTGGATGTGTAGTATTTTGGGTATGAGGGGGTGTTTGTATTTGGTGTGGGGTGTTATGCTCTGTAATGCTGATTTTGCGTCTGTGGCTATGATGTTGTGTTCAATTTTGGTGTTGTAGATGGCATAGTATGCCAAGAAGATTGCGAATAATGATGCTGTATATGTGGATGCTTTGTCGTGCAGACGGGCACGTAGGATGACCCGCGGCGGCGCTGCGTTGGGGTACAGCACCGCCGCTGTGCCCGTCTGCTGTGTATGTGATTTGGAGCCGTCTGTATATATGATGCTGTAGTTGGCGTGCTGTGCCGTGAATTGTAGGAATAGTTGTTGTATTTCTGCGTGTGTGTATGTGTTTTTTGGTTTGTCAATGAGGAAGTGTGTGTTGGGTGTCGGCTGTTTCCACCATGCCATGGGTTGTGGGGGTGGTGTTGTCGTTGGGAGTGTTATGTCTAGTGTGTTGGCGTGTCTGTGTATGCGGCAGCCTATTGTGGTTTGTAGTCGTGGGGAGTTCATGAGTCGGTGTCTGGGTGTTGTGCGGAGTTTTTGTGTCTGTGTGCATGGATGTCGTTTCGTGAGTTGTGTTTTGTAGTGGTATCTAAGTAGTGCTTCTGTACGTCTGTGCTATAGTTCTGGGATGTGGTTGTATATGTGAAGAGCGTGAGAAGGTGAGGTGGTGTAAGCTCCTGTGACTATTTGAAGACATTGTCGTTTAATAGAATCTATAATTTTAAGGTTTGTTTCAGCTGCGTTTTCGAAGAGTGGGGATCCGTATTCCATAATTGGCCGAATGAGTGATTTGTAAAGGGCTAGACGTGTGTTTCGGTCGGATCCCCAGTGTGTGCCAGAAAGTGCTTGTAGTATGTTGATTCTTTTTTAGGCGCGTTTTTGTATGTTTAGGAGGTGTGGCCGAAAAGTTAGTCGTTGGTCTAATGTGATACCTAGAAATTTTGTTGTGGTGACAAAGGGAATGGGTGAGTTGTTTATTTTTAGAGGTTGTAGGTTTGTGTCTCTGTTGTAGCTCATGCATTTTGATTTGAGTGGTGCTATAGGAAGGCTTAGTGTGGCAAGTTTGTTGTTGAGTTCTGTTAGTGCGTGTTGTAGTACTGTTAGTGCGTGTGTTCGTGCTTCTGTTGATGTCCATAATAATATGTCGTTGGTGTAGATTGCAATTTTGGTCGAAAGGTTGTCGGTGATGACGGAATTTAGAGCTAAAATGAAGAGTAGGGTACTGAGAACTGAGCCTTGCATTAAACCGGTGGTGGGGAATTTGCCGTCTGAGGTGTGAGGACCAATTTTTACTTGAAAAGATCTGTTGAGTAGGTAGAAATGGAGGTAGTGCATCACTCTGCCTTGTATGTCGATGTTGTGTAAGTGTTATAGTAGTGCTGTTATGTTGATAGTGTCATATGCTTGTTTTAGACCATAGTGTTTGGTTTAGGTATGGGTAGGAGGGAAGCGTGTAGTCAGGATTGTGGTATGTATGTGTGGTCCATGCGGTGTTGTAGGTGTTGTGTAGTGTGTGCAATGCTGATGTTGGTAGGTGTTTGAAGAAAGAATAGTGAATGTTGTCCGGTCCTACACATGTGTTACCTGTCTGTGCGATTGGTAATTGTAGTTCTGTAAGTGTAAATCTAGTGTTGTAGAGGTGTGTGCGTGTGTGTCTGATTCGGGGTGGGGGGGGGGGGCTTCGTGGAAGTGTAGATGATCTAAGATGGTAGTGATCTGCGAATATGTTTGCTATTGTTTGGGTGTCTGTTGTGATGTTGTTGTTGTGTCTAAGTGTGATGGCTTTGATTGGGGGTCGTTGTCGGTGTTGGAGTGTTTCCAGAAGTGTCCAAATTTCGCCTAGAGGTGTAAATGTGTTAAATTGGGTGCTGAATGTGTTCTATGAAGTCTTTTTTGCGTCTTTAATGATGGTCTTACATTGTGTTCTGAGTTATTTATATATTGCTAGTGTTTCTGGTGTGCGGTGTCTTTCATATCCATGGCGTGCGTGGTTCCTCGCGCGGATCGCCCGGTGGCAATCATCACTCCACCAGGGAGCAGCGCGAGGTTTGTGTTGGCGTCGTGGTTTTGTTTGTGGTATGTGTTGGTGTGCTGTGGTGATGAGTATGTCTGCGAATTGCTCTGGTGATAATAGTTGGGGCCTGTGGGCAGTTTGGACTGCTACCAGATCACTTGTGCAGATAACTCGCACTGTCTATACGGACGAGGGACATTGACGTTGGACGCGAGAGGTGGACGTGGCCGTGGATGTGGACGTTGATATGGACCTGTATATGGACATGGGTATGGACGTGGGCGTAGACGTGGACGTGAGCGTGGGTGTAGACGTGGACGCGGACATGGGCATGGAAGTAGACGTGGACGTGGGTGTGAACGTAGGATCCCTCCCGAGTCTGGCGTGGACCCCATCAGCCGCCGGATGTCGGTCACGTTGACGGTGAGCCCCAGGCGGTTGGAAGGGCGGCAGTTCGCCGACCCGACCACCAGGTGTGCCTCCCCCCCCCCCCTACTGATCGTGACGGTACGAGTGGCGCCGGACGGGCTGCTCAGGCCGCTGGGCGTCCAGGCGCCGACGGCGGCCGCCGACTCGTCGACTGTGTCGACATCCGCGAATACCCGGCCGTTTTAGGTCAACGGCGATCTCTCCTCTGGACATGGCCGCGTTGTCACGGCCGGCCGAGCACAGCTATACCCAACATCGCCGACCCTACACGGTGTACCACGGCATCGCCGACACACACGCTGTACCACAGCATCGCCGACACACACGCTGTACCACAGCATCGCCGACACACACGCTGTACCACAGCATCGCCGACACACACGCTGTACCACAGCATCGCCGACACACACGCTGTACCACAGCGTCGCCGACACACACGCTGTACCACAGCGTCGCCGACACACACGCTGTACCACAGCATCGCCGACACACACGCTGTACCACAGCGTCGCCGACACACACGCTGTACCACAGCGTCGCCGACACACACGCTGTACCACAGCGTCGCCGACACACACGGTGTACCACAGCGTCGCTGTACCACAGCGTCGCCGACCCACACGCTGTACCACGGCATCGCCGACCTACACGCTGTACCACAGCGTCGCCGACACACACGGTGTACCACAGCATCACCGACACACACGCTGTACCACAGCGTCGCCGACACACACGGTGTATGTACCACAGCATCGCCGACACCACACGTGTACTACAGCATCGCCGACACTACACGGTGTACCACAGCATCGCCGACACCACACGTGTACTACAGCATCGCCGACACTACAACGTGTATACCACAGCATCGCCGACACTACACGGTGTACTACAGCATCGCCGACACACACGCTGTACCACAGCATCGCCGACACACACGCTGTACCACAGCGTCGCCGACACACACGCTGTACCACAGCATCGCCGACCCTACACGGTATACTACAGTATCACCGACCCTACACGGTGTACTACAGTATCACCGACCCTACACGGTATACTACAGTATCACCGACCCTACACGGTGTACTACAGCATCGCCGACACTACACGGTGTACTACAGCATCGCCGACACTACACGGTGTATGTACCACAGCATCGCCCACACCACACTGTGTACTACAGCATCGTCGACACTACAAGGTGTATGCACCACAGCATCGCCCACACCACACTGTGTACTACAGCATCGCCGACACTACACGGTGTATGCACCACAGCATCGCCCACACCACACTGTGTACTACAGCATCGCCGACACTACACGGTGTATGTACCACAGCATCGCCCACACCACACTGTGTACTACAGCATCGTCGACACTACAAGGTGTATGCACCACAGCATCGCCCACACCACACTGTGTACTACAGTTTCGCCGACACTACAAGGTGTATGTACCACAGCATCGCCCACACCACACTGTGTACTACAGCATCGCCGACACCACACGGAGTACTGTAGCATCACCGTCATACACGGTGGTGGTGCGGCGTTAGCGATACATACACTGTACCACAACATCGCCGACACCACACGGAGTACTGTAGCATCACCGTCATACACGGTGGTGGTGCGGCGTTAGCGATACATACACTGTACCACAACATCGCCGACATCACACGGTGTACTGTAGCATCACCGTCATACACGGTGGTGGTGCGGTGTTAGCGATACATACACTGTACCACAACATCGCCGACATCACACGGAGTACTGTAGCATCACCGTCATACACGGTGGTGGTGCGGCGTTAGCGATGCATACACTGTACCACAACATCGCCGACACCACACGGTACTGTAGCATCACCGTCATACACGGTGGTGGTGCGGTGTTAGCGATACATACACTGTACCACAACATCGCCGACATCACACAGTGCTGCTGCGGTGCCAGCAATATTCACGGCGTACCGTCGCAATATAAGCAATGACAGAGCATCGCCAGCCCGTGGTGTGGCACGTGGTTCACTTGCACAATGCACATTACACATTACACATTGCACCGCGGTACCCGAATAACACGGTGGCTTCCGTCACGGTCAATAAGCCTGCGCCGTGGCAACCGCCACCACACAGAAAAACATTGTGCCATCCACTGCTTCCTGGTCTCCATCTTTTTGCTGTTCTGCGTCCATTCTGTCCGCTGTTGAACAATGCCAGCATCCAGTGCAATGTGAACTTGTGATTTCAGAAACCTGCCAAAGATAGCTTTCAACCAGTCCTTTTTAACACGATGTTCCGGTCAGACATTCTGACTTTTCCAGACAAAAGATACCCAATTTCTTCGACACGAATTAATTGTTTTCCTCTTCATTCTGTTCATATGTGAATTACTTCCCGAAATTGTTAGCCTATTGAACACTCCTAGGATTTGCAGCTGCTGTTTTCTTGCTCATTTTGATGTGACCGACATAGCGATGTCGTGAAGGTGTCCACAACACGACCGCTCTTTAGACTTGTGCCCGCGACACAAATCAGCCGCCGGCCGACTGTTCCACCACCCACCAGTCACAGCCTGACACTAGCACAGGCTCGCCAGCCACCAGTCACAATCCGACACCAGCCAAGGCCCGCCACCCATCAGTCACAGCCTGACACGAGCCCATGTTGGCCAAACACCAGTCACAATCTGACACGAGGCCAGGCTCACCACCCATCAGTCCCAGTCCGACACGAGGCCAGGCTCACCACCGATCAGTCACAAATGACACGGGCCTAGTCGAGCAACATGCACTTGCAACATGACCTCCGCCAGACAGTTCGTTCCGCTCGAGAGCACAGGCAGCACTGGAAATAGCCGCCGCCTGGCCGCCGGTGCTCGGGACAATTTGCGCAACTGACGTTGCGTCGGCAAATCTCGTGGTCGGGCACAGCCGGTGTCGAAGTAGCATGCGTATCTGGGAGATGGCTAGCGCAACGAATTGATGCTCGAGTGTGGAACCCATTTCACACAATTCTCATTCAATGACACCCTGCAACGCACGGTGTGTGAACATGGAAATCCACGCCTACCAGCACAACAGTGATAAGCACCGTTGCTATTTGCGTTCAGCTTTTCATCAGGCCATTTACTAACCAGCGTTGCCAGAGTTACACGGACCTCGCAGCCAAGCCGATCAACTAGCCGCCGGGCGCTGAAGACCTCAAGCCAGTGAGCCGTGAATTCAAAACATTTCGTTTACCTGATGACCTGTGAATGAATGGTAGTGCTTCTCATGTGGTTGGCAAACGCGTGATGTGCATATCTACAGCAGGTGTAGTTGTCACGACTGCTGTGTGTGAGTGTATGTACGTTGTCATGTAATGCGCTCAATACGCTCGCATCCAGTCAGCACATCCAGTTAGCCCGCTACTTCCCCATAGCTGACATGCTAATTCGCGAATATTCTAGGCCCACTTAGTCTGATAAAGATACATTTATCGTTACAGTCGTATTTGTGTGATCGTATTTGATATTTGATGTTCAATGGAACTCGGGACGCATACAGTTTAATCCTGGTTTGTGGCGGAGCAAAACATCGGATAGTTGCTCAGTAGAAGACTTGCTAAGACAAAACTAATTACAGAACAATACAAGAAGAATTTTGAGTGCATACCGACATTTACCCTGTCCGACCTTCGTCCTCACCTGTAAGACCGGCGCTTGTGGGCGATCCCGGAACCGGTCATCGGTCTGTGCCGAGGCGCCAGCGAAGACTGCAATCCCTGCAACACACAACGAGACTGTCGTCTAACCAATCCCAGCAACACACAACACGACAGTCATGGGCACTGCATGACCAAAGTAGTCGACGCGCCCTAAAGCCCCAATAACTAACTAACACGACAGTCATCTAACCAATCCCTGCAACACACAACACGACAGTCATCTAACTAATTCCAGCAACATACAACACGACCATTATCTAACCAATCCCAGCAACACATAACGTAACCGTCACCTAAATAATCCCTGCAACAAACAATACGACAGTTATCTAACTAATCCCTGCAACACACAACACATCGTCTAAGTAATCCCTACAACACACAGCACATCATCTAACTAATCCCTACAATATGTACCACAACCGTCATTTAACCGGAGCCAGCAACATACAACACGAAGGAGAAGGAGGCCCCCATGACGAAAAGGAGGCCCTCCAGGACGGAAAGAACGCCCCAGGACGAAAAAGAGGCCCCAAGACGACAAGAGATTCTACAAATTAGGGGCCTCCAGGAGGAGGTCCAAGGAGCAAGGAGTGGTGAGCAAGGAGACCGACGGTACAGAAGAGGATGATGTCAAGGTGGATCCAAGATTGATAACCAGGCCCCCAGGAAATATAATCAGGTACCTATAAGAGACATAGAACTGAGATTGTGATGAGGCCCCCAGGATGAAAAGGAGGCCCCCAGGACGAAAAAGAGACCTCCAGGACGAAAAGGATGCTACCAAGACGAGCAAGAAGCCACACAGGGTTACACGAGAAGGCCGAAGAGAAGTGTTATCGATGGGTGGCAAGATATTCTTAATTTGGAAAACGATGCCCTCAAGATGGAGGGGAAGGACCTTACAATAGAAAATAATGACACGAGATGTTTATCCGGACGCAAGAGGGGCCCAAGATGGGTAAGAAGGTCCCTAGGAAGGAGAGAAGGCCACTGAGACTAGCCAGATGAGGCTCACATTTTAGAAGACGAGAACACTAGAAGAGAAGATTTCAGACTAGGATGCAAAAGCAACCTGCTAAGATAATAATGAGGCTTCAAACACAGATGGGGAGGCCTCCAAGACGTGAAAGGAGTCCCATAATTTTAAAAATGAGTCACCTAGGAGAGTGTAGGAGGCCCCAGAAATCAAGGGAGTGCCAAAAATTGGCACGGAGGCCCCCATAATTGCAACGGAGGCCCCAATACGGAAAGGGAGGCACCAGAAAGTGAGAGGAGGCCCTGCGACGGAAAAGAAAGCCGGTGGATATGAGATGAGGTTTCGGAGACGCAACAATAGGCACCAAAACGAGTAAGATTTCACCAAAATAGAAAAGGATGATCCAGAGACATGGCAGGAGGAACCTAATTCGGAAGAGTGCGACACAAGGTTGGAAATAAGACCCCATAATGAACGAGGAGGTCGTACAATTTGAGAGAGGCCATTGGATAAGAAAGATAGCTCCCAGGCGGAAAAGGCTCGCAGATGTCCAAAAAGGTCCCCAGGAAATAACAAGGCCACTGAGATAAGACAGGTTGTTTATAATTTGATAGAGGAGGAACCTGGGAGAGAAGAGGAGTCCACCAGGAGATAGGACACCACCCTTAAGATGGGCGAAGTTCGAATCAAAACGCAGAGCAAGGGGTCCCCAAGACGTGAGAGGAGGCCACTAATTTGAAGAAGAACTCTAGAAAAGAAATGACGGCCCTACCCGACTCGAGAGGAGTCCCCAAAAAAGGAGTAGGTCTACAGGACTGAATGAGGCCCCGAACCCCAGAAAGATTTCCAAGAAAATGAGAGGAGGCCCTTAAGATGGGAGTGGTAACAGGTATGAAGGGTGTGAGGTTTTCAAAATTGAAGATACCCTCAAGACTGGTAAGGCTTTGCCAGGATAAAGGAGGAAGCCCACGAAGCGTGGCATGAGGCCCCTAATTTGGCAGATAATGCCCCTGTGATATGAGAGGAAGTCCCACGCCATGGTAAAGGGCCCCAGGATGTAAGAGAAGGCTTTTCAAGACGAGAGAAGACGGTAATGAATATGGAGGAGAGTAGGACATAAGACGTTGAAAACCGGTAAGGAGGCTCCAGGAAATGGGACGAGATACTTATGACGCAAGATGAGGCCTATCATTTGCAAGAAACCCCTAAGAGATGGTAAGAGTCGTGCCGGGTGTTTCAAATTTACGACATGGGGCAAAATAATCCGGCCGGGGACCTTGAAAATCATGCTGAGCCTCTGGGCGTACCAAAAATGTACGACCGGACCGTGAAAAAAAAAATATATAGTGGAACGATGGGTCGTACCAATCCACAACAGTCTCATTGGGACCAAAGCAAATGAAGCCAAATCAACAAAAACACTCCGGGCATGGGTCCAACTCTGAAAAACACTCACAAAAAAACACTCCAACTCTGGGGCCCAACAATGACGCCAAAAATCCTAAAACGTTTTAGACCCAAAAAAGTGTCGAGGCAGCTAAAGCTCGCGCTATGGATCCAAGCAAATGACGCCGGGGCCCAAAAGATCACATTGGACTAAAAATTCGCGTCGCAGCCCTTGAAAATCACCCTGGAGGTCCAGAAGGGCGCGCCGGGCCCCAAAAGTTACAACTGCTCCAAAAATCAATTCATAACGGGAATTACACACTGGGACAAAAGTATACTCCATCAGTGCTGCAGGGGCATATCAAAGAGGCAAATGACCACTCTATCCTGAGAGGCATAAGCTCCCAAGGATCGTGCCGGGGCTCCAAAACTCGCGGTGGGGCCACCAAAATTCGCGTCGGTCCACCAGAATTCGCGCATGGGTCCCCAAATAAGTACTTAGGGCCCCCGAAAACTCGTTCCGAGGCTCGAAAACTTGCAATAGGAACCGCCAAAATCGCATTGGGGCAACAGCTAAGTACAACGCTTCCCACAAACTGAAATCTGTCCCCCAAAATATCGCGCTGGGGACCTACAATTCCCATCGGTAGTCCCGTCAAGCTCCACACAATTTGCGTTTAGGCCCACACGTAGGAACAGTGTGACCACAAAAGCGAAATCGGTATCCGAAAAAGAAATAAAGCTGAAGCCTTCCAGAATAAGAATGTATTGAACAAAATAAATGTCCCTTTCAAGAACATGTCTCTGGAGCGCCGAACATGCAACCAGGTGCCTTCACAAATTGCGTACGGCACTGAAAAGCATACCGTATCTAAAAAATCGAGGTGACATGCAAAAACGTGGCGTCAGGGACTCGAAAAGTCAGGCAGGGATTCGGAATTTACAACTACAAAAAATCAACAAAAATATCGTTGAGCCCAGAAAGCTGGCGTTGGCTCCCCGGAACCACGCGCCTGGGCGCGATAAATCCCGCTGGGACTAAGTAGCACCGCACCGAAGCCACAACATCGCACTGGAGCACCACAAATGTGCGTCAGAAGCCCCCCAAAACACAACAGGAACCTAAGAGCATAACGGGGGCCGACAATACAACTGGCCCTCGAAAACGCACATAGTCTCCAAAAAAGCGACAGGGCCTTAACATACCTGGACCTCTAAAAAAAAATGCACAAGAAGCTCTTATGGCACACAGACGTCATAAGGACGCACCGGAGCCGAAAATTCCGAGGTTTCGAAAATGCATTAGGCCGCTGCACAGAAAGACGTAGCGGGTCCAACAAGGAACACTGAGGAAGGGCTTCGGTTCGACAGCCATTCTGAGAGGATGGCAGCAGAAATATCAGGTGCGTCAAAGCTGAACGGAATCTGCATTTCATAACTACTAGAAAATCTTGGAGTTAAGGAATTAATGATTGGATTTAATTAATCGACTTTTCGCAGCGAGCGCCCATACTAAGCATTGCAGCACGTCAAATATGGCGCTCGTTTACCATGTGACAGTAATTAACAAAAGGCAGAAGGCCTAGCAGAAACCGTAGCATCGCACGAAGTGTTGCAAATGCGCCGAATGCGCGCACGTGCACGGACGTTGTTGTTGTGGCGACCGGATGACATGAACTAGAATGCCTGAAATTGGGAAATTTTACATTTCAAAGTGATGGGTATTATATCTTAAATTCAAGTTAGGGGTTTAATACGTTTTCTAAACACCTGCTCGTTTTAGGGTTTTGTTGCTTTTTATGCACCGAGGATATTTTTACGTGTCAGGGCGTTTTCGAAAATCCAGATGTGCTTATTTAACCCCTGGTCCTTTTGATCGATTTGGAACCATTTTGCCTTTTGTGGTTCCAGCCACTTTTTCAGACCCTTGTGCGTCAGCATGGTCCCTGCGTGCCTTGACAGCTTCCAGTGTATTTTTTTTACAGTTCCATATATGTTTATTTAGGGCTGCAACGTATGTTTTGAGGGCCTGTCGCTTTTTGGGAGATTGTGTGCTTCAGAGCGTCGGTTGTATTTTCGGCCCCCGTTGTGCTCTTGGGGCCCTGCTGTGTTTATTTGGGGCTTCTCACGCACCTTTGTGGACCCTAGTACGATTTTCGGGCTTTGATGCGAATTTTCTGTGTCCCAGCCTGACTTCCCGCCCCCAGACGCGTGTTTCCGGTTACCCAACGCCAGTTTTCTGGGCTCAATGCCATTTTTGTGGATCTTTTCTGATTTTTTTCTCTCTCAAAAGTCTGAATTCCGGCCCGACATCTCGAGACCCTGGCGCCATGTATTTGTATCCCATCTTGATTTTTCGAGATTCGGTATTTTTTTTTGGGGCGTACACAATTTGTGAAAGCATCTGGGAATATATTATGTGCTCCAGAGCCATTTTACCGACCCTGACATTGATGTTTTAGGAATCCCTCCTTTTTTTTAGGGCTCCAGCTTGACATTTTCGGATACCGATCCGGTTGTTGTGGTATGGGTCTAATTTCAGCAGTGTGAGTTGATTTATCAAGGGATACCAAAATAAAACCGTAGAATTGGGTGGGGGAGTTAAGATTGAAATCCGACGAATCAGGAAAGATAGTGGTAGATTAGGCCCCTCCACAGGATAATTTAGTTGACCACTAATCATTTCATTTCGACAAGTCCCCTTTGACAAAATTGCGGTCGAAATCCCAAGCGCGTGAATTAATTCGCGCAAAATTTGTGATTTTAACTTGTTAGGCAAGTGCCTTGCAACCAACACCAAATGTTATAAAAATTCGCAAATTCCTATGATTGCGATCAGAAAACCAATGTAACCCACTTCTTATTGTCACCTTCGCGAAATTATCGTCCTAGGACTGAGAAATGGTCGCTGAAGCTTTGCTTAGGGCATCAAGCTGGTGGTAATAAATAACAGTAGTGATGAATCAAGCTATATTCAGTTATTCCTGGAGGACATAACGGTGGGTTGATCAATGGAAGATGTCTGAAAGATATGCTTAGGATGATCCTCGCTGTAATCTAGAGGCCAGCGGGAAGATTCTTCTGTTCGAAAAAGCATTGAGACGTTGATTGGTTTTGACACGTAGGTATTTATCCACATGTTGCTTATTTATACCTTGGTTTGTCCCAGTTTTCAGCGAAAAAAAAATTGCTTTTTGGTGTTGAGTAAATAATGCACCATGCCAGGAACAAACAGTGCATTAATATGACATCATGTTTCCCATTCCCGAACCATACTAAGGGCCTAAAAACAATAGGATACCCTAACGCAATGGAGGCCCATTTTCGGGGAGCAGGAGGCCCCCTTTCGATCTTGCCCCCCCTGGAAGAATTTCGTGGCGACGCCACTGATGTGAGGCAAGTTGATTGCTATTATTCGGCGTGATTCGCTACACGATTTGCACACCAAAGTGACTAATATGGCGCCGCTGGGCGTCACGTGACGCGCTCGGCAGCGCGTCGACGGTCGCGGCGCGGCGCGTGACGTGCGCGCCAGTTTCACCGTCAGTCGACATAGATTCTGTGGGAGAATGACGGCGCCGGCGGCCCGCCACGTGACCTTGAGCAGGGGGCCTGCCGGCAGCCCCACGGTGGGCCTGCGCCGCCGGCAGTCTCACTGTGGGCCTGCGCCGGCGGCAGCCTCACGGTGGGCCTGCGCCAGCGGCAGCGTCACGGTGGGCCTGCGCCGGCGGCAGTCTCACGGTGGGCCTGCGCCGGGGGCAGCCTCACGGTGGGCCTGTACCGGCGGCAGCCTCACGGTGGGCCTGCGCCGGCGGCAGTCTCACTGTGGGCCTGCGCCGGCGGCAGCCTCACGGTGGGCCTGCGCCGGCGGCAGCCTCACTGTGGGCCTGCGCCGGCGGCAGCCTCACTGGCCGCGCGGCCTCACGGGCCTGCGCCGGGGCAGCCTCACTGTGGGCCTGTACCGGCGGCAGCCTCACGGTGGGCCTGCGCCGGCGGCAGTCTCACTGTGGGCCTGCGCCGGCGGCAGTCTCACTGTGGGCCTGTACCGGCGGCAGCCTCACTGTGGGCCTGCGCCAGCGGCAGCCTCACGGTGGGCCTGCGCCGCCGGCAGTCTCACGGTGGGCCTGCGCCGGCGGCAGTCTCACTGTGGGCCTGCGCCGTCGGCAGCCTCACTGTGGGCCTGCGCCAGCGGCAGCCTCACGGTGGGCCTGCGCCGGGGGCTCCGGCTGTCGTCGTGCCGTGTGTCAACGCACAGCCGCAGTTGTCGCCATGGCTGCGGGCGGTGTGTGCCAATCCGAGCTGATGCCCTCGTCGGTGGTGTTATGTGCCAACTCATAGTTGCAGTTCTCGACGGGCAAGCCGTGTGCAAATTCTGAACTGCGGTGGCCGAGAGCGACCTCGCGGTCCAATTTGACACCATTTTGCAAATAGCTGTTCGATGTCTTGCACTATACTGACAAGCACCCGGGTTCAGGAGAGAGTGCAGGGTTTTAATGAAATCGGCGAAATTATCCACATGCCGCCCCGATAGCTCAGTTTGTTAGAGCGTCCGTCTACATTGGTCTCCCCTGCACTGGCAAAACAGAGTTCCAGTCGCTTCGCGCGCGTACGTGGCTACCAGCTGGGAGTATCAGTTTGGAACTGACCGGATAGAGCCGAGGTTGCGGTACCGTGGATATCCATGTGGGTGGTACACTAGCCACGCGTCAAACTCTCGGTCAAAATTATGCGGTTGAGCAGGAACTGGGGTTCAAGAGGTAAGCTCTTTTTAGCATAGTAGCCTGACCATTACGCCTCCCCAACAATAATTATCGGAATAAATTCCTTACTTTATGAAGTTATTTGAAGTCAAGCCGTTTGGTCAACGTTAATCTTTGTAGCGTAATGGGGCCAACGCCCCAGCACTCAAATGAATTTGTCTCCTACACTACCTCATGTATATATCCAGCCCAATGGCTAGCTTCCGCCAACCGGCCAACACCCGCCAGTCACCGGTAGGAATTTGACAGGCGCCGTGCAGCGCAGCCCACAGGAGCGTGCCGACCCGCCTGGGCAGGGGGCAGAGCGCACGTGACACTGGCAGCCCACAGGAGCGTGCCGACCCGCCTGGGCAGGGGGCAGAGCGCACGTGACACTGGCGGCCCACAGGAGCGTGCCGACCCGCCTGGGCAGGGGGCAGAGCGCACGTGACACTGGCAGCCCACAGGAGCGTGCCGACCCGCCTGGGCAGGGGGCAGAGTGCACGTGACACTGGCGGCCCACAGGAGCGTGCCGACCCGTCTGGGCAGGGGGCAGAGCGCACGTGACACTGGCGGCCCACAGGAGCGTGCCGACCCGTCTGGGCAGGGGGCAGAGCGCACGTGACAGTGGCAGCCCACAGGAGCGTGCCGACCCGCCTGGGCAGGGGGCAGAGCGCACGTGACACTGGCAGCCCACAGGAGCGTGCCGACCCGCCTGGGCAGGGGGCAGAGCGCACGTGACACTGGCGGCCCACAGGAGCGTGCCGACCCGCCTGGGCAGGGGGCAGAGCGCACGTGACACTGGCAGCCCACAGGAGCGTGCCGACCCGCCTGGGCAGGGGGCAGAGCGCACGTGACACTGGCGGCCCACAGGAGCGTGCCGACCCGCCTGGGCAGGGGGCAGAGCGCACGTGACACTGGCAGCCCACAGGAGCGTGCCGACCCGCCTGGGCAGGGGGCAGAGCGCACGTGACAGTGGCAGCCCACAGGAGCGTGCCGACCCGCCTGGGCAGGGGGCAGAGCGCACGTGACACTGGCGGCCCACAGGAGCGTGCCGACCCGCCTGGGCAGGGGGCAGAGCGCACGTGACAGTGGCAGCCCACAGGAGCGTGCCGACCCGTCTGGGCAGGGGGCAGAGCGCACGTGACGGCCGGCAGCCCACAGGAGCGTGCCGACCCGCCTGGGCAGGGGGCAGAGCGCACGTGACACTGGCAGCCCACAGGAGCGTGCCGACCCGCCTGGGCAGGGGGCAGAGCGCACGTGACACTGGCGGCCCACAGGAGCGTGCCGACCCGCCTGGGCAGGGGGCAGAGCGCACGTGACACTGGCGGCCCACAGGAGCGTGCCGACCCGCCTGGGCAGGGGGCAGAGCGCACGTGACAGTGGCAGCCCACAGGAGCGTGCCGACCCGCCTGGGCAGGGGGCAGAGCGCACGTGACACTGGCAGCCCACAGGAGCGTGCCGACCCGTCTGGGCAGGGGGCAGAGCGCACGTGACACTGGCAGCCCACAGGAGCGTGCCGACCCGCCTGGGCAGGGGGCAGAGCGCACGTGACACTGGCGGCCCACAGGAGCGTGCCGACCCGCCTGGGCAGGGGGCAGAGCGCACGTGACACTGGCGGCCCACAGGAGCGTGCCGACCCGCCTGGGCAGGGGGCAGAGCGCACGTGACACTGGCAGCCCACAGGAGCGTGCCGACCCGCCTGGGCAGGGGGCAGAGCGCACGTGACACTGGCAGCCCACAGGAGCGTGCCGACCCGCCTGGGCAGGGGGCAGAGCGCACGTGACACTGGCAGCCCACAGGAGCGTGCCGACCCGCCTGGGCAGGGGCAGAGCGCACGTGACACTGGCAGCCCACAGGAGCGTGCCGACCCGCCTGGGCAGGGGGCAGAGCGCACGTGACACTGGCAGCCCACAGGAGCGTGCCGACCCGCCTGGGCAGGGGGCAGAGCGCACGTGACACTGGCAGCCCACAGGAGCGTGCCGACCCGCCTGGGCAGGGGGCAGAGCGCACGTGACACTGGCAGCCCACAGGAGCGTGCCGACCCGCCTGGGCAGGGGGCAGAGCGCACGTGACACTGGCAGCCCACAGGAGCGTGCCGACCCGCCTGGGCAGGGGGCAGAGCGCACGTGACACTGGCAGCCCACAGGAGCGTGCCGACCCGCCTGGGCAGGGGGCAGAGCGCACGTGACACTGGCAGCCCACAGGAGCGTGCCGACCCGCCTGGGCAGGGGGCAGAGCGCACGTGACACTGGCAGCCCACAGGAGCGTGCCGACCCGCCTGGGCAGGGGGCAGAGCGCACGTGACACTGGCAGCCCACAGGAGCGTGCCGACCCGCCTGGGCAGGGGGCAGAGCGCACGTGACACTGGCAGCCCACAGGAGCGTGCCGACCCGCCTGGGCAGGGGGCAGAGCGCACGTGACACTGGCAGCCCACAGGAGCGTGCCGACCCGCCTGGGCAGGGGGCAGAGCGCACGTGACACTGGCAGCCCACAGGAGCGTGCCGACCCGCCTGCGCAGGGGGCAGAGCGCACGTGACACTGGCAGCCCACAGGAGCGTGCCGACCCGCCTGGGCAGGGGGCAGAGCGCACGTGACGGCCGGCAGCCCACAGGAGCGTGCCGACCCGCCTGGGCAGGGGGCAGAGCGCACGTGACAGCCCACAGGGGCGACCCCCTGGGGGGGGCACGTGGCGCGGCCCACAGGAGCGTGCCGACCCGCCTGGGCAGGGGGCAGAGCGCACGTGACGGCCGGCAGCCCACAGGAGCGTGCCGACCCGCCTGGGCAGGGGTCAGAGCGCACGTGACAGCCGGCAGCCCACAGGAGCGTGCCGACCCGCCTGGGCAGGGGGCAGAGCGCACGTGACGCCGGCAGCGGGAGAGCCACTCCGCAGCTGGCATGAGCACGCAGCGGTTTCTCAGCTTTTGTCGGCGGCTGGGAGCGTTTTTCTGGCAGACATGCGGTGGATGGAAATTGTTTTCACTTTGTCGACAGCCGGCGTGAGCTGTCAGTGGACCTTTACTTCCCTGTTGCAAGTAAAGCCTTTGATGCAATATTTATGTTGGAGGCTCTTGGTCTAAGATTTTAGGCTCGCAATGGTGTATATGCTTTTCCCCTACATTGATAAATCAATTAAAAATATGGCTGCAAAGCAAATTATGGATTACCTCGACCAACCGAAACCTCAACAGTACTCTTTCTTAAGTGTGATGCTATTTTAAAGCATTCCTCCTTTTAGCCACCGCTCCACCCTGAGGACTATACCAGCGTATGATGACCACGCCTACCGCCGCACCGCGCAATTTTCCATCCAGCTTTTTCATAGCCACATCAATTCATTTGTGTTCAAATGCAGGTACTGGTCAATGGCATTAATTGCCATTCTAATCCGGCATTTGCGATCGTCTCATTCCCCTATTTATATGATTTCCCTGTTGACACATTATAGCATGGCAGTGTAGCGTGCGCTCGTTGTTGGCGCCCACAGTCAGCTGGTAGCTCCTTATCTCTCACACGAAGGCTACACCGATCTCAGTGTTGTTTGTGCACAGTGCCTCCATGCGGGTCAGCTAGCGGCACTGATGACACCAATCTCGGCAAACAAGCCGCTATCTGGCGCCAGCTCTGCATAACTCTAGCCGACCACAGGCGGTTGCATGAAGAGGCTTATCAAACTGGCTAATCACCATTGTTTGGCCTCGGAAATAAACGCCACCGCCAATCCATGGCGACAAGTCATCGAGAAAAATGCAGATTGATGGCACGCGGTGAGAACGGCTTACGCCATACCTGTCAGTATCACTCGAACTCGCAGACATCTCTCGGGTCAGGTGGAAGTAGTCTGCCAGATACGAGAGGCTTTCTTTTTGGGCAGCGGCGGGAGAGTGCCGGGGCCCGAATATCGTATGATCACGATCACGGTCAATGTTAGTGTCTGGTTCTCGACGAAAAAGCTCAGTCACGGTGGCCCGTATCAACGCAAAACATGTCTGTACTATCATTGAGGATGACTCGAAACACACTTCATCATCAGCTGGATGAGATCCGCGTTGTGGTGGGCTCGTTTCCCACCGGGAGTGAGGCATCCTGCTGGGGAAAAGGGCCACGTGCTGGTATTTTGGTCGACGTCCGGTGTAAATTAAAATTCCCAGTGCAGTTTCATCACGCTACATCATCGCAGCGTAGCGAGGGCATCCGTGCAGATGTACGGACAGTTTGTTTTTGATTCTCATGTCACTTCATGCTGGTACGTACATGTGTGGTGAACAAAAATGTCCAGTGACGTTCGACGGATGTTTTTTTTAAAGCATATTTAATGCAATTTTTCGTCTCGATATTTCAGCTTGAAAAACAGCACAACAGAGAAAACCGCGTTTTGTCGCTGATCCCCCACACATACAGTCAGCGTATCAATGTCTCCTTGATCGCCCACACCCACAGCTAGCAAATCAGGGCTTCCTTGTGTCCACCAAGTTTTCGTTACTTTTAGAAAGAGTCGTTGCACATCTGAGCACAAACATGATTTCGTTGAGCCATGGAACCAGAGCATTATTTGTCTGTGAGACAGCTGGGTAGTTTTCCTATTTTCATTGACACTTCTCTCTTTCCAAACATGAGAATTATTCACACTTCCAGTCAAATGTCTTTTGAATTAATGGCTAGCTGTCTCGCCACAAAAGATCAACACAGATCAATCAATACCCTCTAACGAGCAAATGCATCAGCTAGATGAACGAAAATCCTGATTAGGTGATATTAATTAAGGTCATGTGGTGTACCTTCCGGTTTGATTTAATGTCATATGATACACCATCCGCACCAGAACAAATAGTAGCACGTTATCGCACTTGGCCTGCCTTCTACGTATCTTTCAACCCCGGGTGTTGCATGTACTCCTCAGATTTATGGGAAAGCGAGACGCTTTCTTGTCATTCAGTCATTTATTGCCGATTCAAGTCAATCAATTACCAGTTGTAGGCCCTGCGACTACTATTGTGCAAAATGCAGGGCTTAATTATTTGAGCAGATTTGTTTCCATTCTGCGCTATCAATGACGAAATTTGTCCAAAACATCGAGGAAGATATCCATGTTTGGAAAAAAGAAGTAGCATCGCTATTGACTGTCGTTAAACTTGCGTGATCGGAAACGTTCTCGAGCCTGCTGATATTGATCACCCCGTAACAATGGCGGGTAGCAAGATATAGCCAGGCCTTTGTGATGTGATGATAACCACTTGAAATTCTTCACTAACGTAAGTACACACAAATCATACAGAGCCTGCAGTTTAATTCAATGAAAATAGGAATGCACTGAGCCAGAAAATTCATGTTCATGTTCATGTATATGATATGAAATAAATATCCCTAATGTCCCGTTAACCACCCATGATTGCACGTACTGTCAGGTCTAGACTTCCAATGTCTGAATATGAATATTTAGCTCACAATTGTCCAGACAATGATCCGCCTTTCATCAACACGGCTCCAGTCATCTGGAAAAAGACTTCCTTTAGCACGATTACAAACAATCAGCACCACTTTCCCTGATCTGGTTTCCTTTTCTCACGAAGCCGCTGCGGGCTAAGTGGAGTACTGACGATGACGTGCCGTGCAGAAGCACGTCCGGTCTCAGACCAACACCACAGCTCCACAGCACCAACACCACAGCACACGGACCGTCTCAAGACAGCCCGCGGCCAACTATGTCATTGACGATGGACAACTTCCGTCTGCTGTGGTGAGAGGAGAGGGCTGCTCCACAGCGACACCTCCCGATTAGACGTCAATGAAAAGTTTTAGATGAAACCTGAGGCAACGTCTGAACACCGGAGGATTTGACTTCCTCGGTCACTCCACGAACGGAAAACCGTGCTCCGTAATCGGAAAACCACGGCCGACTGGAGACGCCGTACTGGAGCTCCGCCTCGCCACATTTTCAGCTCAAGGTGCCTCTCCGGAAGGCTCGAGTTCGGCATCAGTTTGAGCTTTTCATCAAAACATCCCGACACGGCACCACGTTACCGCCTCTGGTTGCTGCGTCCTTGTTGATGCCCGCAACCAATCGGCGTGTGAGACTGGAGATGCTGTATGACTCAACGGTCAACGTGCCGTAAAACCAACAACCACCGAAGTGCTACACGACAAGACAAGAGTGCTTTTTACCAGTGACTATGCAAAAAATGTCTTCCAACTCCTTTCGGTATCGCAGATTGACTTTCCGACAGCTGGCAACTCCTCACTCCTATTTCTAGCTGACGCAACACCGTCTCGCCTGTCCATAGGGTAAGGACAAATGTTCGACGTTTTCCTTGAATAGAGACCACATTCAATATTCCACGCATACTTGCGCAAGCTGTCTTAAGCGGACCTTCCAACCTTCGCACACGATAGGAAATTCGTCCGTGGGAAGACAGGTTGGAAGGAGGTGCGCGGGAGTGAAACTCAAGCGTGTGATCAGAGTGGGAAAATGGACGTTAAACGCCTACTCGGCCACACAACGTTCCGCACGCGTTCACGCAAGGACACGGAACTACCATCACCAGCCGTGTCGATCGCTGCAGTCCGCACCAACACCCGGATCCTGCATCACCAGGACAGGGTATGTATTTATGACACCTGGCACGCCAGTGCACGCTCGTATCGATTTCCTGAGAAGCGGGCTCACTTGTGACATGTCGGTCGGAACGCACCGTGGATCGCAGCGCAGGTCCGAACCTAAGAATTTGCTGTAATGGAGGGGAGGCGGAGAGGAACTCCAGAGGCGCCGGAACGGCATCTCAAAGGAGTGGCAGAATCTGGGTTCAAAAGGCGGTACCTTGAGTTCGTCTAACAAGTTGTTGATGGGGTAAGGAAAGGGCCGCTGAACGAAGCTTGCACTGGAGTTCTTTCCAGCCAGAAAATGATTTAGAATGAGTATTCTCTATACGACTTTATCATCAGGGCAAAAGTGTTGTAATTGAAAAGATGAAAATCTGAAAATTTTAAGAAATATGATTTGTCATGCGTTTTTTCTCAACATGTCTGTGATCTTCTGCAGGCACTCCATGTATTTACCAAGGTGAAGGTAGCTTTGGGGGGGGGGGGGTATGTGGCATGCACAAATACACCAGATTCCTCAAGGGAACAGACTCAAGGGGCGAGAGGAGGCTGTTAAAAATAACGTGGATCGAATGGGCAAAACCTTGTTAGAAAGCAGTTTGTACAAAGTCGTTGTTAGAACGAGAGAGTTGACACCATTGTGAGGAGGCGGAATTTAGAAGGGGCAGCATGAAGTAGGTCGAAAGGACGGCACCTTGGGTTGGTCCGAAACATTTTTTGGCGAGATCACGGGTGGGATCTGGTCGCGGTATGACATTTGCACTGGAGGGAAATTGTCCATCCTGGGAATTATTTAATCTGAGTATTTTTACAGAAGTTTTGCCCTGAGATGAAGTGAAATATGAAGCCCCAATGGCTACATTTAGATATGCTCGCTTGCGAATGTGTCTGCTCTCTTATTCAGAGTGCAAGAATTTACGAAGGAGGATGGAACCCCTGAGCAGCATGTGGAGGCAGCAAAGCCAGGGCCGGCACCGGAGATCCCTGGGCCGGCACCCCTCCTTTGAAGGTTGTGAGGAGAGACGACCAACTCTTCGAGAGGCTCTGATCCCGTGGATCAGAGCCTCCCGAAGGGTACTCCTGCCGCGAGTCAGGCAGGCTTCCAGACTGCATTGTTCCAGCAGGGTGTGGAGGGTTCAGCCGCCCGGTGGAGCGGTGATCGTCTGAGAGACACTGACCTAGATGGGGGCCAGTCAGCACCCTGCACCGCACGCCTTCCACTAGTCTGACACTCGACAAGATCAGTAGCTGAACAATAGGGTCGATGACCCGTGAAAAGTCGCTGACACGTGGAATCAGTCATATGGAGCCATTCAAATTGGATTCGCAAGAACCATCACAGTTACCTCCAGCATGGGTGACGCAGACAACATTTGCTTCCATGGTATTCATTCGAATACGGTGAAGTTAGAGATTTGCATACAAATCTGATTGACCCATCAAATTACGATGAAAGGCATGTCACTTGACACACATGTCATAGTTGGCATTTGGAAGCTCACCATGAAGAAGCCACTAACCCATTGACCCATAGATGATAAATCATGTACGCACCAGGTGGTCGCCACAAGCTGAATGATTAAATCAGCTCAACTGAACCAACGAGCATAAAACAAATGGCGGTACGACAGAAAAAGCATGGCGGAATATGAGCCGAACCATGATATTATTCACAGCTATTACGGATATACATGTGTGCATGAGTAGAAAACAGGCCAACGTCGTTCGAAAGTGCATTATGTATTCGATACCTCACCTACCAACTGTCATAAACGGCAGCATTTCTTCGAAAGCCACTACGAGATCTTCCCTGCATAAGCTGACGCCCTGTCTGTCCCAGCCATACCCCGAGACAGACGTCCTACTGGGCCGCTGTCGAAGGACAGCGGCCCAGTACTAGTACTTCGAGCCCAGTACTTCGAGCGAAGGACGACTAACTGACCAGCTGTCTCCATATGGTAGACAACCTTGGGAGTAATAACCTGGCGCGCACACAGGACAGTGCCGAACGTGGCGCGTGACACGGCAAAAGTGGCGCTGCGTAGCTGCGGCGCGCGGCCGGGGGAAAGCGAGTGTTGCGGCGTCTCCGTCGCGTTGGCCGGTGTCGGGTTACGCTCTGACCTGGCCGGCCGATGTGGTTGGCCGGTGTCGGGTTACGCTCTGACCTGGCCGGCCGATGTGGTTGGCCGGTGTCGGGTTACGCTCTGACCTGGCCGGCAGATGTGGTTGGCCGGTGTCGGGTCACGCTCTGACCTGGCCGGCAGATGTGGTTGGCCGGTGTCGGGTTACGCTCTGACCTGGCCGGCAGATGTGGTCGGCCGGTGTCGGGTTACGCTCTGACCTGGCCGGCAGATGTGGTTGGCCGGTGTCGGGTTACGCTCTGACCTGGCCGGCCGATGTGGTTGGCCGGTGTCGGGTTACGCTCTGACCTGGCCGACAGATGTGGTTGGCCGGTGTCGGGTCACGCTCTGACCTGGCCGGCAGATGTGGTTGGCCGGGCGGTTACCTTACTGGCTGGGTGTCGGGTTACGCTCTGACCTGGCCGGCAGATGTGGTTGGCCGGTGTCGGGTTACGCTCTGACCTGGCCGGCAGATGTGGTTGGCCGGTGTCGGGTTACGCTCTGACCTGGCCGGCAGATGTGGTTGGCCGGTGTCGGGTTACGCTCTGACCTGGCCGGCAGATGTGGTTGGCCGGTGTCGGGTTACGCTCTGACCTGGCCGGCAGATGTGGTTGGCCGGTGTCGGGTTACGCTCTGACCTGGCCGGCAGATGTGGTTGGCCGGTGTCGGGTTACGCTCTGACCTGGCCGGCAGATGTGAAGGGGCTGCGGACGCGCCGGTCGGCGGCGCCGCTGTTTGGACTGTGGCGCTGCCGGCCGAGCGGTGTAGCACGATCTCCACGCTCGGCGGCCGGCCGACAAACAACGCCGCTCAGCTGGTGCGGCGCGCCATCTGTCTCACGCGACCACCCCGCCAGCTGACGCGTTGTCTCCGGCGCTGCGGCCTCTGCCGAGCCGCTAACGTGCCGTCCGGCTGGCCGTCTCCGTTTCGGCCCAGTTCTCAGCAGCTTTACATGCAAATTCAATCTGTGGTGACGAGAGTCGCTGGAGTGGATTGTAAACCTCGCATCCGTCCAAATACAAGTCGTCTTTTATCTAGATATCGCCCGCTCGACCACACCTAGAAAAACGACGAAGTTTTGAAGGCTACCTGGAGGTATCCGATAGCAAACTGTTCGAGGAACCATGAACATATTGTCAATGCCACATGCCTCACACTACCCAGTCGCTAGGTATGCCCACCATACCCAGGTGTTGTCGGCTATCTCGCTCCAGCAGGCTGATCAACTGCATCAGGATCAACGCCCAGCTAGGGTGCGTCATCAAAGTACTTCCCCCACCAATAAAAAAGCCGATACAATATTATGTTGTCCGTACCATGGAAACCCTACATATCCACAGCAACAAACAAAAAAGAAACGCGCCGCGGTGCACATTAAATTAGCACGAGCCGGTTAAAGTTTTACCCTATTCCATATTGAGATTGTCAATACTAGTGCGTCCCTGGTGGCTGCTTGTGGAACTAAGTACAAAGCAAGATATACAGGAGAGCGACCGGTTACCGGTCATAAACAAACAAACAAACACAAATAATTATGTCTCTTAAGACCATAGCCAGCCCAACTTTCTCATGTACAAAGACCCTGTTTTACCCTTTTTGCTGTCACCTGACGGACGCCAGACTCCACCAACGGTCTCACAAGAATACGGCTTAGCTGTAGTTGAAGGACTAGGAACCACGTCCGGTCCCCAGCACGGGTCTCAGCTGCTAAAGCGAGGATATTGCTCAACCCTTTTTCTCCTCCCACCCTCTCCAAAGACATTTCGGCCCACGAAGTCATCCGTTCTGGGACCGACAATCGCCACTGGGTAGCAGTCGTGTCGGTCACCACCGTTTCTAGAGCAGACCTGTGTTCTTTCACATACATTTTACACCATTCCTTAATTTGCATTGAGCGATCCTGGTAGCGTTTGCATCAATATGTACACAGTCTTGATAAGCTGAAAATATTGCATTGGCAGCTGATGCCGGATCGGTTCAACATCTTGAACCAGGCTACGAGACTGCAGATGTAGCATTCCAGCTCGGTATCGGACGTAAAACTGAACACGATGCGACGTATTTGACCGATGCAATGATCTCGCGGGAAGGCTTGCCATATAAGCGAGTGAAAGCCCATCTGTTCCAGGAGTCAGGAGCAGGCTCTGTATTTTGACGGAAGGAAATATAGCCACTTTTGTAGATCGGCAGACGCCGTCCTTTCAGGAAGCGCACGTTGCCATTTTCCTGAGCCAAGATCTGAATATGCCTCTCACAATACCGCTTGGTCTGAGAAGGTCATTAACCATCCAAATTGGCTGATATCCAGTTGAAATACATACGGTGATAATGCTGTCGTGTTGGGCTACGACAGCGCGTCGGTGAACGCAGACAAACTAGGCGATATTTGCCGCCTGTGTGAGCAGACTTAGAGGAGAGGCCGGTACGCTGGTTTGCACGTTAACGATATGCCAATAAACTCTGTCTGTGCGAGGCATTGTGAATGTGATGTTGCAACATTTGGTTCAATGTCGTCCTCGTGCCCGCTTGGCAAGCTCTCCGCCGGCTCAGTCAAGAAAATCCTTTTTGTGTTCTTCGAAGCGATGCAAGGAAACGTCAAAGATGCAGATAGTCCCGTACTTGGTGATCTGAGCGGTGATCAGTGGCCACTTCTTGACATGCACATCACTATTCAAACTGAACAGGCGCCGGGGGACGTCACAAGTCAAAAGATCGATCCGTTCAACCACGCAAGAGGCAGAGACATATACAAGGGAGACTGCTGAGTATCAGAATACAGCGCAGAAAATGATAAGCTGTGTGCCAATGAAACAACACCAGTGAAACAAGACTAGTGAGAACTGCGACGTCAGTGAAATGAATGATAAGCATTACAAAATTGGAGGCATGACAAACGCATTACTAGGAATCTAGGTACACTGAACCAAGTTAAATCAAATTGAATCAAGGAAATACGTGTTGATATCGACTCTGATATAGTTATCAAGAATACCTGAATACAAAAATGCGGCATTTCCCGTTGTGCCGGCTTCTTGACCCTAGACAGCGAAAAGGTTGTTGAAACCGACTGTTAGTTGGGTTTAGGACGCCTCGACCATTGGCACCGGCCGTCGTCGCTAGGTGGCGATGCGGTAGCTTAGCCGTAACATTTCAATCGCTTCGCGCTCATTGAGCTTTGTAGAAAACGGGGAAAAAATGTTTGAACGTTCAAAGTCACCGAGAAATCATGATATCATATGGATATGGTGTTTTTGACTCATGACACGCCCGGCATGGCTGTCACCTCTCGCAGAGCCCGTCGCCGTCGGTGGGGGCCACCGTGAGGCGGTAATCAGCCGACATGTACGACGCCACGCCCGGACACGACACGACGGAGCTGGACCGTGACACGCGCCAGTCTCGGGTCGACACGGGCCGTGAAGGTCACGCCCGTGCCGTGTCGACCGTGTCACTCACGAACGGCCGTGGACCTCCCCTCCCCTCCCCTCCCATCCTCTCCGTGGCCCGACCGCCGAGTCGGTGGCCGTCAGCGACGCAGGTGGCTAGGGACCTCCCCTCCCCTTCCCTCCCCTCCTCTCCGTGGCCGGCCGCCGGGTCGGTGGCCGTCAGCGACGCAGGTGGCTAGGGACCTTCCCTCCCCTCCTCTCCGTGGCCCGGCCGCCGGGTCGGTGGCCGTCAGCGGCGCAGGTGGCTGGGGACCTTCCCTCCCCTCCTCTCCGTGGCCCGGCCGCCGGGTCGGTGACCGTCAGCGGCGCAGGTGGCTAGGGACCTTCCCTCCCCTCCTCTCCGTGGCCCGGCCGCCGGGTCGGTGGCCGTCAGCGGCGCAGGTGGCTGGGGACCTTCCCTCCCCTCCTCTCCGTGGCCCGGCCGCCGGGTCGGTGGCCGTCAGCGGCGCAGGTGGCTGGGGACCTTCCCTCCCCTCCTCTCCGTGGCCCGGCCGCCGGGTCGGTGGCCGTCAGCGGCGCAGGTGGCTAGGGACCTCCCCTCCCCTTCCCTTCCTTCCTCTCCGTGGCCCGACCGCCGGGTCGGTGGCCGTCAGCGACGCAGGTGGCTAGGGACCTCCCCTCCCCTTCCCTTCCCTCCTCTCCGTGGCCGGCCGCCGGGTCGGTGGCCGTCAGCGGCGCAGGTGGCTGGGGACCTTCCTTCCCTCCTCTCCGTGGCCCGGCCGCCGGGTCGGTGGCCGTCAGCGGCGCAGGTGGCTAGGGACCTTCCCTCCCCTTCCCTTCCCTCCTCTCCGTGGCCCGACCGCCGGGTCGGTGGCCGTCAGCGACGCAGGTGGCTAGGGACCTCCCCTCCCCTTCCCTTCCCTCCTCTCCGTGGCCCGACCGCCGGGTCGGTGGCCGTCAGCGGCGCAGGTGGCTAGGGACCTTCCCTCCCCTCCTCTCCGTGGCCCGGCCGCCGGGTCGGTGGCCGTCGGTGGTATAGGTGGCTGGAGGCCTTCTCCCAGCCACATGAGAGGAATGGATGCGACTCCTCTCCGTTGCACGGCCACCAGGTCAGTGGCCGTCAGCGGCGCAGGTGGGTGGGAGCTTTCTCCTCTGTGCTCTCTCATGTTGACCAGTCGGTCACCGGAGCCGTGAGAGATGTTTACCAAGTGCCTGACACCAATGTGACCAACCGCATTAGATGGGAGGGCAGATCATGCAGGCTTAGCAGCACCAAATAAAGATGAAAATAATAGCCTAATCGGTATCTACAACAGACGCAGCAAACAAAATAAGCCTCCACCGCTCGCCGCCTGCACGGATATTTACATGCAAACTACTGCTGCACTTGATCAGATTTGACACTAAGTTACTGCCTATCTAAGTAGCAACAACCTTTGTTGGTATGCAAGTGTGCTAGAGATGAAGGCATACAATTCATAAATTGCATGAACTATGTATATTTTACGATATCATACTGAGTAACTAATCGTAACGTCCAGTACAGCCGCATTATAACTTTTCCTGCAAAGCAACTACCAGCAATCTTCAGGCTCAGGGATGGCATGTACGTATGTCTAAATGTCTGCATCCGTTGTATGTATGCCAGTACCACTTTTGTGGAAGTTCAAATTTGCACCTTGGCAGTATTTCCAAATTATTTCCAAAATACAGTTGGCCACTTCTAGCTCATTAACATATCCGAGGCACGACGAATAATACATTGAACCATACAGTTCGCAAGAGCGAACCTTTCCCAGTTTAATTTACATTATAGTTACAACGCGGCTTTCCACATAGCGCACCCTCAACTGCAGGGAAGTATTGGACACAAACCCTGTTCCGAAGGACGAGGTCACGGTTACCGTTCGACCCAGCCTTGTCCCGTAGGACAAGGCTGCGGCTACCGTTCCGAAGTGCACACCATCGTGGACTGCCCCGTCACAGTCTCGTCACAGTGTGACGCGGGCGGCACGGTCTCGTAACAGTGTGACGCGGGCGGCACAGTCTCGCCACAGTGTGACGCGAACTGAGGTGTTACGGTCACCGACGCTGGACAGACGGCAAGGTATCGCAGCCTTACTATAACCTGTCACGGACTGCATGGTGAAACAGTCCTCACCGCTGTGTTCAATATGGCGTGCAGCAATGCATGCTGCAATTCATGTCGCAAGCCATGCCACCGTGTGCACCAGTTGGCCATTGGAGGGTTACGCTTTCAATGAGATTAGAAGCACAACCGAGAAGTAGATCCAAAGTTAGACGATTTTGATGGAAACAATTTAGGCCTTTTGTTTCAAATAGCAGAGCGGTCCGTTCTATGTGTATGCGAAATAGCCAATCAGCGTAGAATGGCACAATTTTAGCCAGCATCTACGCCTGGGACTCGCACCATCACCAAGTAGCATCCGACGGGAATCTCAGGCGCCAGTTCATAGTCATGAGGATCTTTGTGGAGCTGCTTGATCAGCTTTTGTACGCGGTTTACGTAGGCTTCTTCTGCTGGCACCCCAGTTCATCAGCCTTTGGTGCTATCTACGTCTATGTACTCAGCGATGCAATATATGAAACCACGAGCAGCCGTAAGCTTTGTAGTAGCTCCATAGTTCAAGCTTCTTACCAGCATACTGAAAAAGTAGATGGCACAGAGATGTATCCCCCTTAGCATGGTAACCAAATGGTTTCCCACACTTCATTTATTCGACCCGAGTCAGGCTTGTTCCACCACAACACCTCTACTGTTCAGCTCAACTCCACAATAAAACAAATTGAGTTTCCCAGAAAAACCTGTATTGCTATTGATAGCATACTGCTGTGTATGACAATGCACTGGTGATCTCTGACAACCGAAACAAAACCCATGCTGTAAGATCATCTGAAATTAGTTTGACTCATTTTATAATTGGGTACTTCATCCTGTACTAGAAGAAAGGTTATCCAAAGAACACCAAAATTAATATAATTGAACATGAATTATCTAGGTCTACCAATGGTAAAGCATGCGCCATTTTCAGCCACCAGACATCGGCTTACAGTGCCCTTGTTCGCTCTGTTTCCGTCGTGCCCGGCTTGCAGGCCCCTAAGCTCGGACAAGGATAGTCATGTGACCGACAGGTCCCGTGACCTTGCTGCCGCCCGGAAGTAGGGGTCCGTCACGCCTGTCACGGTCTGGCCCGCAGCACAGGTCTGATGGCGAAGGAGAACACATGGAGCACAGCGCCCACTCAACCTCCATGTATGTCGCAGCACAGTGAACACTGCTACAGCTTGAGGCCCATTGATGATCATTGGTGGTGAATTCAGCTTGTCGGGGATCGCTGCGGATTTCTGCCCCGGGTAAAACATTTTGCTAGAAGAAAAAACTTCATTAGTATATTAAATCTGGTTTCAATTCAAGCGCTTGACGATACGCTGCATGAATGCAGGATTCAAAATATGGAACTTTTAGTATCAATATCTATATCTGTTCGGTTGGGTCATTATGAAACTATAATTATGGAAGCTAATTCACCCCATGAATACTGCAGACATACGTCATCGCTGAGTCATAAAGTTTGTGTTTGCATAGCGGTTATACCACCAACAAGGGGGAATAGTTTCAACTTTGTTCCTTCATGTTTGCTAACTGCTAAAATGTCTTGAGATCTTTGGCTGATCACAGGTAGCTATATACTACCTTCGAAACTAATGCGCACGACACAGATGCATGCTCCTATAATGCAAATGTCTAAGCACCTGCTTTCCGAAATATCAAATTGTAGCTGTTTGCTGTGCACAGTCCATTGTAACTGTTCTTTGTAACTGTTCATTGTAGCTAGTCATTGTAACTGGCCATTGTAGCTGTCAATTGCAGCTGTTCATCTGTCCATTGCCACGTACAGCGTGGTAGATGAGGACTCACCAAGCAGGAGCCGGATACACCGCCTACTGACTCGCATCGTGGCGCCGCCTGCCGTCCTGAAAACAGATGGGGTCACCGTCAGTGAGTGTAACGACGGAAACCAGGCACAGCCACCGTCAGTGGGTGTAACGACGGAAACCAGGCACAGTCACCGTCAGTGAGTGTAACGACGGAAACCAGGCACAGCCACCGTCAGTGGATGTAACGATGGAAGCCAGGCACAGTCACCGTCAGTGGATGAAACTATGGAAACCAGACTCAGTCATTGTCAGTAAGTGAAACGATGGAGGTCAGATATAGTCACCGTCAGTGGGTGAAACGATGGAAGCCAGGCACAGTCGCCATCAGTAAGTGAAACGATGGAAGCCAGATATAGTCACCGTCAGTGGGTGAAACGATGGAAGCCAGGCACAGTCGCCATCAGTAAGTGAAACGATGGAGGCCAGATATAGTCACCGTCAGTGGGTGAAACGATGGAAGCCAGGCACAGTCGCCATCAGTAAGTGAAACGATGGAGGCCAGATATAGTCACCGTCAGTGGGTGAAACGATGGAAGTCAGGCACAGTCGCCATCAGTAAGTGAAACGATGGAGGCCAAATATAGTCACCGTCAGCGGGTGAAACGATGGAAGTCAGGCACAGTCGCCATCAGTAAGTGAAATTAGTCACCGTTAAGAAATGAAAGAGCGGATGATCATATATAATTAATTATCTGTGGAAACAGCAAAGTTCCTTTAAAGAACGAAACAATGAATGAAACATTGGAAGCCAACCGGTCGCCTTTTATGTGTAGAGCACTGAAACCAATCAGCGTCGTCATGAAAAACTAAACTGATGGAGAACAGCCAGAGTTATCACTAAAAAGTGACTCACAGAATTAACTAATGGAAACTAGCCAAAGTGCCTTTTATGAGTGAAGTATAGAAACCACCCAGTCACCGGTAATAGGTACAACAATGGATACGAGGATCCCTGGTGAGCCACTAGCCCAGGGACCTAAATACATTTCCACGTCCAACTGTCTGGCCGTTCCGCCTTTTTAAAACTCTACGAATATAATCAGTTGAGAAAACAAAGCTGAAACCAAAATGACGCAATGCAGGAACCTCCTCACGGGTTAGCTAACTTGGCATTCATCCCATTCGAGCGCCCATGTTGCCAGCCTTGTCTGCTTAAGCGGGCAGTAAATTGGCCCGTATTTTTCCGGCCGCCGGTTGCTGCTCGTCGTGTTGTTGCTATTAAGGCCATTCCGGGCATCAATTTGTCACGCGGACTGCTCCCCAGAATATTAAACAGTCCGGAAGCAGTTAGTTTCTGAAGCTCTTTGGTCGGCATCCGAACAACTTGACATATTAGCTACTCTATTTCATATTTAATTGCTCGCCAATACTATTTTATCAAACACTAAAGCAAAGACTTTGTAGAACACTAAAAAAAAACAAGCTGAAGTCAACAGTGATCTTGTCCTAAGCTAAGGTTAATTTCGGACAGAACATCAAAATTCCTTCAAAACTATCATAACCTCCAGAACTCTCAGATTTCCGAGAACTCTGAAAACCCTAAGATGTTCCGAACCAGTGGATTCATCACCCAGCACCTAACGAGCGCAAGTCTTAGAATTCTTTTGAATAACCGCCACATCAATGCCCGAAAGTTCCACCGCGTGGCAACAATTTGCCTATTAATGCTCTATCTATCTGCTGACACATGCCCACTTTCTCGAGCCAGGAGGAAAAACCACTGATCACCTGTCAGCCTGCCTTTGTTACCGTTCAACCAGCCCGCTAAGTTGTCTTGTGTCATGCCGACGTTTTGGTCCGTCTGCCAGTATTGCTTTCAGCTGGCAGCCAGGTGCTTCTTCTGGCTCCGGTGGCTTTGACTGCAGACTGCGCCGATCCGGGCCTGTGAGGTGGCATCACTGAACCGTAGAAGCTCTTTGAGGATGACCCACTGAGGTGCGATCGCCCACCGCTCGATTGCCTCGGAGACCGGACGGAACGCCATATTGTCCCGGTCCCATCACATCATGTCGGACATCCACTGGCATTAACCCGCGGCTCGGTCAGCCGGTATTGACCCACCGTCTCGACTGGTAGGCATTATCCCTCCGGCTCGGTCAGCCGGTATTGACCCACCGTCTCGACTGGTAGGCATTATCCCTCCGGCTCTGCTCGCCGGCATTAACCGGCATGCCCAGCTGATCGGTATTAGCCCGACGGCTCAATCGATCGGTATTAACCCTTCAGATCGACTGGCCAGTATTAGCCAGCTGGATCGGCTGGCCGGTATTAACACACCGGTTCGGTTGGTAGGTATTGACCCGCCGGCTGGGCTGGGCTATATTAACCCACTGCATCGACTGGCTGGTATTAGCCCGGCTACCGCCGCTGGACGGTCGAACCCTTTCTTCTACCTGGAGGGGGAGGAAACCTTTGTATATCCCTCAAAAGTTTGTTTGAGATGAAGCAGAGAAGCGTGGTTTTCACGAGCATGTATACGAGCACGAGCCGTCCTTCGTTTGTTTAGCGGCGACCAACATTTGTTTGTCTTTCACATTCGACCTTCCAGGTTGCTGTTGGTTCCATGTTCCAGGTTCCAGGTTCAAGCAAGTCAAAGTCAGGCTGCCACCAACTGACATACCTATTCTGCTGGTTTTCGACAACTAGCTGCTAACCAAGTAAGATTATCTGATAAAGCGCGGAATAAATAGCTATAGGAGCTTCTCGTGAACACCATTGGATTATCGAAAGACAAATTGAAGGTGAAATTCACGAGTGGGAGGCAGAACTTCATCTGCGGTGGAACAAAATTGTATCATAACTTGGAAACTATGCTAAAGCGATGGAACGAAGACAAATTTACTTGAAGAGATGTGCTACAACACATGGTGACCAAAGACTTGATATGTCATGTGGTAATAGCTGACCTGGCAAGATGAGCCGGTTCTTAAACACTGTCAGGGGTACACCTTTCATACCTTATCGATTTGTATATTTTTTTTCACTTCTGGGGTAAAGGTGACCGGTGAATTTGAACTGAATATCGAAAGCTCCCCGATAGAGCATTTTGTTGCAAAAAGGTCAACTTTTTTCATACCATATCACCTGGATAATTGAACTAGGATGACCTATGCTCTTGTCATGACCTTAGAACTAGGTGACATAAAAAGCGTTGAATTCGAATCCAGCGTTGCCAACTACAGTACGAGCACTTCGTTTGCGATTTACTCATAGTTGATTAACTTAGACTAGTTCGAGTACGGTCAGTGCCCGGTCGATCGCCCAGACTGACTTCAAAAGTGCAAACATCGAAGCATACGTGGAAGACGTGTCAACTCATGGAATAAGAACATAGCATATAATGTATCCGCTTAAAAAGCACAGTGGCAGTTTGACAATTCATCACTTCTGCGTCATTTCACCTGGTACAGAGACACATTTCTGGTTATGTCTTCGCAAGCTGTCCTGATAACAACCTGACACTTCGCACATTGGTAAAAGATTCATATATCCAATCCCTTCAATCCAATCCCTCTATTTATGTATTCCGAATTTTACGCTATGGATGTTGGCTGCATATTTTGAGCATGGTTACGTACATTTAGTTTTGCCCTTGACCTGGTCTTGTACCCCGACCTCAGGTGACTCAAATTATTTGAGAATTTGTATTGGGTCAGACCTACCCATCGAGATGCATTTAGGCATCTTCGAAACTAGATTGTTGACAGCTCGTGAAAATGTACCTTAAAAGTACCCCCAAAAAACAGACTTAGAAAATAGTGACCTGACTTTGACTTCGTTTAATATGGTAGCCGTGTCCCTATGAGCCTATGATTTGTGCATGATGAGCCGGAGCCTGTTCGCCGGGTATCCTGGAAAAGCACGAGAGCGGGGCATAATTTTCTCCGCCCCGGGAGTTCGAGAGTTAGTAAGTGAAAAAGAAGATGAACGGACGCAAATCTGGGCCAGCATGCTCCGAATTACCACACGCCATAAACGGCACCATGAGATACTGGCAATAAATTTACAACCGCGGTCGGAGGCCGCCCCTTGTTCGACGTCTGCGGTTAGCGCGGGCACGGAACACGGCCTCCGGCGTTCTCGTGAGGTTGTCACCCAACTTGCATCTGCATCACCACTGAGGAGAGACGTCGATGCCCACGTTGGGTCGCACGAGACCTGACGGCTACCATACCAACGGCGGCGGCATCTGCCCCGATCATATATCATCTGCCGCTCGCTCTGAATGACTGCCCAGCGATCGGCAGCGCCAACTCGAGCGAGACGAGCGACCGACTCCCGCGTGTAACGAGCGGCTTCGGCCGGCTTTCACGGGCACCAGGGCGAGGGTTAGCTCAACTGGCGGCGCTGCAGATGGCTTGGCTCTCTCTCTCTCCATCTCCTCATGGTCATGGCTGGGCCGATTCCTCACGCATTCTAACCCAGATACGGCTAGCCAGGTCACTGGCCTCGGGCACGAGCTCGGACAACGTGGCCTGCCCAAATCAAGATCACCCACTTGATTCGACAGATACGATTTTGTTGGCTGCGATTTCCACGAAATTGGTATGTCGCCTACGTACCGAACTTACGACTGGGTGTAGTTCCAGCACCATTTCGCCTGAGCACATTCTATAAACGCATTTTATATTTCATGCTACTGCTGTTGGTCGTTTCGTCTCAAGAATGTAAGAAACGTACATTTATTGAGGAGTGTCGGTGAAAATTTCGAAAACCGTGATATGGAACAATTTTTGTCAAATCCTTTGGCAAAAATAAATCGTCCTTTTCAAGTGTTCTCCATTCCCACCGCTATATGCCACCATTTCGTAATGTGTCTAGATGCAGCTGGGTGTTGTTAGAATCATAATACGGCACAACAACTTGAAATGGGACATAATACATTATATGCTTCCCCTTTTCAAAGCTGTTATGCATTAATAGGATTCGAAGAACACCCAGCTGCACTGGAATGCATGTGACCACTAATTTCTCGGCAAAAACCATCTTCGTCGCAGAAAAGATTGCTCAAAATGGGATTTTCCTGCTCCTTCGAATCTTCAAGGTTAAATCACGTTAATGTTGCTCAATATAGTTAAATTTCGGCTGACGCATTTTCCGTCCATCGGCCTTCCACCAGAACACGGAGCTTGCTTCCCATCTTAGCTAATCAGCTGTTGTTAGGTGTGATTCTCGGCTTCTTTATCTTATGCCGCGTTTCTCCTGTCTCAATACTCTGATGGTCAGGTCTTCTGTCCCATAGTAGAAAGAGATAAATCCTATTATGTCGCATTAAATTACATGGCAAAATGACCAAATGAAGCCGGATGAGACCATGAGGCGAAAACTAGCTTTCTTATGCGTGCCACTTTTCACTTCGACTTTGCAAGTACTCCATCCATGTGAAAATACACTTTAGATGCGTCCTCCAACAAATTATAACGCATGCTATCATAACGGTGGCATTACAACACCGATGCCACGCATGTCGTCCTGCCTGCAGCGCCAGAGCACTTCCGAAGCGCCTGGTCACAGCTGGATGGCCGCGGCGGCTCCCCGCCGGACCGATGGCACACTCCCGCTGGCACTGACACAGAAGCGTGACGAATGGCTGCGACACACATTCAGACTCGGAACTATTCACGCGGCGTACAGAACGGGTCACGCGAATCGAAACGGCCCCACGCTAAGCGTGCAGTTGTGTACCACCGGGTCCGGTCATCGCGGAGGCTCTGTCGGCCAGATGCGCCTAGATTCTGGCAAGGACAAGCGTGACCAGTGTCGTAGCGAGTGGCCGCGCCAGCCGGCATGCGGAAGCAGCGGCTGAAAGGTAGCCCAGTCCGCAGCGAATTAACGGTGCTGGCGAAACACCGGAAATGGTGCGAATAGTCCACACATAGTAAATGCACTTAGATTGCATGCACATCGGTGCATACAGAAGTTTGGAGGTGAATACAGCGTTCGCTGACATTTCGAGATGTTCCACCACACTGACTACTGTCCTGCGTGGCGACAATGGTGCAACGATTGCAACACTTCCGGATTAAGGCCACGAGTGGTCATTCTGTGACCAGGAAATTGCGGCATATCACAGTGAGGCACGTGGAAAGCGAGCCATGCACGGGATAATTCTGAAACACAACACTGGGCCTTTGATGTTTCTTGCAAAGATCCTTTCGTCCCCCCCCTCAGGTGTGTAGATGGAGTCGCCACTGACTAATCACGCTTCCAATTTCAATTACAAAAACCATTCGATCGTTGTTTGGTCGAGATATATCAGTTAAGAATTAAATATGTTTATTATGAACGTCATCTGGAAAATCAGCCGTTAGCTGGTTGTCTCACGATTTTGTGATGTTTCCTTTGCAGCGAATATGTTTTACTCATTGTACTCAAGAACTTTTGCATTGTACATTTAGATTGTATTACATTAAGATCCGGGAGAACTTTTTCTTTAAAATTGCATAAATATTCGGGAACAATTCACTGCCATAATGAGGGAAATGAATATGATAATATATTTTGTTCCTAATCATCTCGCTCTGCACAGTGCAGAACACATGTGAACGTTCCTCACACAGTCACGTTTATCCATATGAACAATCACAAAGCCACACCACGTGCGTTATTCGTCCAGTTTGTGGCACAAATATTTACTTACAGTCTTCGTAGGTCAGAACGGCCCAACTTTCCTCTTCAGAATTGTAATTTCGGAACTATGCTCACAGTGTCGCAGATCAAAGTGCCCAGTTGTCGGACAAGACAAGACAAGACAAGACAAGACAAGACAAGACAAGACAAGACAAGACAAGACAAGACAAGACAAGACAAGACAAGACAAGACAAGACAAGACAAGACAAGACAAGACAAGACAAGACAAGACAAGACAGGACAGGACAGGACAGGACAGGACAGGACAGGACAGGACAGGACAGGACAATGTGGCCCTGTATTGAAGCGCATCACCACAATCACACGCAACCACAAGTCAGTGACACATGTGGCGTGCTGGACAACTTTCTCATCCTAATTGGCAATGGTTGTTGCATGAAATGCGTGAAGTAAGACCACATAATTTCCCACGTGCGAAACGTTGCACGCAATTAGCAAGGTAAAAGAGAAATGCTACTTCTACGTATTCGTACCAAACTTGGTGGTTAAAGGGCATGTACGGGAAATATATATACATATATATAAAGACATAAAGACTTAAAAGATTAGTGCAACTATGGGCCACACGGGCCCTTCTTGGTTGCACTCTGTACACTCAACCAGTTGCTCACCAAATCCATCGATCAGTCCTCCCTGGAATATTGAAAAGCGAGCCCTCTATTCTTATAATGAATGTCTATGCTGCTTTTAAAGATGTTCAACGTGCTACTACTGACAATATATATATATATATATATATATATATATATATATATATGTATATATATGTACATATGCCTATGTGTGCATGTATGTGTGTGTGTCTGTGTGTGTGTGTGTGTGCGTGTGTGTGTGTGTTTGTGTGTGGGTGTGTGGGGGTGGGTGTGTATGTGTGTGCGTATTGCAATGTGAAGATGTTGCACGCTGACAACCTTGTTCGTTTTTTTGTAGGTCCGAGTTCCAGTTCAGCTTCCGGTTGTGAACGATACCATGTGATCGACGAAAGGGTCACAATTTAATTGTTGATGTTCATTGATGCAGCTGAATGTCTTAGTTTGCACCGTATTCATATTCTCCTGGAAGCAAGTATTCGATCCAGTCATGAACTGACGGCATCTATGTGTGGGGTTTGTTGTCAGCCAGTAGGTGCTTTGCCCCAGATGTTTTGTAAGTAGATCTTCATGCAGTTTTGCGTGACAAAATTGCATTGGGACACAATCGGATTTTAAAAAAGGATCCATGACTGACGGTCTTAGCTCTTTGTTATCTTTCCTGATCTTCGATACTGGCATTAGTGTGCTTCAATAGGCGGCTAAGATTTTCATCTGTCATGTGTAAGCTAAATATAGGGACGAGTAATCGGGTCTTAAATGAAGGGAGCACACCAGTATAGCGCAGTAAAGATTTGCTAGGGGAAGTTCAACAAGAAATAACTGCTAAGTATAAAAAACAATAATCGTATCTGCCGAGCTGTCGGCTGGTTATGAGGATGGACAGTCATTTACCTACCAAGGTGTGGGCTGGTTATGAGGATGGGCCGCTGATTTTCTGTCAGCCTATGGCCTGGCTATGAGGATGGAGGGCTGATTATCTGCCGAACTATGGGATGGTTATCAGGATGGAGGGCTGATTATCTGCCGAGCTGTGGGCTGGCTGTGAGGATGGACGGCTGATTATCTGCCAAGCTGTGGCCTGGCTATGAGGATGGAGGGCTGATTATCTGCCGAGCTGTGGGCTGGCTGTGAGGATGGACGGCTGATTATCTGCCGAGCTGTGGGCTGGCTGTGAGGATGGACGGCTGATTATCTGCCGAGCTGTGGGCTGGCTGTGAGGATGGACGGCTGATTATCTGCCGAGCTGTGGGCTGGCTGTGAGGATGGACGGCTGATTAGCTGCCGAGCTGTGGGCTGGCTGTGAGGATGGACGGCTGATTATCTGCCGAGCTGTGGGCTGGCTGTGAGGATGGACGGCTGATTATCTGCCGAGCTGTGGGCTGGCTGTGAGGATGGACAGCTGATTAGCTGCCGAGCTGTGGGCTGGCTGTGAGGATGGACGGCTGATTATCTGCCGAGCTGTGGGCTGGCTGTGAGGATGGACGGCTGATTATCTGCCGAGCTGTGGGCTGGCTGTGAGGATGGACAGCTGATTAGCTGCCGAGCTGTGGGCTGGCTGTGAGGATGGACGGCTGATTATCTGCCGAGCTGTGGGCTGGCTGTGAGGATGGACGGCTGATTATCTGCCGAGCTGTGGGCTGGCTGTGAGGATGGACGGCTGATTATCTGCCGAGCTGTGGGCTGGCTGTGAGGATGGACAGCTGATTATCTGTCGAGCTGTGGGCTGGCTGTGAGGATGGACAGCTGATTATCTGCCGAGCTGTGGGCTGACTGTGAGGATGGACAGCTGATTATCTGTCGAGCTGTGGGCTGGCTGTGAGGATGGACAGCTGATTATCTGCCGAGCTGTGGGCTGGCTGTGAGGATGGACAGCTGATTATCTGCCGAGCTGTGGGCTGGCTGTGAGGATGGACAGCTGATTATCTGCCGAGCTGTGGGCTGGCTGTGAGGATGGACAGCTGATTATCTGCCGAGCTGTGGGCTGGCTGTGAGGATGGACAGCTGATTATCTGCCGAGCTGTGGGCTGGCTGTGAGGATGGACGGCTGATTATCTGCCGAGCTGTGGGCTGGCTGTGAGGATGGAGGGCTGATTATCTGCCGAGCTGTGGGCTGGCTGTGAGGATGGACGGCTGATTATCTGCCGAGCTGTGGGCTGGCTGTGAGGATGGACAGCTGATTAGCTGCCGAGCTGTGGGCTGGCTGTGAGGATGGACGGCTGATTATCTGCCGAGCTGTGGACTGGCTGTGAGGATGGACAGCTGATTAGCTGCCGAGCTGTGGACTGGCTGTGAGGATGGAGGGCTGATTATCTGCCGAGCTGTGGGCTGGCTGTGAGGATGGACGGCTGATTATCTGCCGAGCTGTGGGCTGGCTATGAGGATGGACGGCTGATTATCTGCGAGCTGTGGGCTGGCTGTGAGGATGGACAGCTGATTAGCTGCCGAGCTGTGGACTGGCTGTGAGGATGGACGGCTGATTATCTGCCGAGCTGTGGGCTGACTGTGAGGATGGACGGCTGATTATCTGCCGAGCTGTGGGCTGGCTGTGAGGATGGACAGCTGATTATCTGCCGAGCTGTGGGCTGGCTGTGAGGATGGACGGCTGATTATCTGCCGAGCTGTGGGCTGACTGTGAGGATGGAGGGCTGATTATCTGCCGAGCTGTGGGCTGGCTGTGAGGATGGAGGGCTGATTATCTGCCGAGCTGTGGGCTGGCTGTGAGGATGGACGGCTGATTATCTGCCGAGCTGTGGGCTGGCTGTGAGGATGGACGGCTGATTATCTGCCGAGCTGTGGACTGGCTGTGAGGATGGACGGCTGATTATCTGCCGAGCTGTGGGCTGGCTGTGAGGATGGACGGCTGATTATCTGCCGAGCTGTGGGCTGGCTGTGAGGATGGACGGCTGATTATCTGCCGAGCTGTGGGCTGGCTGTGAGGATGGACGGCTGATTATCTGCCGAGCTGTGGGCTGGCTGTGAGGATGGACAGCTGATTAGCTGCCGAGCTGTGGGCTGGCTGTGAGGATGGGCTGGCTGTGAGGATGGGGCTGATTATCTGCCGAGCTGTGGGCTGGCTGTGAGGATGGACGGCTGATTATCTGTCGAGCTGTGGACTGGCTGTGAGGATGGACGGCTGATTATCTGCGAGCTGTGGGCTGGCTGTGAGGATGGACAGCTGATTAGCTGCCGAGCTGTGGACTGGCTGTGAGGATGGACGGCTGATTATCTGCCGAGCTGTGGGCTGGCTGTGAGGATGGACGGCTGATTATCTGCCGAGCTGTGGGCTGGCTGTGAGGATGGACGGCTGATTATCTGCCGAGCTGTGGGCTGGCTGTGAGGATGGACGGCTGATTATCTGCCGAGCTGTGGGCTGGCTGTGAGGATGGACGGTGATTATCTGCCGAGCTGTGGGCTGGCTGTGAGGATGGACGGCTGATTATCTGCCGAGCTGTGGGCTGGCTGTGAGGATGGACGGCTGATTATCTGCCGAGCTGTGGGCTGGCTGTGAGGATGGACGGCTGATTATCTGCCGAGCTGTGGGCTGGCTGTGAGGATGGACGGCTGATTATCTGCCGAGCTGTGGGCTGGCTGTGAGGATGGACGGCTGATTAGCTGCCGAGCTGTGGGCTGGCTGTGAGGATGGACGGCTGATTATCTGCCGAGCTGTGGACTGGCTGTGAGGATGGACGGCTGATTATCTGCCGAGCTGTGGGCTGGCTGTGAGGATGGACAGCTGATTATCTGCCGAGCTGTGGGCTGACTGTGAGGATGGACGGCTGATTATCTGCCGAGCTGTGGACTGGCTGTGAGGATGGACGGAGCCGCTAGTGGCAGAATTGTCATCAGTGTGCGCAAGCCGGTGGTGGCAGAACTGCCATTAACATGTGCCAGCCAGTAATGGAAAAACTGTCATTAGAGAAGCTCGAATTATCGCCACTAGGAAATTATTTGTTCTCCCTGATCTCCACCAGCTGAGGCAAGTCAACTCATTTCGAGTCGATGTGCAATACGGTAATGAGAATCTTTTAAAAATTACTCCACTACAAATCCAGGAATCAAATACGCTGGTGTTCAATAACATATAAAAATTGATCATTAAATCATGTCACGTAAGTCAATTCGTGCTGTTCGAAACGTCGTACACATTAATAGTTGTCATCGGCAAAGGTGTTGGATGTGCCTTTCGCTCTCACAATATTTCGTGACGTTAGCCAGGCGACTGGTAGTAAATTGTAGCTTTCGAGCTCGTAAATCTGATGAGAATGGGTGATAATCTGAAAATTTAGTAGTGCTGGGAAAGTTTCCCTCCACTTGCAGTGCCAAACGTAGCCGGTGAGTTGCCGACAAGCTTCAGTTGGTACGTCTGCAGATCCTCGTGGGCATTGTGGCTTATTCCTGTACAAGTGCAACTCGGCAGTCTGACAGCTGACGTTCATGAATCGACCAGGGGCGAGTTGCTAAGAGTGGTGCCATTGCTCACGGTTTCGCTATCCCATCTTCCGTGGTAACAAATTATTCATCATTTCATACTCACATTGGGAGAACGGAAAATATAATATTATATATATAATAGTGTCACGGAAAATCAGAGGCGAAAAATATCGAAGCTCATGGAATAGCTGAATCAGCCAGCACTTGTACGCCACGTTCGATGTTGGTCGGAAGTAATGAAGAGCAACCTCCAGGGCTTCTCGTATTCTCACCATCAAATAAGGATGGCGAGAAACCGTGGCAGCAAACATTCCAAGTGAGGTTTGTTCCATGAGCCAGCGGTACCGCTCTGATAGATTGCCGGAGATGCACAGATAACTGAATTGTGTGAGAGATGCACTTTCAGCTACCGGTGTTTCAGAGCATGCTCTCTCTCTCTCTCTCTCTCTCTCTCTCTCTCTCTCCCTCTCTCTCTCTGTCGTCTCTGTTATACTATATCTGTCAAGTATGTCGCCCACGCAAGGGAACATGAAGGCAACTTGATTTACATCCGGAAAGAGGTTATCAACTGAAATGAATGTCGGCATCTTGTCTATTTAGCACCGAAAGTAGAAAGTTGAGATTGATGACAGTGTTTAACCAAGGCTAGGCTGAAGTGGCGACTTCTCTGAACACTTTGTTCTTTCATGGCCCCTGAAGCTTTTCAGCCTGCCGACTGAAATTGTCAGCATTTTCTTATAAATAACTAGTGTGTGTCATCTTACGACAAAAAATCGCATTCCGGTTCATTTTGGAAAAGGTAAGGTTATACTGACGTCCTAAATTATGTATTGGATGATAGTTGTGTAGATAGTTGTGTAGACTGTAGATTCCAATATAACAATTTTCAGAACACCTGACCCACTGAAAACTGTATTGACGATTGCTTTAGCTCAATTGTATCATTATTTGGTCTTCGATCAAGGAATTATTTTTATTTGCAAAGGTTCACAGCCTGCAACTCACAAGCAAGTGCAAGCTTAATCAAATGAAGTGTGGGGTAATTGCAGCTGATCCTGACCTGCTACTTCTTTGCATCATTCTAATTCTTAGTTTGCCTAATCTTTTTTAGAAAATAACGCTCACAAACTTCCCTATCGACTGCTCTGGAGAATTGGTTACTGCACATGATATCATCAAATCAAAGTTTGTCGGAGTGCTCCCAGTGGGAGATATTTACCAAGAATAGTCTTAGAAATGCGTGGGTCGGAACTTGCGACTTCGATATTGCTCCTCCCCCAGGAAGGGTCAGGTCCTTAGCTCACCACATTTGCTGAAATGTTCTCATATGCAATTTCAGCATTATAAGCTTCCGATAAAGGTTGACTTCCAAGGTCGGGTCAAAGAGGGTAATGTTGTGATGTTGCCGAATAACTAGCCTATTTTTGCCGGTTTTCTGGCACTAGTTGCTAACCAAAATGGATTTTATGGTAGAGTGAAGTATCTGGCGAACACCCCGTGGTGTAATCAAAATGCTAATGCAAGGTATCGGTCACACGGAAGAGGCATGGGAAGAAACATGCTTTTTCCCGCGTTCAAACGCAATTGTGCATAATCTCCAAGCTGTGACCAATGAAACGATAAAGCAAAGCCAAGTGGACTTAGCATGATGCGCTGCAATGCATGGTGAGCAAAACTTTGTTGATGAACTTGTGTATTTCTTGAATTAAAGGAAGGGCGAATTCGAATTCAGTTCCGAAAACCATTTTCTAAAATAATTTGTTGCAAACATGGTCCACTTGGATCACACATGGTTACTTGAATTACTGATCTAGCAGGACCTATCATGTTTTATGGTTATGACACCAGGTGGGAAAAGGGTGCCGAATTATAATTCAACGTTCGAACATACACTAGAAGTCGATTATCTGCAAATGGAAAATCGACTCAAGTCATCTGAGTCACCAAGGATAATCTTGAAGTGGTACAAGCATTGAAATGTACGTAGAAGACATCTCAACTCGTGTAAGGAGAGCATGTGATGTGAATAAACTGTCTAAAATGACGAATTCTGGTATTTCGATAATTCGTTATTGCAGCCGGGAGGGAAGCAGACATTCGCTTTGGTTCATGCTTCCGTGACGTGATCGGATAAGAATAGAAAAGTTCGCACACCTCTTGAAGGTGTTGCGCTCCATCAGATATAGTCTGGAAATGCTGAGCATGGAAATAAAAACGTAGCCTTGACATTGCTATCACTTCGCAAACTGACCCTAAGGAACCCAACGAATTTTCGTCTTTGGACAAATAGCTTCCGATTGATATGAATGCATATTTAGAGCATATTTGAAACGCTATCTTTGACAGCTGTGAGAAGTGTAACAAAACGATCCCACCTTTCCAAGCCGGTGACCTGGTTTTGATGTCATTTTGTTTGATGACCATGGGCCCCCAGATGTTATTGTGGATGAAGCTAAAACTGAACACGAAGAAATCTATCATTCAATTGTTAAAAGGTGTGACAAATTTGAGTGCGATCGTGCTTCATGTGCAGCGACTATCCCGGAAGCACATTAGATGGAGGAAAAATGTACCCCACCCCCACAACAAAATGTACCCGCACCCCCATCCCCATCCCCACCACCACAAAATGTACCCCCCACACACCACCACCACCACCACCACCTACATTCGGGGCTAAATCCTCGCAGTGCAACACATTTTCTTCCTATAGCAGTGCGGATTAGTCATTCTGACCCATAGAGTAGCCCCCGGTGATAACTAGGCCGAAAAGCTGAAGCCGAAAATCAGATGACATGAGTAGTACTATCTGATTCCAGGGATATATACAAGCCACTCTGGCTATTAAATTGTTTCATTGGTTTAAATAAAGTGCCCGCCATGAGTAAATCACATCTGACGATCAGTTGGGAACACAAGGGGCAGAATGCCAGGAATGGCGTACGTCAAAATGGCTTTACAGTAGAAATGCATCCTGGCCGTATAACGCATATATTTCTACTGATTGCAGAACCATTTCCTAAGGCATCTGAAAGCAGGCATCTAAGGCATCTGAAATATCTGTGTTCAAGAAACAACCTTGCTTGCTTGCTTGCTTGCTTGCTTGCTTGACTTGCTTGACTTGCTTGCTTGCTCCTTGCTTGACGATTACGTTATAAGAATTTAACTTCGCGCGTGTGCGACATTGGCTGCAAATAGTCGAAAGGAAACAAACGCCGTACATTTGGCGAGGGGGCAGATTTTACGGCTCTCAGGCGGCGCTTTGCTGCGTGTTCTCAGTTTTTTCCTTTTTTTATTGATTCACTTTTTCAATGGGACGTTTCAAAACTTTTCAACTTTGGAACTTTGTTTGGTATGAACTGGAAATAGCCAACGAGAATGAAAACACATTCGATGCAGACAGCGACCCCACAGACCACCCTCCAGCTGCAGGAGGTGGAGGGGATGGCCAGGGAGGTAGAGAAGGTCATGAAGGGGAAGCAGGAGGGCAGGGCCATCACACATGCCTCTGACAGCACCACCAAGAAAACGGTCAGGTAGTTCATTGTTCAGGAACTGCACGTGGGCCAGAGCTGTCCTCTGCCCATTCCAATCATTCCAATCTACGGAGAAATGGCTGAGGATGTCGCCATGCAGGTCGACATGGGCATGGAGATCATGGCGGTGTGCAAGAGCATGCAATCTGCGGAGTTGTACAAGGATGTGGACACGCATATGGCCGACGGTGCTGAACACAACAAGCGAATTTCCTCACTAATGGCAGAGATACACAGTCTGGAGACCAAAGCGGGCCAAAGATTTTGCGACACACACACCACCCTGGGATTCGCTGGTGGAATGAACAAGGTCATGAGGCTGATGGAGTCAGACATGAAGACGGCGCAAGTAGTGAAGGGTTTCATCGTGGATCTAGACTATGACTCCAAGAACTCCAGTCTGGCAGGGCAGGCTCTCGATATGATCCTGCGTTTGGTCGCTCTAGAATGCAGTCACAAACCATGGAACCGGAACAAAGAGTACACGGTCTTCCTGAAGGAGAGGGACCTGGGGGGGAACTTGTTCTGCTACAAGGACGCCAGGTTTGGCTGCCTGTCCAAGGCCGCGCCCATCGCCATCTACAACTTTGACAACATCAGCGACTTCCTGGAGCAGTTCCCGGACATCAACAACAGACTGTCCTATCTGGTCAGGGAGGTCATGGACTTGCCTTACCTGAAGGCTGTCCTGGTGGTGTGGGTCACCCTCGGCCTGCACCTGGTGGAGCCCTTTTACCCCATCACTATCCAGGAGAGGGCTACCCACAGCAGCCTCACCGCGTTCTACAAGGGACTCTACAGCAGCATGGCGAGACCTGTGGACATGGAGTTCTTCAGCTGTGTCAGGCCCATGCTGGATGGGGTGGGGCAGGACCTGTTCTCCGGCGTCAAGGAGAACTATGGCCAGGATGTGGTGGAGGCCGTGGTTGGCATGGCAGTGCAGCACATGGAGGAGGTGATGCTGCTGGCAAACCTCACCATGGCAGAGCTGAGGATTGTGCTGGTCAGGCAGCGAAGAGATTATGGCATAGATCAGGGAGCCTTCCCTCCTCAGTTTCACATCCGGGAGGAGGCAGTCAACATAGATGACACTCCAGTCCATAACAATGGAATGGAGAGGATCTGTGGTAAGGTGGACCACAGGCTGGACAAGCTCAAGAACCTGAACGCAGTGAACAGGTTCATCATGCTCCGGAAGACCCAGGCCCTGAGAGAAGGCAAGCCTGACAACTTCCGAAGCTGCAAGAAGGGATGGAGGATGTCAAGGGACTGAAGCTGATGTGGAGCGAGAAGATAAAGAGGAATCAGGAGAAGGGATCTGATGAGAAGCAGGAGCTAGCCAAGAGGAAGGAAGAGATGAAGCTGGACATCCTGGACTTCCTCAGGTCCAAGGGGGGGGGGGACCTTTCACTGACGCTAGTGAAATGGATGCGTATCTGACCAAGGAGGATCTGGAGGACAAGGAGAAGGTGAAGAGGATGAAGTCCGAGATGCTGTTTGCCAGGGACAGCTCCAACCTCCTCCCCAAGATCCATCCTCTTTTCAAAGTACAAATCACCGTTCCTGAGACAGGGAAGAGAAGACAGATGACCGCTGCTGAGTACGGCGAGGCGCTGATGTCACTGCTGGGGAAAAGGAATAATAGGGCGACGATTCAGTGCATCAGCTTCCAGGGGACCCTGGAGAATAGGGTGAGGGGAGGGGACGTGAAGAGGATGGCCAGAAACTAAGTGTGTGACAACCTCTGTATGTCCATTTGTTACTTTTGTGTAGATATATTGTTCTGAATCCGTCGTTTGTGTGCGGCCGTGGTAGGTGCTGGCCGGCTGATGGGTGGAAAATATAAATTCGCGATACCTGAATGGCGGGACCTTTTTTATCTGCTAGAACCCAGATGTTAGGCTCAAAAACCGCGATTTTCACCGGTGGGTAGCGCCATTCTTTCATCTGTTAAGTAGTACAAACAAATCTTGCTACCTTTTACCGTTGACCTTAACAACTTACATGCGCGGGTAAAACTTGGCACAAATAGTTACCAGAGCTTCTGGTGAACACCATGTTCTTATCAAAATATAAAGTCAAGGTCAATGTCACGCGTAGTAGGTGTGGAGATCAACGACAGTTATTCCGGGTTTGGCGTGCTTGGACCGCGGTTTCCAAACTGCGAAGAGCGAAGCGGTGAAGCAAAGATAAATGGGCTTGGAATGGTTAGCTGCTTGGTTGGTTGGTTATTTGAGTTTTAGGGCGCATCTAGGAATGCTTAGCTACGACACATGGCGACCAAATGCTTCATGAACGGTCATGTAGTATTATTGGATCGGAGATAGTCACCCACTTTCAGGAGCATACTTTCTACACTGGTGGGTTCCACGACAGACCGATCAATGCACTACATCCCATAACTTTTCATTGGGACCACAACTTGCTCACGGGGTAGTATTTAGCTCTGAAGACGGCTGTGCAAATTTCAGCCCGATGCTGCCAACGACCTTTGAGTTACAGCCTCTGACATTACATACATATTTATATTTATATATGTATTTCAGAAGAGAAATGATCAATTGAAGCATTTCTAAAAATAAAACATCAGTATTTCCTACATATGACTCCGTGACCTCATGATCCTGGGACCTCACGACCTCGCGTGACCCGTAGCCCATTGAAATTGACAAATTGGCGGCGGAAATAAAAGTTAAAAAACAAAAATGCGCTCTTCTTATAAATATCCGATATGGCCGTCCGGTCTTCATGACTTTTTGCGATTTTGTGTTTTCCGGGTGGAACGGATTTCGTGAAAGCTCTCTTACATTGGAAAGCTACATGACGTAGAACTATGACATACTGACATATAATTGTAAAACGTTTTCTAAGAAAAAGATAACAAAAAAAAGAAAACGATAACAGGCTTGGTAGAGCGGGAGGAATGTACGAATCGGTGTTCGAAAACGCCAAATGAAAAGTGGACATGGTGATTTTTACGTACATAAACGCTACATGCAATTGTGATAGTTACTGTGTCGATTCTTACCTTCGCCGTATAAAGCGAATGACAAAAAGTAAACGTTGCTGAATTATCGACAAGCCCCATTGACAACGTGAGCATCCTCGCAGTAATAGAAGTGTGGCTTTGTGTATGAAATTTCCAACTTGAAATTTTGAAAACTTTTTAAAAACAATCTCTTATATTTTTGCAGATTTTTTTTGACAATCAGCATCAGAAATGAAAATAATAAAAATGATACACCGAAGGGAAACTTGATGCAAGAAATATCAGAACTCAGACAGGCAGACAGGCTTAGACACAGACAACAGGCTAACAGACAGGCTTAGAAGAACAATACATGCTAAAATGGACAATACGCAAAATACATTTTGCGGAAATGTTCGAACTCCGAATTGTCTTTCCATGAAAGAAAATATGTTCCATTGGCTGCTTCTTGAGCATCTGGGTCTGTTGAGAAGACACTGATATATGTCATATCCAAAGCTGTACAAATTTAAGAATGCACATGGAGTTTCAAACTTAACTCGTTAAGAAACCTTTTACAAGTTTTAAAAAATATCCTCGACCAAACCGATGCGCCAGGGCGAGTTGTCGCAGGCGCCACCTTAAAATCATCTGTCAATTGATATTTAATACCTCAAAAAGCCATTTCCGGAAATCGAAGCTGTTTGCCTGGCTTTAATTACCAGATTTGATGCCCGACTAGGCGTTGCAGTGACAAGAAATAACAGAAAACGGCCTGAAAATGTCCTGTTTCACCCATCTTGGAAAAATACAAAGCTTTTTCTCTCTCAGAATTTCCGGGAATATTTTGAAAATTCCTAAGATTCCCATGGCTCCAGATTCCATATTCACACCCAACATTCGGTTTATGCGAACTTCGAAATCGCCATGCCGTTTGTAACGATTTTGTTATCGAAGCCAAATCGACCCCGTTTGATCTGCTTTCATTTTCCCAACATGTGGACCATTGTGCAGCACAGTGTCTGTCCCATGCGGAATGTCCATATGCGCTGTATCTCGAAAACGTGAACAATGAAGTCACATGAAGGTTGTGAAAGTGACGTGTTTCCGGGCACAGCTTACGTGCACTGTGGCAGCAATAGGTGTTCGACGGTACGTCCACTTAAATGATGCTCTGCAGGTGGAAGTAAAGCATAATTGTACTTCTCGTTGTGATGTTAGCATGGTCGAATATGGTCAGACAGCAATGTTGTCATGCTTGATGTCATTCAGTATGCGTGTTGTAAGTATCTGCCAGATGCTCTGAAGTAAAATTACGCCGCTACTAAGTAATAAGTGTCATGTCAATGTCGCAAAGTAATAAGTTGCGACATTGTGGTGATCGTAAAATGTTCAACCATTGATAAGAAATATACAAGAGCTGCATTTGAGACCCACAAAGGTATAAGTTGGAAAAACAAGTTTTCATCATCCGATGTTTATTTCGTTGTTCTATCCCATCGTTGTTTGATTGTTCACTGCTTAGAGCGGTGCGGTAATGTGCAATAATGTGCGACTTGCAGGGAGTGCCCAAAACGTGCACAATGAAACTACAGGAAGCTTGTGAAAATGTTCATGTTTCCGGCGCACGCTTTGCATACCGTGACAAAAATTCGTGTGTTCCGATAGGGATTTCACTGTCCGTCCATGCAAATGATGCCTACAGGTAGAATGAAGGCATAATTGCACTTCTTGTTGTGGGGCCAGCATGGCCAGATGTTTCCGTTAGCAGACCACCAGATGAAGTAAAATTATGTCGTAACGCGTAGATAAGCCTATGGATGACCTATCGGTAAAATCTTCTGGCCGGCGGTGTCAGTCCGCTGTGTCCAAGGTGCCATGCTGCACTGTCAGTGCGGCACGTACTGATTGCCTACAACCGACTTACCCGTGAGCCTTGACTTGTTTCGTGACCTTGAACTTTTTGAAGTTTGTGAAGGCAAACTATAAGACTTACATCAGTAACTAGGCATTCCACAGTAACTCAACCGAATATTTTCCAATTTGACGTCCGACCATTTTTTGTTTTCTTGAAAAGTTGTGTACCGGGGGTTTCAAGGACGAACAATTAATTTATGGTGAACAAAAAAATCCCCCCAAAATATTTCCCAAGACACAAACTTTGCAAATTTCCCGAGGGCCATGAGGAGGCCTAACTTTGAGGACCCATACCTCCAAGGCTAAGAGAGCTATTTCATTGAACTCTTTTTGTTGAATTGGGATGAATCAAGGAACAAGTTGGCTATCTCGGATTTTCTATTTTCTATTTATTAGGTCACGTGACTCCGTGACATAGTTTTTGCGTCGTGAGGTTGACCTTTTGGGCGCTGAGATTAAAATTTTCGTGTGATGAGCATTTGGCCCCATTAATGCCTTTTCATATATATTAACAAAAAACGTGGGGTTCGACCTGCAAAAAAACGCTTTTGGGGCTTGCAATGTTGATACAGCACGTTGTTTCGGGCCTCTGCCCGCCGATAACTTCACATTTAGTTGGCACACGGTGTCAAAATGGCCCAGAGTGGCCCCTGATGACGAAACCTGTCAGTTGGTTTCTGCTACACTGACATCAGGTCACAAGGTCACATGACATTGGGCGTTCAAGGTCATCTGAGGTCACGAAGACGTTTATAGCTATAACTTTGCCCCTAATTCAGCAAAAGAGCTGAACTCAACACAGTTGTGTTCGTCACGTCGAGACGGTTACAGTGATACATGACATGACCCCGATAGGTCAAGTTGAGTCACGTAAACTGGCCAGGTTACCGATTTCATCCAACGGGGCCAGGGCATACCTATGTTGTCATCTTTGTCCATGGCTTGCTCAAAATTATGTTGTAATATGCCGGTATAATGTCTATGGTGCTGTTGGATGAATGTTCAAATGAGATAAAGTTGTCGCTATTAATGGTGGTTACCCCTACGCTGCACAGGAACAAGAACAACTGAGTATTATTCCGTGTCATGGGGCATGTTACGACGACTTGTACAGCGCGACGCGACGGTATTGAGGTCAAAATCCAATGTCAATAACACTGTCGAGTGCGCCGTCACGGAAGGGGAGCGCTCTAGTCTCTACCCCCCCCCCTCCATCCCTCCATAGGTCGTCTACGTTCGACAGACATGGGGTCAGGCCAGTGACCAATAGCATGCGCTGCAGACGCTGGAGACGCAAACAACGGATTTTTGACAGAGGCATCGCACCACTAACAGTCACCTTGTCAGTGGGGAGAGCAGTGACGCCGTGTGAGGATTAGTTAGCTGACTTGTCGAGTGTCGATAGACGTCCTTTGTTTCGAAGACGGGAACGATGCCTGTTCCTTTCTGCTGTGACCCTTATAAGCGGCATAAGAAGAAAGTGTATAAAGATGTTAGATTGGCACCCAAAAATCTTGTCCAGATAGTCGATGATCCCCGGCTACGTGTTGACAGTTATCTGGGTGATACTTCCCGAATGCGTCTAACGAAGGATCCAGGTAGCCAACCAGAAGAGGAAAACAGTCCGGGCAATCAAAACATTTCTCGCCGGGCAGCTTGTGACAAAGATCAAGTTTGTCTATGTCACAAAAGAGGAAGTGCAGAAGGCTGAGCAGGAGCTGAATGGCCGCTTCATCAAAGCCGTGACGATCAAGGAAACACCACAGGTTCTGCCCTGTGAGTCGGAAAATATTGCGGATCCACATCCTCTCAGAAGACAAGACTGGGAAGCATGTCAAGGTGTTGAAGTGATATGTTGGTGCGCTGGTGTCCTATTCTATCGATAGGAATATGCCAATAGGCACCTGTCATTTTGCGTATAATCATGCAATCAGTACAAGAACACAAGGTCCTCAAACATATCAAAGTTTTGAAGTGATATGTTGGTGCGCTGGTGTCATGCTGTTCTATCGATAGGTATACGTAAATGTCAATAGGCACCTGTAATTGTATCCGTGACCTGACCTCAGGTCACGTGACCTAACTTGGCCCATCGGGGTCATCCCACGTATCACTGTAACCGTCTCGATGTGACGAACACAGTAGCATTGAGTTCAGCTGTTTAGCTCATTTATGGATACAGTTTTAGCCAGAAATAAATTCGTGACCGCAGATCGAATGACCTTGAACACCTAATGTCAATGTCACCTTATGGCCTGATGGCAGTATAATAGGCACCAACCGACTGGTTTCGTCGTCGGGAGCCACTCTGGACCATTTCGAAACCGTATGCCAAATAGATGCGAAGTTATCGACGGGCAGGGGGCCCCACCAGGCTGTTGTGTCAACATTGCGATGCCCAAAAATTATTTTTACAGGTCGAACCCCACATTTTTATTTATTTATTTGAAATGGCCTGAATGAGGCTCAAATCGTCATCAGACGAAAGTTATAATTTCAGCAGCCAAAAGGTCAAGGTCACGCCGCAAATGATAGGTCACGAGGTAACGCGACCAAATAAATAGAAAATAGAAAATCGGAGAGAGCCAAGTTGTTGTGCCTTTATTCATTCCAATTCAATCAAAAAAAGTTCAATGAAATAGCTCTCTTAGCCTCAGAGGTAAGAGCCTAGCCTCTATGGGTCGTCAAAGTTAGGCCTCCTCACTGCCCTTGGGAAATTTGCCAAGACTGCATCTTGGGAAACATTTTTGGGATTTTCTTTCATCATAAATGAATTGTTCGCCCTTGAAAGCCCCGGTACACAACTTTTCAAGAAAATACAAAAATGGTCCGACGGCATCCACCGGTTGAGTTGCCATGGAATGTAGTAGCGGTTTTAGCCCTCATCAATAAGGTTTAAATATTTTTTGTTTGTTAAGCAAACGTTTAATATCACTCTTATTTATACCATTGCTCGATCACCCGTAGTTTTCCAATAGGAGACAACTTATTCGAAGTCCGAAAATCGGAAAATCATAGAAACCATGGAGAAGGACGAGTATACCAGATATTGCAAAGCAAAACCCACTTTTAGTCCTTGATATGGCTAACAAATCATGTCCATTCATATTCCTCCCATAAAATGTCATCTGACCATGTCCGTTTATATTTCTGCCATTAAATTTATCAATTTCAATCGGCTAGGGGTTACAGAAGGTCACGAAGTCACGAAGTCATGGGACCACGAGGTCAAACGTGGGAAATGTTAATATTTGATCACGGGTGTTTTCTTAAATCATTTTCTTCTCAAAGATGCGTAATATGTTAAACGTTCTCTTCATTATCGATAAGTTATCTATCGCCAAAGATACCCTTGTTGTGTGACTTGAAAACATCGGCTTATGCTATAACTAGGAAACCTTTAGTCGGATCGAGATAAAACTTGCTTAGTCGTTTTCAGAGCACAAGGCTACTCGTCACACAAATTTTAGTTCAAATACAAATTTAGTGGGTGGAAAATTTGAATATTTCTGGTCTATCGCTCGTGGAGTGCACCACTTTGTTTGCTTCATAGCTTGTGAACTTCTGGAGTAAGAAGTCAGTAAAAATTCGAATTCAGCATCGGGAACTCCTCTGGAAAGTAAGTTGTTGCAAATAGGCTAACTTGTATCACAACTTGTATCACAATGTGTATCACACCTTGCAACACAATATAATAATTTTTGCATGTTGAAAGTCTACTTTTGACAGCTCTTGGACAAGTAAAGAAAATAAAAATGGCACTTCGGTACCAGTGAACCGTCTTTGACCCTAACTAGCGCGGTAGTACTGGGTTGTCAAACAAGACATTTAGCATGAAAGGATCTGCTGCTAAATTATCAGCAGGTGTGGCAAGTGTGAGCGCAAGCAGGTTACGCGTTCGGCGGCCATACTGGACAAGCATGACGGGTGGAAGAGTTATCCCCTCCTCCGGTAGCACTTGGGTTCAGAGGCAAATAACCATCACAAATCTACAAGCATCTACTGGTGGATTGGGCATTGGGAACAAAGCACTAACGTAGCGGTCACGACACATAAAGGTGGAAACAGTGTTTTTTTCCTGATTAGCCAGAACAACGGTCAACTGCGCCATCTAACATTGCAAACATTGGAATGAATGCGGCTTGGAAATATGGCATTATTGAGTTGTGCCCCAAATGAAGACATCACACTGTACAAATTGGGTTTCACATACGTTCTTCAGTTATCCGGACTATCTCAGGGATTATCTTACTTATTCATGTCATTCAAATATGAAAGAGGGAACTTAAGGAAGGAACTACCGAAACCTATCCTATTTAACCTATAACAATGTCCAAGCAGTGAAACAATCGAAACTATCCAACTATCAAAACTAGAAATTCATTGAAAATCATCGAAAATCGTCGAGAAAAAAAAATATTATCGTGCATAATTATTCAACTATGGAAGCTACTGACATCAAAATCAATCAAACCATGATTGCCACGAAGTACGGAATTTACAGTACTATCGAAAGGATAGTTTTCCTAAGCACCGCCGGCCGGTGGAGATGGGCCAGTACCATAGACACGGCCGGCGGAGATGACCCGATACGATAGACACGGCCGGCGGAGGTGGTCCGGTACGACAGACACGGCGGGTGGATGCGGCCCGGTACGACAGAAACGGCCGGAGGAGTTGGTCCGGTACGATAGACACGGCCGGCGGAGGTGGTCCGGTACGATAGACACGGCGGGTGGAGGCGGCCCGGTACGATAGACACGGCCGGCGGAGGTGGTCCGGTACGACAGACACGGCCGGCGGAGGTGGTCCGGTACGACAGACATGGCGGGTGGAGGTGGTCCGGTACGATAGACACGGCGCGTGGAGGTGGTCCGGTACGACAGACACCGCGCGCGGAGATGACCCGATACGACATACACGGCGGGGGCGGAGGTGTCCGGGTACGACAGACACGGCTGATGGAGATGTCCGGCCACGACAGACACTGCGGGGGCGGAGGTGTCCGGGTACGACAGACACTGCGGGGGCGGAGGTGTCCGGGTACGACAGACACGGCTGATGGAGATGTCCGGCCACGACAGACACGGCGGGTGGAGGCGCCCCGGTACGACAGACACGGCCGGTGGAGATGGCCCGGTACGACAGACACGGCGGGTGGAGGCGCCCCGGTACGACAGACACGGCCGGTGGAGATGGCCCGGTACGACAGACACGGCGGGCGGGTGGCAGCCGACTCACGTGCGTCTCCTGCGGCCGGCTGGGCAGTTGGTCAGCTGATGCTCCAGCCTGCTGGGCTCGTCGTCTGCACACTACTGACGCCGTCGGCGCGGCGTGCAGCGGCGCCGCCGCGGAGAAAGCGACGTGTGGCCACCACTGTCGGCAGAGCTGCTGCCGGCCGCACACCTGCCCGCTGACCACTCTGTCGGCAGAGCTGCTGCCGGCCGCACACCTGCCCGCTGACCACTCTGTCGGCAGAGCTGCTGCCGGCCGCACACCTGCCCGCTGACCACTCTGTCGGCGCTGACCCCGGCACCTGCCCGTGACACTCTGTCACACCTGCCCGCTGACCACTCTGTCGGCAGAGCTGCTGCCGGCCGCACACCTGCCCGCTGACCACTCTGTCGGCAGAGCTGCTCCCGGCCGCACACCTGCCCGCTGACCACTCTGTCGGCTCTGCCAGTCCAGCGACCTAGGTCAGATGGACGGCACACCTGCCCGCTGACCACTCTGTCGGCTCTGCCAGTCCAGTGACCTGGGTCAGATGGACGGCACACCTGCGCGCTGACCACTCTGTCGGCTCTGCCAGTCCAGTGACCTGGGTCAGATGGACGGCACACCTGCCCGCTGACCACTCTGTCGGCTCTGCCAGTCCAGCGACCTAGGTCAGATGAACGTCACACCTGCCCGCTGACCACTCTGTCGGCTCTGCCAGTCCGGCACCTGGCTGACACTTTGGCTGGGTCAGATGGACGGCACACCTGCCCGCTGACCACTCTGTCGGCTCTGCCAGTCCAGTGACCTGGGTCAGATGGACGGCACACCTGCCCGCTGACCACTCTGTCGGCTCTGCCAGTCCAGTGACCTGGGTCAGATGGACGGCACACCTGCCCGCTGACCACTCTGTCGGCTCTGCCAGTCCAGCGACCTGGGTCAGATGAACGTCACACCTGCCCGCTGACCACTCTGTCGGCTCTGCCAGTCCAGTGACCTGGGTCAGATGGACGGCACACCTGCCCGCTGACCACTCTGTCGGCTCTGCCAGTCCAGCGACCTGGGTCAGATGAACGTCACACCTGCCCGCTGACCACTCTGTCGGCTCTGCCAGTCCAGTGACCTGGGTCAGATGAACGTCACACCTGCCCGCTGACCACTCTGTCGGCTCTGCCAGTCCGGCGACCTGGGTCAGATGAACGTCACACCTGCCCGCTGACCACTCTGTCGGCTCTGCCAGTCCAGCGACCTAGGTCAGATGGACGGCACACCTGCCCGCTGACCACTCTGTCGGCTCTGCCAGTCCAGCGACCTGGGTCAGATGGACGGCACACCTGCCCGCTGACCACTCTGTCGGCTCTGCCAGTCCAGTGACCTGGGTCAGATGAACGTCACACCTGCCCGCTGACCACTCTGTCGGCTCTGCCAGTCCAGCGACCTGGGTCAGATGGACGGACCGGCGTCGTCGGTGGAGCTGACCGCGACAAGAGTTAGCTCCGCGTTCCTCTTCCAGAGTCCTACCTTCGAATAAGCTTGATAGGAACGTTCAATCAAGTGGGAAGGAGCAGTTCCCTTTTAAGCCCATTCTTTCACTTCAGTACAAATAGGGTTGATGGTTAATGCGCCTGAGATGTGTGAGCAAGAGGACAACACGACCACCGTCACCCTCACAATTCCCCAGGCCATTGACCTGGGTCTTCCGGTTTTGAGGAAAGTTGGCCCACGTGTGGTCGTCTGTAAAGGTGATCTGGGCAGTGTGTATCATGTGGTTTGTCATCTAAGTGGCCTAGACCACTTTTCCTAGTAATCTCTGTCGTTTATCTCAGTAGGTTGCGCTATGTAAGCAACACGAGTCGTCTGCCTATCCCATTTCAGTTGTGTGTCAACGTGATTTAAGTAGTCTAAGTGACTTGGGTCGCTTGTCTAAGCGACATAGGTCGACACAATTGGCCTCCATCCGCATGACCAGGCCCGTGCGCAAATTCTCTACTCCGCCTCGTATCATTCGCCACACACTGAACGTTTTTGACCGACGGGCTAATCTGATTGAATGGCCTATGCCATTGCTCTCCCCAGCGTGTCTCACTTCGTAGCACGGTGAATATCAAACCCAGAATTGTACTGACCTTTCTTTAATCTAGAGGGTTTGATATTTGCGTCATATTGTCACAATATTCGCACGGCAACGTGAAGCAACATAGTGCGAAATTAGTCGGCACTTTTTGGTCACCATGCAAATCCCCACCTGTCGAGTGACATCAAGTGTATGTATAACCATTCTCTGTCCGTTAATCGTAGAGGAGAATGCAGTTATGGAACATCACGCCACCTAATTCTGGAACACCATGCAGTTATCGAACATCACGTGACCTTAATTCTTGATCACGATGCAGTTATGGTACATCAGGTGATCTGAATTCTGGAACACGATGCAGTTATGGTGCATCAAGTTACCTTAATTATGGAGCACGATGCAGTTATGGTACATCACGTGACCTTAATTCTGGAACACGATGCAGTTATGGTACACCACCTGACCTGAATTCTGGAACACGATGAAGTTATGGTGCATCAAGTTACCTTAATTCTGTAACACGATGTAGTTATGGTCCATCAAGTTACCTTAATTATGGAGCACGATGCAGTTATGGTGCATCACGTGACCTTAATTCTGGAACACGATGCAGTTATGGTACACCACGTGACCTGAATTCTGGAACACAATGCAGTGATGGTGCATCACGTGACCTGGACCGTGTGCTTGCCATCCCGGTGCCTCGGGCCAGATTAGTACTGACTGACTGGCGTCACCCGTCGGCTCCGTGGCTGCTCCGGGGTTCTGGCCGCTGAGTGTTCTTCGCACAACATAACCGGCAGACGATGTTGCATCGTGCTGTCGAGTGCGACAGTCAGGGATCTCGACGTAAGAGGTCGGGGAACGTGAACGTTACAAGAGGTGGGGCAGCATGGACGTTACAAGAGGTGGGGTAGCATGGACGTTACATGAGGTGGGGCAGTATGGACGTCACATGAGGTGGGGCAGTATGGACGTCATAAGAGGTGGGGCAGCATGGACGTCACATGAGGTGGGGCAGCATGGACGTCACAGGTAAGAGGTCTAGCAGCATGGACGACCCAGGTAACAGGTCGGGCAATATGTTCCAAAGATATGATTTGATTTGTCCGCCCACCTGCCGTAGTGATAAAATTTCCAGACATTTCTCATTTTTCGTACCATCGTTTCCATTGAGCGCGGAATTTCTTCCCCAAATACCTATCTGATACATCGGTGCGCCAGTGTTGTAAATATATACCCCTTTTAGTGTACATCGCCCTCGTCGTTTTGCCACAACACTCAACTACATACAGCTACTTGAACGGTAGTCCATAAGCTGGCTCATAGGTGGAAGCACCATCGCACCGCAGTGAACAGAGCATTGGGCAATGATGCACCGACTTTATGAAGCAGATACATATTTTGAGATGGAGGATGAGTGGACTCGCTGTCAGTGGTGATGATCTATGAGAAGCGGAGGAGAAAATTTAGCAGGAAGTGATAGGTCGCATCAGGAGCGGATACAAGGGAGGCACTGGGGAAATTTGTCTCTCCATGGGAAGGTGGCGCCCTTTCCTGCGGGGAAAGCCTCCCCTCTAGGAGACTTTCTCTTCGCAGAGTCTTCGCGTGTTCACCACGTCGACTATCTGCATATAGATGCCGGCCAAAGAGTTCAGATCTGACAATTCTGCAGTGCTGCACCTCGAGACGATCAATCGTCAGTGGATTGTTGCATGCCTCGGATCTTCTGAACAATCTCCATCGTCTTGCTACTTGCGTACTACATGCGCATGCAGCATTGCTACGTGCGTCTGCGGCGTCCATGTTTCCAGCGTCATCGATGTCAAGTCCAGGTCAGATACAGCTTTCAGGGCTCGTGTGGGTCGCAACGGCTTCATGGACCATCAAGAAAATGTCCTCGATATGTTGGACCATACTGACGCGGATGTTCGCAGGAAGGCGAACATCCGCGAATTGTTTAGAAGATCCGAGTCATGCGGCTGTCCAATGATGATCTTATGGTGCGGTACTTCAGAGTCCCGGCTTTCAACTTTTCGACCAGCAGCTACTTGCAGCTGGATGAGGTGGAGAACGCGACACTGCAACCGCCGTACACCAGGCACTGATTCTTGACGAACTGCACACGTACCTGGCGACGTCGTCTCACAATGTCGATAGCGGAGCATATGTCCAAAATGTGAGGTGGATAAATATGTGCAACGTGATCTGGAATCTGTGGTAGTTACGTGTAATCTCCGCAATATCTAAATTATGTAATCTATGCGTATTGTATATGTGATAATGTGCAATTTCGTAGCGCCCCTGCTCGATACGTCAATATGCGAGGAGAGGATGGGGAGGGTGAGAGAAAGGGAAGGAGGGAGAGAGAATGCAAATGTGGATGAGAGAGGGAGAGAGACGACCAAAATCTGAAAGAGATTGACGAGAGGGGTACAGAGGAAAATGAAGGGAGGGAGATAGGAGTGGGGTAAATAAAAAGATATTAGTTGTTGGATTGCAACATGCTGCCAATTAGAGGTCCGAATTCGGATTGTCTCGCTCTCAACATCAAATAGCAGCAATTACGTGGGGGATGATTAAGAGTGAAAATGATACGAACCAGCGGCGGATCCAGATATTGTCATGGGGTCGCATGCACGAAGAGACACCATTTCGAGTGTACGTGGAGGGGCGACAGGCGACTTTGCCTTCTAATAGGAACCTCCGGCTAAAAGAAATTAACCGCTTGCACTCGGACTTTCCCGGAGGGGTGCATGCTTTTCCATGGGGGCCTTTTCGCTCTCAGAAGGGAGCCTTTAGCTGAAGATTCGAGGGGAAGTGCGCTCGAGCCTTCCCAGAGGGGACCCTTTTCCTCGCAGGAGGGCCGCCAACTTCCCATGAGGAAGGCACATGTCCCCAGTATACCGCTCCTGTTCTCGCCCCTGATACGATCTATTGCTTTCTGCTGCTTTCTCTCCTTCGCTTCTCACAAATCATCTTCACTGAAAGCGAATCCACTTATCCTCCGTCCAAAAATATCGACCTGCTTCATAAATTCGGTCGAGCATTGCCGAATGCTCTGTTGATCACTGTGCGATAGCTTTGCCACCTATGTGTCAGCTTATGAACTACCGATCAAGTAAGTGAATACCCCAAAGATGAGTGGTAAAGTGACAAGGGTGATGGACACCAAGACATAAAGACATAAAGACATAAAAGATTAGTGCAACTATGAGCCACAAGGGCCCTTCTTGGTTGCACTCTGTACACTGAACCAGTTGCCCACCAAATCTGTCAATCAGCCCTCCCTGTAATACTGAAAAGCAAGCCCTCTATTCTTATAATGATTGTCTATGCTGTTTTTAAAGATGTTCAATGTGCTGCTACTGACGATGTTTTCTGGCAGCTGGTTCCAGTGTTCCACTACCCTGTTGGTGAAGAAAGTTTGCCTTAACCTTGTTCTGCTGTGGTTAACTTTAATTTTGAATTTATGACCTCTAATTGCATCATTTCTGTTAAATTCAAACATTTCCCCAAGGTATCCCCTCTCCAGACCATTGACAAATTTAAAGACCTCGATGAGATCTCCTCTCAGCCTTCTATATCTAAGTGAAAACATATTCAATTTCTTCAATCTTTCATCATATGCCAGGTTGCTTATGCCATTAACCATTTTTGTAGCCCTCTTTTGTACTCTCTCTAAAAGCCAACAATCTTTTTCATAGCTAGGAGACCAAGCTTGGATGCAGTATTCCAAATGTGGCCTGACGTGTGCACAGTAAAGCTTCCTGATCACTTCCTCACTTCTGTATGATACATTCCTATTTATTGCCCCGAGCATTCTCAGTGCCTTCTTCCTGGCTTCCTTGGTCTGTTCTGATGCCTCCAGTTTTGTGTTTAGAATAACACCTAAATCCTTCTCCTGTTGAGTCACTGATAGCACTTGGCCACCCATCAAGTATGGAGCCTTCATATGCTGCTTACCTACATGCATGATTTTGCACTTATCAAAGTTAAATTTCATTTGCCATTCTTCGGACCACTTCACAAGTTCGTCTAAGTCTTTTTGCAGCGAGATATGCTCATCCTGACCTGTTATTGCCCTAAAGACCTTCAAATCATCCGCAAATTTCAAAACTTTACTGCTCAGGCCACTTTCAATGTTATTTACAAATATAATGACCAGTAATGGCCCTAGCACTGACCCCTGGGGGACTCCACTAAGAACATTTTGCCATGATGACTTTGTACCATTTAGCATCACTCTTTGATGTCTATCTGAAAGCCAAAGCTCTATCCATTTTAAGATGCTACCTGCAATACCATGGGACTGAAGCTGTATCATTAACCGTGTATGGGGTACCTTGTCAAAGGCCTTACTAAAGTCAAGATATGCTACATCAACCTGATTTCCCTGATCAAATTGTTCTGTGGCGAAGTTCAAAATGTCCAAGAGGTTTGTGAGACAAGATCGTCCTTTTCTAAACCCATGTTGAGTATCTTGAATCAATCTGCTACCTTCCAGATAACTAACTATTCTATCCTTGATAATTGATTCGAGTACCTTGAAGACTAGGGATGTGAGACTTATTGACCTATAGTTTTCAACTTTCCCTCTTTCTCCTTTCTTGAAAATAGGAACTACATTTGCCCTTTTCCAATCGGTTGGAATTTCATTTTGTGAAACTGATCTACAAAATAATATACTAAGTGGAAATGCCAGTTCCTTTTCAGTTTCCCGCAACACCCTAGCATAAATTTCATCAGGTCCTGCTGCCTTATTTGGCTTTATTTTCCTGATATGATTGTAAATAACATCACTATCAATGAAATCAACATCATTTGTCAGATCCCATGTCACTGAACTATGGTTTACGGTCGGCAGATTGGTCATATCTTCCAATGTAAACACTGATTTGAACTGCTTGCTCAGCTCCTCTACCATCTCACTATCCTCACCCAATGTAGTCCCGTTTACTTCCAGTGGACCAATTGTGCTGGAAACTTTACTCAGCTTGTAGAAACTAAAGAACTTTTTACTGTCCCCATTACAGTTTCTAGCTAAATCCAGTTCTTTTGCTCGCTTTGCTGCTCTGGTTTTTTGCTTCACAGTGTCTCTATCTTTTCGATACGCCTTTAGATTAACGACATTTGAGGCTTCTTTAAAAACTCTAAATGCAGTTTTCTTAGCCTTAATTGCTTTTATCAAGTCTGGTGTAAGCCATGCTGGCTTTCCTACACTTCTTTTGCGTCTTTGTTTTTGGGGGACATGTCTAATCTGAGTTTCCTTCAAGTAAGATTTGATCTTTTCCCACATTTCACAGGCATTTAAATTGGAGAATTCTTCTTCCCATCTGATGGCACTTAAAGCCGCTCTCATGCCGTTAAAGTCTGCTCTGTTGAAATTTGAAACCCTTACCAAATTATCCTTGATAATTTCCCCTACATGTGCCTTGAATCTAACTATGTCATGGTCACTTTTTCCCAGAGTTTCGCCTACAGTCAAGTCTTGAACCAAGTCACTTAAATCCGAGAATACAAGGTCCAAGAATGAACCATGCCTGATAGGTTCCGATACAAACTGGTGTAAGAACAGTTCCTCTTCAAGGCATTTCCTAAACATTTTGCATGATGGGAGCCAACACCAGCATTTTCATAACCTTTTAGATTGGTCACCGATAATAAGGCACTTCCTCTTAAAGTTTCTACTGATTTCCTCACAAATCACCTTGTCAAGCTCCAGTTGCTGAGAATGTGGCAGGGTTCCTGATCGGTAGAAAGCTCCTATCCTAAGAGTATTGCTGTTGCCTTTTCCCACAGTGACATCAAGCCAAATGGACTCCACAGACACATTTTTATCCCCACCTGCTACTTTTTGAGAACTGAATAAGCTATTCATATAGAGCATTACACCACCCCCTTTCATTGCTGGACCCCTATTGCACGAAAACATATTGTATCCCTGGATCTCATAGTCCTGTAAGTTATGTCCAAAATACCCTTCACTGACCCATGCCTCCGTAATGCAAATAAAGCATGGTTCCTCCTCAGCAACATAACACTTGAACTCATCAAATTTGGAACGGACACTTTGAGCATTAAACATCATACACTTAACAAATGCTCCATAACCACCTTTGGCTTTTTCATATTGAGGAGTTTTTCATCACTAGATGAACTATAACTCTGTCCCCTTGAGTTACTGCTGTCCTTATTTGCAGACTTTGAGGTTCTATTGCCTTGGCTGACACTATTGGAATATTCCTGAGTTGGCAGTGCAATTTCATCCCTCCCCACCCCATTTCCTAGTTTCCCTGAAGGACATCCTCGTATACTTTGCCTAACACATGGACCCCCTTCTCAGAAAAGTGCAGGCCATCCCTCTGATAGAGGTCCCACGATGCATAAAACCTGCTCCACTCGTCTACAAATGTAAAACCTAGCTCATGGCAGAGCTTTCCTACCCTGGCGTTAGCTGCCAGTGCCCTAGAGCTCCACTCAGGGGAGGCTCTAGCCCTAGGCAAAATTGCTGTTACAATGACTCTATTGGTACCCTTCAGGGTGGCCAGAAGGGCCCTGTACTCCCGCAGAAGCTCCCCACTCCTAGTATGACCTATGTTATTTACCCCTACATGCACTATGACTGTGTTAAACTGGTGATCACTGGTGACCTGTGACACCGCAGGTACCAGGTCCTTCACCTTGGCACTAGGCCTGGTGATGCACCTCCTGTTCCTCCTACCTTTACAAAATACCCGCTCTAAATGTCGCACACGGGAGTCTCCTATGACCAACACTGACTACTTACTACTACTAGGAGTACAAAAGTATAAAAGGGTCCATATCTGCAACACCAAGATACTAACATATCAGATAAGTGTTTAGGATGGAAAGCAATAGTGAGAAAAGTGGAACATTTCGCGAGCCTTGATGATTCTAAGTCAGACGGGCAAAGAATGTTATATTTTGGAACACAAATGGTATCCTTGAGCTGAGCATGAAACAAATCGAATGATGCCTGGAATTTGAAAGTCTGGAAAAAAATATCAACAGGGGTCAAACAATTGTAAATATATATATATATGCATGTGCGTGTGTGTGTGTGTGTGTGTGTGTGTGTGTGTGTGTGTGTGTGTGTGTGTGTGTGTGTGTGTGTGTGTGTGTGTGTGTGTGTGTGTGTGTGTGTGTGTGTGTGTGTGTGTGTGTGTGTGTGTGTGTGTGTGTGTGTGTGTGTGTGTGTGTGTGTGTGTGTGTGTGTATCTGTGTGGATGTATGCATGCATGCCCTGATATTCTTTCCGGGCAGAATCACATCCGTTAGTCCACCACCCCACAGGTTCTGCATTAACGGATTAGTTATTCAAACTGGGCAGTATGTTACAGGTTAGCGAACACTGAAGCATCCAGATGAGGAGACCATGCCAGACGCTACCCGCACGAGACATTTATTCCCAAAATAGGACAAAAGAGCGAAATCCAGAACGGGGAGGTTACTCTTCACATCACGATCATAATTGCCACTATGTGAGCCATCGGTTTGAATCGGCGTGAATCAGCACCGATGGGCATCAGACCAATACCAGATCAGATCGGAAGTCGGTCAAACGAGTGCAGTCGGTCGACTGCACAAGTGTCGTCGGCACAGGCGCACAGCCAGGCCACCACGGCCAGGTCAGGTCAGGTCGCTGGCCGGGACGTCTGCCTGTCCCACCCGGCCGGCCAGCTGCGGGAAGCATGACATTCTCCCAGCACCTCGGCATTGGCCACACCAGGCCGAGATGATATGCCGCTTCTTGACTGCCCGCCGTGACGAATGGGAGCAATTTATTGCGGTGAATTGTCCATCGGAGCCGACAGTAGGCGGATGCCAAACACCAAACAGCCGCATTGTCATTGCGGCTTGGCACAGTGAAGGAAACCACAGCTCATTCCTCGTCATCCGACCCCATTCTGTAGTTTGCATACCCGAATTGTTCATGCCTATTCATCATGATACATGTTATTGGTTCCCACTATCTTCTCAAGGCTAAATGAGGGCGCTTATTTAGGTTAAAATCAGGGAGTATTTCCCGAAAACATCATGTGACGTTATTGTTTTTTTTTCGAGGGAATTGGTATGGTGTAATTTGGCATTCTTTAGCCGTTTTTGATTATTGAGCAGTCCAAAAATGTTGCTTATGTAAAACATAAATTGCTAGCTTCTGTAAGTTTGCATGGCAAGCTTGGTGCAGCATGCGGGAGCATGACATAGCATTGCTTTGAATGCAATTTCGCGATGTCAGAGTACTTGATGACAGTTAAACGCAACTTGACTAAAGGACGTAACTTAAGGAAATTATATCTCGTTTGAGTTGTAGTGCCTCTGCTTTTATAAGCACGTTCTTTGGATGTTACCATGGAAAGAAAAATCATGCTTCATCGCGTAATCACAGTTACTACACTGTAAACAATGATTAGCACTTTTGCTGTTAATTGAATGCTAAATGGCTGGTTCTAACAACGCTATTCGCTAAGGATGCTAGTAACAAGCACCATTCAAGCAATAACAAGCACAATATGTACTATTCGGCTAGAAGGGGCTAATTCTAGCCTGCAGATGCTAGATGGCGAGAATGAGGATGCTTGATCCTAGCAGCCATGGCTGTTATGTCAAGCGGTCCAGAGTAATTCAACTGCTTATATCTAGCACTATTACAGTTCGTTTTTTTGTGGGAGTTTGAACGCTCTATGGCTGCTCACAGTGAGCGCTTGGATAGTTAAAATCAGTGTATTGGAGTTGGAATTGTTGGAGTTGGAATGACTCCGGAATGTCTCCGCCATTTTTTCTCAGAGGAGTTGAAGATGGAGTCACTCCAGGATCGTCCAGCAGGAATTGGAGTGACTCCTATTCTAGCAAGGGAATTGGAATTAAGGAGTTAAATCTCGTGCCAATTCCAGGTACATTTTCCCCATCTACTGCGCATAATAATTGGTTATCGGTAGTGTTTACATTTTTGGCAGAGGCATGAATTTGGTAACATTTATGGAACCAGGCTTGACCCGATCCTGACACGTCTGAAATTGAAGACAAGGTTTGGACCCGGCGTGCGTACGTGCACCGGCACAGGAGCACGGTATCACTGAATAGTGATATGTTGCATGATAAACATTGGGTCTAAAATGAGCTTTGTCCCCTGGCCAAACGAGATTCCGCCGCGGCTGCTTAGTTGGCGTATACACTTTGTGTCAAATTCAACTTGACAGCAGCTCGCGATCCGACTGCAAACGGCCCCACCATCCCTAATGTGGTACCCCTGGCTTGGGAATCATCATTATTATCATTGAGGCTTTAGGGCGCGAAAACCCGTTTTGACTATTATGCTGGCGTGGGAATCACTGGTTTGCACCAAATACACTTCCGGTCACCACCGACGTTCGGATTTTCTGGCTCTGCGCGAGCACACCAGAGCGCCAGATGCCGCTGCTGTCATGGCAACCAGTAGTGGCGTGCGGGTGGCGTGCGCGTGCATGACAGCGGCAAGGGCGAGACAGTGCGGGATTTGTGTGCGGTGTGTGGAGATGTCTGGTTATGGGAAGAAGACCGGCCCTTTGGACGCCTTTTTAAGACAGACTCAGAAGATGTCCATGTGGACGATCCTGATCCCTGCCTTCCTTCGGCCGTAACCCAGGGTGTAAATGAAGCGGGTGGCCGCCCAAGTTCTGCCCTGACGCCATCAGTATCAGTATTGGATGCTTCCTTCACCGGACGGCATGTGGAGGACGAAATCGTCACCTATACCTGCAAATTGTGCCATGCTGCTATCCCAGGGAAGATATCGGTGAGTTCCAATTTTAAGCGTCATCTGTGCCGAAAACATACATCTCATCTGGCGGCCCATGAAAAGTTGTATGATAAAAGGTCGCCGCAGCCGGATCGCACACAATGTTACAAGGAAGCGCAGTTAGACGAAGCCATCGTCACACTCATCTGCTGTGACCAGCTGCCAATAACTCAGGTCACATCATCCGCTTTCAAGAACCTGCTCCAGGTAAGGCATGGGCAGACATATACCAGAATAAAAAGCTGGGATCGGATCCATCGACCCCTTTATTTTTGATTTTTGGGATCCTGGATAATTTGTTTCTCGAAGGGTCTTCTGAGATCTGGAATCTTTTTAACTCGTCGAGGGATCTTGGATGTTTTAAAAAGTATGTCCATGTATTTTGCGACCTTGATCTTTTTTGTACGATCCGCATTCTGGTACATTTCTGATCATGGGTCATGGGTTGGATGCAGGGCGTCCTATAACGTTTTTGTAATTTTAACGGGGGGTTTCACCCTTTGTATCTAATATATGTAAGTTTTGTGAAGGGCCAGGATGTCATTTGTCTAACAGGTGGCCATGCTCTTAACCAGCTTCAGCTTTCGGGGAGGTGCACTCTAAACTTTCTGCGTCTATGATATATCACCAGCATATTCTTATCTCATTTGAAAACGCCTTTCACTGGGGGATTTCCAGTTACACTGGGGAATTTCGTGACACTAGGGAGGATTTTCCCCACTTAACATCTTGGCGGAGGCTTTTTTTATCTCACGAATATGGATGAGCGTTGATGTGCCTTAAAAAGCACAATTTCTACTAAGGACTCAGTTTTCTAGCCATGCTTGTTAACTGCAAAAAACGCGAATTACGCATTGATAAACTGTATTGGTAAAGCATTTATTTAACACGCGCACGTCCGGGGGCAGATATCTGCCCCCTGCGGGTTTTCCTATTTTCCGCCATACTAACTTGATTAGCAACGCCAAACCTCGTATGGCTGCTCATCAGTCTTTTCCGCATATCCTCAGAAATGTTTGCCCCTGGGTCATCTCAGGTCAGGGTACCAGGTCATGCGAAGTGACCCAACATCCCTCGGAGTTCCAGGTGTTGCCACTGTCAGTGGGGTGGGTCTACTCTGTTCCCCTGGGCTGTTGCCGTGACCATATTCAGAAACTACCGAACCAAATTCCACCACACCTTCACCAATCGATTCAGTTGGGTCGATTTATGTGGGACTTTTGAATATACCTTTACCACTCTTACCATTACGCAAAGCTATAAAATTACCCCTCAAACTTGGAGCGGCCATTTTGAAATCATTTTGAAAGTGTTGCCGTGCCCATGCTCATAAACCGCTGCACCGAATTGAACGAAACCTTGACCAATCGATGCAGCATAGTCGATTTACTTGGGACTTTAAAATATGGTGACCTTGACCTTGACCTAAGGTCGCTGATTAAGTACATCTTTATTTTGAATTGTTGCCGTGACCATGCTCCTAAACTACTGAACCGAATTTCGTGAAACCTTCACCAATAGACGTGACATGGTCGATATACTTGGGACTTTTGAATATGGTGACCTTGGCCTTAGGTCAAGGTCATCAAAAAAGCACAAAACCATTTTTAAGACTTAACCACGCCCATCCTCTGAAACTACCCAATACAATTTCATGAAACCTTCACAAATCGACGTAACGTGTTCGATATACGTGGGGCTTTGAATATCGTGACCTTGACCTTAGGTCAAGGTCACCAAAATCCACAAAATCGTTTTCTTGCCTATTTGACACGCCCATGCTCCCAAAGTACCGAACCGAATTTGATGAAACATTCACTAATCGACGTGGAATGGGCGATACATTCTGGAGTTTAAATATGGTGACCTTGGCCGTCGGTTAAGGTCATAAAAAATGCATCAAACTCATTTTAATGGTTGTTGCGCCGCCCATGCTCCGAAAGTACGGAACCGAATTTCATGAAACCTTCGCTAATCGACGTGCCGTAGTCGATATACTTGGGACTTTTCAATATGGTGACCTCGGCCCTAGGTCAAGGTCATATAAAATGCATAAAACTCATTTTAATGGTTGTTGCGCCGCCCATGCTCCGAAAGTACGGAACCGAATTTCATGAAACCTTCGCCAATCGACGTGCCGTGGTCGACATACTTGGGACTTTTCAATATGGTGACCTCGGCCCTAGGTCAAGGTCATAACAAATGCATATAACTCATTTTAATGGTTGTTGCGCCGCCCATGCTCAGAAAGTACGAAACCGAATTTCATGAAACCTTCGCCAATCGACGTGCCGTGGTCGATATACTTGGGACTTTTCAATATGGTGACCTGGGCCCTAGGTCAAGGTCATAACAAATGCATAAAACTCATTTTAATGGTTGTTGCGCCGCCCATGCTCCGAAAGTACGGAACCGAATTTCATGAAACCTTAGCTAATCGACGTGCCGTGGTCGATATACTTGGGACTTTTCAATATGGTGACCTCGGCCCTAGGTCGAGGTCATACAAAATGCATAAAACTCATTTTAATGGTTGTTGCGCCGCCCATGCTCCGAAAGTACGGAACCGAATTTCATGAAACCTTCGCCAATCGACGTGCCGTGGTCGATATACTTGGGACTTTTCAATATGGTGACCTCGGCCTTAGGTCAAGGTCATCAAAAGTGTATAAAACTCATTTTAATGTTGTTGCGCCGCCCATACTATGAAAGTACGAAACCAAATTCCATGAAACCTTTGCAAGTCGACGTGACGTGGTCGATATACTTTCGGCTCTTGAATATGATGATTGTCATTTATATCCTTTACATAACGCCGACCAAGCCATACGTTGTTCCCAGTAACTACTTTACAACAAATTTATATAACTATTTATGGGCTCCCAAGGTCAACGTATTTCCCTTGCATCTGCTGCTGTCTTCTAGGTGCGTGGTCGTGTTAGGCTGTGCCCGCATTTGCTATTTTATGCCATGTATGGTACTGCAATACGTTTATATTTCGGTCGTTTGGTGAGCCGTGGTATCCGTAATGCACTTCGTCTTTTTCACTCCTTGCTTGTTCACTTGCTGTTCCAGTTGAAGGAAAGTTTTCTTACCATGGGTGGAGGCAAGACTGTATACCTTCATCAACATGGGTGGAGGCTTTGAATGATTGCTTACCTATATTCGTACCAATCACCATCACATTTACCAGAGTTTTCAGTGTCAGTTCCCAGCCAATTTTACCATTGAATTATATAGTCCTGATGTTAAATTTCACATATTGTGTTGCATTGACAACACCAAATGTACATAAAGTCACGTCGATTGGCGAAGGTTTCATGAAATTCGGTTCCGTACTTTCGGAGCATGGGCGGCGCAACAACCATTAAAATGAGTTTTATGCATTTTTGATGACCTTAACCGACGGCCAAGGCCACCATATTTAAACTCCAGAATATATCGCCCATTCCACGTCGATTGGTGAATGTTTCATCACATTCGGTTCGGTACTTTGGGAGCATGGGCGTGTCAAATAGGCAAGAAAACGATTTTGTGGATTTTGGTGACCTTGACCTAAGGTCAAGGTCACGATATTCAAAGCCCCACGTATATCGAACACGTTACGTCGATTTGTGAAGCTTTCATGAAATTGTATTGGGTAGTTTCAGAGTATGGGCGTGGTTAAGTCTTAAAAATGGTTTTGTGCTTTTTTGATGACCTTGACCTAAGGCCAAGGTCACCATATTCAAACGTCCCTAGTATACCGACCATGTCACGTCTATTGGTGAAGGTTTCACGAAATTCGGTTCAGTAGTTTGGGAGCATGGTCACGGCAACAATTCAAAATAAAGATGTACTTAATCAGCGACTTTAGGTCAAGGTCAAGGTCACCATATTTTAAAGTCCCAAGTAAATCGACTATGCTGCATCGATTGGTCAAGGTTTCGTTCAATTCGGTGCAGCGGTTTATGAGAATGGGCACGGCAACATTTTCAAAATGATTTCAAAATGGCCGCTCCAAGTTTGAGGGGTAATTTTATAGCTTTGCGTAATGGTAAGAGTCCCCATATTCAAAAGTTCCACATAAATCGATCCAACTGAATCGATTGGTGAAGGTTTGGTGGAATTTGGTTCGGTAGTTTCTGAATATGGTCACGGCAACAGCCCAGGGCACCAGAGTAGACCCACCCCTGTCAGTGTTGGTCCGATCAAGATGAAATTTATAGGGTGTCATCAGGGACTACAACCGTAATACGATATAATTGTATTATCAGTGACCTAAGGACAGGTCAGAATTGTGGCCACAGTGTCCTAAAATTACTTCACCATTAACTGTGTGGATGAAGAAAGAAGTTGCTTGGGAATAGTGAAAGATTGGAAGAAAATAAAGGATCGCCACTTAAGGATTAAAAAATCGGAATACCTCACTTCAGTCACATGCATTTTACATTTTTTCAGCCGTCGTGTGTATAATGACTGCCCACACATGTAGTAAGACAAGGATGAAATAGCACAACTCCATTAACTGTGAATTTCCAGGTCACATGGTCAATTATTTTACACTGTGTGGCCACTCCATTGTAAACCTATGGAGGAAAACAAAACCTGTATAATTTCGCAGAAAGTGTTCCAATTTGATTTATATTGTCCATGTCACTGATTTTTGGGTGACTTTCAACCATCGAACTCAATGTTTAGACCCGCTACCTTGACTAGGTCACCAAAGACCAATTAGGGTCACGTAAGCATTTCCCTCAATAACGTTTGACAGAATTGAGGTAGAAACACGATTATACTTCCATTATGATTGTCTGATCGGGACGCATCAAATGATATGCAACATGATCTGGTTAGGTCAATATTTGACCTTAACCAGAAGTCAAGGTCAAATGTTGATCTAACTGAGTCATGTGATATATTATTTAAAGTGTCTCAACGAGATAATCACAATGGTGCAGTTTTCATTGCTCTAGCTGTATTTACTGAAGTGCTATTCGCCAAAAACCACCCCACCCCGTAGTAGCCCATTTGACCTTCTTTGACCTCTGCTGCCCTTCATATTGGTCAGAGCGGAAAAATGACCGAAATACTTTCTATAGAGCGTCTCACAAGCTATCCAACGCCGTTTTCTATTTGTCGCTACGTAACATAGTTCTGGAGATCTTTGGGGGGGGGGGGCACAGACATCTGCCCCCTCGGACCGGCGAAGTTGGCGCTGACCGCCGGACGTGCGCGTGTTAAAAGAAAATTTCTGTATATAACACTAGGGACGTTTTGGTACGACCTGTTTGTAGAGGTGTGTTTTAGATATATATGAAAGTAGGCTAAGTATTGCCTAAGATCTGGTAGACTCCATATCCCACCACACTTGCACTGTTCTGACACTTAATACAATAACAGTTAGAGAAACTATCAGCCGCGGCGGATTCCAATTTCGAGCGGGGGCCAAAGCACATCTGAGAGTGTGGTGAAAGGGGGTGTCGGAAAGTTGCGAAATGCGAGCGATACAATTTGGCACTATGTTCAATGGCAGATGTGTGTGCCGGCCGAAAATTCATGTCGTTTTGACCACAGTACGTATATTCACAAATTGTTACAACTTATCCTTCCTGAGACAATTTAAATCGGTGTTTACATTGGAAGATATGACCAATCTGCGCGACCATACACCATAGTTCAGTGACATGTCATCGGATAAATACTGCTGATTTCATTGATAGTGATGCTGTTTTCAATCATATCAGAAAAATAAAGCCAAACAAAGCAGCAGGATCTGATGAAATTTATGCTATGGTATTGTGGGAAGCTGAAAAGGAACTGGCATTTCCAATTCGTATATTTTGTAGACGAGTTTCACAAAATGAAATTCCAACAGACTGGAAGATGGCAAATGTAGTTCCTATTTTCAAGAAAGGAGAACGAGGGAAAGTTGAAAATTATAGGCCAATAAGTCTCACATCCCTAGCCTACAAGGTACTCGAATAAATTATCAAGAATAGAATAGTTAATTATCTGAAAGGAAACAGATTGATTCAAGATACTCAATATGGGTTTAGAAAAGGGCGATCGTGTCTCACAAATCTCTTCGACTTTTTAACTTCGCCACAGAACGATCAGGGAAATTGGGTTGACGTAGCATATCTTGACTTTAGTAAGGCCTTTGACAAGGTCCCCATAAACGGTTAATGATGCAGCTTCAGGTCCAGGGTATTCCGGGTAGCAAAGAGTGATGCTAAATGGTACAAAGTCATCATGGCAAAATGTTCTTAGTGGAGTCCCCCAGGGGTCAGTACTGGAGCCACTACTGTTCATTATATCTGTAAATAACATTGAATGTGGCCTAACCAGTAAAGTTTTGAAATTTGCGGATGATTTGAAGGTCTTTAGAGCATTAACAGGTCAAGATGAGCATATCTCGCTGCAAAAAGACTTAGACTAACTTGTGAAGTGGTCCGAAGAATGGAAAATGAAATTTAATTTGATAAGTGCAAAATCATGCATGTAGGTAAGCAGCATATGAAGGCTCCATACTTGATGGGTGGCCAAGTGCTATCAGTGACTCAACAGAAGGATTTAGGTGTTATTCTAAACACAAAACTGGGGGCATCAGAACAGACCAAGGAAGCCAGAAAGAAGGCATTGAGAATGCTTGGGCCAATAAATAGGAATGTACCATACAGAAGTGAGGAAGTGATCAGGAAGCTTTACTGTGCATATGTCAGGCCACATTTGGAATACTGCATCCAAGCTTGGTCTCCTAGCTATGAAAAAGATTGTTGGCTTTTAGAGAGAGTACAAAAGAGGGCTACAAAAATGGTTAATGGCATAAGCAACCTGGCATATGAGGAAAAATTGAAGAAATTGAATGTGTTTTCACTTAGATATAGAAGGCTGAGAGGAGATCTCATCGAGGTCTTTAAATTTGTCCATGGTCGGTAGAGGGGATATCTTGGGGAAATGTTTGAATTGAACAGAAATGATGCAATTAGAGGTCATAAATTCAAAATTAAAGTTAACCACAGCAGAACAAGGTTAAGGCAGACTTTCTTCATCAACAGGGTAGTAGAACACTGGAACCAGCTGCCAGGAAACATTGTCAGTAGCAGCACATTGAACATCTTTAAAAACAGCATAGACAATCATAAGAATAGAGGGCTTGCTTTTCAGTATTACAGGGAGGGCTGATTGACAGATTTGGTGGGCAACTGGTTCAGTGTACAAGTGCAACCAAGAAGGGCCTTGTGGCTCATAGTTGCACTAATATTTTATGTCTTTATATATGGGGGTGCGTATGTGTGTATATAGCTACTACGCTTGTATGGTTAAATATGTGGATTTAGTTCTGGACAACAACTAAAACAACCAATCCACCTATTACTAAAAATAAAGGGACGTTAACATGTTTCTAATAAAGGCATGCATTTTATTAGCTTCACAAAAAAATGACGAATGCTCATCTTCATGGACGCAAATGCTTTTTTCTTCCATAACGTTCAGAAATGGTTTAATAGGGAATAGCAATATCGACATTTGTGTTTCACCCAGTGCATTTTAGTTGCTAAAGGGAGGTGGCATGTCCCTATTGGATGCGACTCTGGTGAGCCTAGAGTGTCGCGCTTTTTCAACATCGTCAAGCTTTCTCAAAATCAATCGACCAGTGTGGAAAAGTAAGTGCAACATTTGGGGTATGGGAAGGACTAGGAACATGCCTGACCAGCTATACCAAACACAACACCCTGCGGATTATTTTTGTCTTTCTCTTTGCTTCGCCGGTGTCACCCGGGTTCGAGGCGAAGCAACCGGCATCAGTGGAGCGGACGTCATCACAGCTATCTCTGGTCTGTTTGTTTTGGCATCGCTGGAGTGACTGTAGCTGCCTGCTGGGGCAGCTATGGTCTGGATCGTCATCGCCAGGGCGGTAGTCATCGCCAGTGCGTCTGCAGCTGTTTCGGCGGCTGTGGCCACCTGGGCGGCCACAGCTATCCTAGTGGCCTCACCAGCTATCAGCTATCCCGCCGCCGAGGTGCCGTCGGGTGACCTTCCAGTCCTTGGCAGAATGTATGACTCTCAAGGATAACTTATCTCTGAGGCTTGCCATCAGTATTCATCGCACCCGTCGCCAGCTATCACGAATTCTCTTAGGTCTCAAATTGCTCCGAACGCTCATGTGCCCATCCCAAAAGGAAAGGTGTTGTATGCGTATTTATGTTTTTATGTCTAAGCGACCTGGCATATGAGGAAAGATTGAAGAAATTGAACATGTTTTCACTTAAATATAGAAGGCTGAGAGGAGATCTAATCGAGGTCTTTAAATCTGTCCATGGTCTGGAGAATGGATATGTTGCGGAAATGTATCAATTCAACAGAAATGATGCAATTAGAGGTTCTCAATTCAAAATTAATGTTAACTACATCAGAACATGGTTACGCAGTGTTTCTTCACCAACAGGGTAGTACAACACTGGAACCAGCTGCCAGAAACCATTTTCAATAGCAGCACATTGAACATCTTTAAAAACAGCATAGACAATCAGATTATATTAGATTATAAGATTATAGGTTATATAACATTCAGACAATTATAGGAATAGAGGGCTTGCTTTCCAGTATTCCAAGGAGGGCTGATTAACGGATTTGGTGGGCAACTGGTTGAGTGTACAGAGTGCAAACAAGAAGGACCCTTTTGGCTCATAGTTGCACTAATCTTTTATCCCTTAATCCAAATTTAGGCTTGGAAGTTAGGCAGGGTTTTTGGTTTGGTTTTAGGTTAGGTTAGGAATTTAGATAATGAATTTTAGGTCTTTAGGTTCGAATTTGGCAAGGTTTATTTATGTCCGGGAAGGTTTTAAAAGTTTAAAAAAAATTGAGAAATATGTTTTGGAGAATTTCCATTAAGAAAATATTTGTCCTTACATGGGAGGTTATCCTAGGTCAACTTAGGCTCGGTTGTTTTTTCTTTAACATTCTTTTTCTGCACTACCATAGCCAAGCAAATTTATTCGTGTTATTTTGCCCGCCAGTTGAAAAGCAAGCAAGAGGAAATCAGTGGCCACATCGTGTTAACAACATTCGATACACATTGCATTGCAAATAGAAATGCCAATTATTTGCAAACTACCTGAGAGCACAAATTTACCCTTTTCAGGTGGCAAGCACAATAGCACCAAAAATAATGGCCCTGAGCAGTTAGCACCTGGGTAGTTAAAATAAGCAGCGAGGAAAAATGGCGGGAACATTAGGACCTTAACGCTGCTTAACGAAACAACTGCGAACTTTCGGCCATTTTGGTTTGGGATACGATGGCGTGCGGATCGGTGCAGTTGTGCGGCAAAATTTCAGTGAAAAGAGAAGCCTCTCTGGGATCAAGAGAACCTCTGAATCCAGTCACAAGCCAGTCATAGTCTGTACAGGGTGGGTGCGTCTTCATACCAAATGTATTTCCACATGGCATAAATATAATTATGTCAGCATCTTGCTAACCTCGCTGCATACACCCCTGAAATTACTGGCACTCTGACTTACGCAGAGCGATGCACACTCAAGCTGCAATAACCAACATACCTGAGCTTGACAACATATAATACCTGGAAGGCTTAGCAAGGCATATGTGGTATTGCTCTCGGACAAACAAACTGAACTGATATTTTATGGCATCATTATTCAGCTGTGGACACTGAAAATCTTAGTGGTCTATGTCAGTTGCAGCTTACTTTGTGGGGCTAAAAAGTAATTTCTGAAACAATGGTTTTGGGCGGTGTATTGTGCTGCTCAGCAGTGTATGGTAAATTTTTAAAATGTCTTAAAAGGCGTTTTCAATTTTGGGGATGTTTTTTTTTGGAATAAGATGTTTATGAAGGTGACTTAAGATGATAGAACAACTTACTTTCTGTGCAAATGGTTACTTTTCAGGTTGTGAACAAAATAATGTCAGAAAGGGGTTTTGAGTTATGTAACATAGCATAACAAGAAATGTTTTAAAAGTGGAGCATAACCTAACCTAACCTAGCACTACCTGTTTTTGGAGGAAAAAAATCACAAAAATAAAATTAGAAAAATGTGGATCAATTTATTTTCTGAAAATTATCAGAATTAAAAAGAACCCTAACCTAGCCTAACCTAACCTAACCTAACCTGACCCAACCTAAAATACTTTTGAAGAAACGAAATCCAATAAAAACATCGTGAAATTTTTTCTCGGAAACTTCGGTATTATTGTTCTTATTGTATTGGTAGTAAAAAGAAAAAGAAATTACACTCATTTGCTTCCATCAAGCAAACAAATGGAATTGGTTTGATTATGTCACGTTAGTTTAAGTTTATAGTTTGATTTTTTGTTACAGAAAAACCCAAACAAATTCACAGTTGTTCTCATTTGTACCGAAAATAAGTGGTCCCATCATCTTAGTCACTTTCATAACCATGGTATTCTGAAGAAATATTCAAAAGAATCAAAAACACATTTTAAGACAATAATACCGAAATGTATTGGCTAAAAATTACTCCAAAACTTATATTATCACCACCTATTGTTGCTAGCAAATAGTTGTAAAGGCCTGCCCTAGATGGGCCACCATGGCTCTTTATACATTTTAACACGTTATGGCTTTATGGTATTATTATGGATGATTTCATTGGTTTATTTATAATTATGTAGCCATTGGATCAGCTCTTTAGATCACCATTTGCTCGTTACTGGCACTGTACCATGAAAGACTGAACTGGGATAAATGTAGAGCTTGCATAGCAAATGAAAGAAACTGTCTGGGTTAGTTTGGGTGGGTTTATTTGGTATTGTTGTCATTTAAGGTGCGCATGAGTACAGTTTGCACACAATTTCCTCCATGAAGCAAAGAACTGGGTTAGGCTACATCAGTTTAGGCTTTTTAGGTGGAAAATTTGATATTTAAATAAATTACCAGATATTTCTTAAATGAAATTATTAGCCCAGGCTGGGTTAGATGAGGTTAGGTTAGGGTAGGTTACGTTTTTGTATGCTTTAGTCGGAAAAGTTGAGAACAATTATCTTGTTTGATTTTTTTGCACTTCTTGTGTTTCAGGTGGGGGACATGGTTACTTCAAAGGGAGGTTAAGCTCTGTTTTGTTATGTTACGTTTTTTGTTTCACATTATTTTTCATGACATATAAATCGAAGCTTCATATGCTTCGCCACTCCGGGCCATTATTTTTGGTGCTATTGTGCTTGCCACCTGAAAAGGGTAAATTTGTGCTCTCAGGTAGTTTGCAAATAATTGGCAATTCTTTCTGCAATGTAATGTGTATCGAATGTTGTTAACACGATGTGGCCACTGATTTTCTCTTGCTTATTTTTCAACTGGCGGGCAAAATAACACGAACAAATTTGCTTGGCTATGGTAGTACAGAAAAAAGAATGCCAAAGGAAAAACAACCGAGCCTAAGCTGACCTAGCATAACCTCCCATGTAAGGATAATTTGTTTCATCGGATAACACCAGCCCGTACCCCACTGGCTCGGTATCCTTCAATCTGGCAAACATCAACATGCTTAGTTGCTTGACAACTTTCTCTTACGTGCAAATTCGATTTGAATGGAGAAAAAGCGTGATGAACTGTAATTGTTGATTGGTGCTTTGGAGGTAATCCTTTGGGCCAGGCCCCTTAGTCGAACGTGAGGCCTAGGTGTTTGTCGTTTTCTGGTGTCGATATTGGCAGTGTATTGCTGTTACTGTACTCACAGGCAGGTAAGGCGTTCTCAACCCATATTCGGACAAGGTCATTTCTTGAAACATTTACCGGCACGGCCAAATTTGGCATACCTTTTCCCACATCAATTTGGCGTGCTGTGTCAAAATTTTGAAGTCAGGTCATCTAGGGTTAACGAGTTAGTGAAGGTCAAGTGTGGTCACCCCAAAAAAAGTTCAACCAGTCGTCACGCTTTAACGGATACGGATATTTTAATGAAACTTTCAGCGTTTGCTTATCTTGATGGATGCAACAAAACGTACGAGTGGAATTTTTCTCTTTTTTTCGCTTTTGACTACATATACATTTTGCGTATTTGCCATATTGCAGTTCAAATAGAGGATTCTAGCTAAAGTAAGCATTTTTTATTGTGGAAAGTTGACTTCCAACAACGTTTCTCTGTCTGCTCTACCCATTAGAAAAGGAAAATTAAAGAAAACTTGAAAACTCAAAATGTAGAAATTAAAAAAAAATATTTTGTTTTATTTTTGGGGGCCAATAAAATTATAGCCCTGGTCGATTTCCCTGTACTTTTCTCATTCCAAATAAATTTTGTTTTTCATGTATCCACCAAAATGAACGTCCCGGAGCCAAAAACATAATGTAAATCATGAAAAGTCGTGAAAATCTAGCCCCCTGGTGACGTCACCTTTGGAGGGAAGGACGGCGCGGGTTTAAGTTTTTCGCGGATGGTAAAGAAACGGCGCACGGCAGCGCGCCAAGATTTAGCATCCTTCTTGCCACGTATATTTGACATATGCAGTAGTTGAGGTCAGATCATCTACTGTCACAGAGTGAGGTTACCTCCAAAAGTTTCAGGTGAAGGTGAAGTGAGGTTACCTCCAAGGTGAAGTGAGGTTACCTCCAAAAGTTTCAACCAGTCATCACACTTTAAAAAATGAAGTCATTTGAATGAAACTTGCAGCAATTGCTTATCTTTAGGGATGCAACAAAGCGCACCAGAGGATTTCTTCTTTTTAAAGTTTTGAATACCCTGTTTGTTTTGCATATTTGTTCTTTTCGGTTCAAAATCGAAGATTCTGGCTAAAGTATGGGCACTTTTACGAGGGATCATTGATGTAAAACAACGTTTTCGGCGCGCTCTACCCATCAGAATAAGAACAAATCAAGAAAATTGAAAACTGATTTTTTCCATATTTGAAATAATGCATTTTGGGTGCGAATGCATTCTGGGGTCATAGTCCATTTGGCCTGTATTTTCCGATTCAAAATATTTTGTGTGTTAAGGTCTGCTCCAAAATGAACCCTTCAGACTCCAAATGCGATGACGGTTGTCATCCGATATAATCCTTAGTGACATCACTTTTTGAGGGGATAAAACTTGGAGTTTTCGGGACCCTCTCCATCGATCGCTTTCCGATTACACCACTTTCGTTTCATCTAACGCTTAGTTGAGAGATTATGGGGCCTTTAGTGACCTCCCTCTAATATCTAAAGTAGGTTGAACCAGAATAGCTTTGTTTCACTGACTTGCGACTAGTATCCGCGTATAAAAAGTTTAAACAAGCACATTACTGAGCCAAAAATTAGCGAGGAGCGAGCAAAAGCTCATGGTTCATATGATAATACGTAGTGCGGTGGTGCCATCTAATTCGCGGAGCTGGTGTATTATGCTGACATCCCATGAGTTTCCATGCACTGTCTGACACAGGATCGAAGAGCATCTTTGAAGTTTGTGGCCACATGGAGGATATGTGGAAAAATCAGAAGTAAGGAGCACTTACTTCATTTCTATCTATATTTGGTTGTTGAGCACTTACGTCAGGCGACAAATTCCCTGCTTATATGGTGATCAGATCGCCAAGCGTGAGCTGTTCGCACCTTCCGCACATATGTCCTCACGTTTCAGAAACCAATACCTTGTATGGCTGAATATATCTCACCAGGCCTACATAATGGTGCTCTTCCCAGACAAAAGTATCAAGTAGTATTTCCGCACGATGTCTAGTTCTGTCCGCTACTCTCCGGTATGTTGATTAGCTTACATTTCCTCGAAAGGCTAAATGTTCTTCCGGTCGTTACGAACTTCCTCCACCCTGGTGCATGAATGTTGGTCCCTACTGGCATCATGGCAAAATGTTCTTAGTGGAGTCCCCCAAGGGTCAGTACTGGGGCCACTACTGTTCATTATATTTGTAAATAACATTGAAAGTGGCCTGAGCAGTAAAGTTTTGAAATTTGCGGATGATTTGAAGGTCTTTAGGGCAATAACAGGTCAGGATGAGCATATCTCGCTGCAAAAATACTTAGACGAACTTGTGAAGTGGTCCGAAGAATGGCAAATGAAATTAAATTTTGATAAGTGCAAAATCATGCATGTAGGTAAGCAGCATATGAAGGCTCCATACTTGATGGGTGGCCAAGTGCTATCAGTGACTCAACAGGAGAAGGATTTAGGTGTTATTCTAAACACAAAACTGGGGGCATCAGAACAGACCAAGGAAGCCAGGAAGAAGGCACTGAGAATGCTCGGGGCAATAAATAGGAATGTATCATACAGAAGTGAGGAAGTGATCAGGAAGCTTTACTGTGCATACGTCAGGCCACATTTGGAATACTGCATCCAAGCTTGGTCTCCTAGCTATGAAAAAGATTGTCGGCTTTTAGAGAAAGTACAAAAGAGGGCTACAAAAATGGTTAATGATTTTATTACGGTGAGCACTTCGGCCTGCTCAGGCCATTTCGTGCTATAAACAGAATAATAAGAATGGTTATGTCATGAAAGTCAACTTACATGTCCTGAAGCAAGTTGGTATTCCTGAGAAATTTTAAAAGTAGATCAATGAGACTCGGGTGTGTATCCCCTAATAGTGTGGGCAAAGAAAACGGGACGTTGTGTGTACGGCAGTAGTTTGTAAGTGGTTTTCGATGGTCATGGTAGTGTTGACAGTGTAGAAGAACATGTGAAACTGTAAGATGAGTATTGCATGATGGGCATGAAGGTCGAGGTGACGCAGTATAAATATATCTGTGGGTGAGAAAAGTGTGACCTATGCGGAGCCGAGATAACACTTTTTCTTCTTGTCTGTTTTTCTGATATGATGTGGTCCAGTTATCAATGACGGGTTTGATGAAACGTAATTGTGTGTGGTTGGTAGTTTCAGTCCATTGTTTGTTCCAGAAGTGTCGGATGCTCTGTTTTATCGCTGACTTAATGGCTTCGAAATGTTGTGGAATTTCTGTGATGTTTGGAAGTAGTAGTGTTGATTTAGCTAAATGATCTGCTTGGTCGTTTCCTGGGATGCCGCAGTGACTGGGCACCCACAGGAAACGGACCTTGATGCCCATGAAATGAAGTGTTCCTAGTGTGTTATAAATGGACAGATGGAAATGGTGTGAAAAGGAAAGGGAAGAAAGTGATTGAAGGACAGATTTAGAGTCGGAACAAATGACAACACTGCGCATGGGGTGACAAATTGAACGGTTGCGGACATAACGAAGGGCAATGAGGATGGCGTGCAGTTCGGCGATGAAAATGGACGTCCCGTTTGGCAAGCGATGTTGTTTGGTGTGTGTCCCTGAAACGAAGGCATTTCCTGTGTAATTGGTGTCTTTAGATCCATCGGTGTAAACAAAAGGAACGTGACGATACCGAGAACGAAACTGGTTGAATTTTTGTTTGACGTATTCTGGACAAAGCTGTGATTTTGAAGTGGTGGTCAGATAAAAAATGTGTCGTTCGGTCATCTGCCACGGTGGTGTAGTTGGTGGAGGAAGAGCAGTAATATGTGGAATGTTGTAGTGGAGTTGTGTAGAATATGTTTTGATGCGTGAAGCTATTGTAAGACCGGTTCGCTTTTCGGCGGGACCTAAATATTCGTGGTGTAGATTTGGGAGAATTTGTAATGATGCATGTGTGAGGTGATGTTCTTTGAATTGAATTTTTGCGGCATAGCGAAGTGTTAGTTCCATCCTTCGGAGAGCTAATGGTGTGATTACTGATTCGGTTTGTAGAGAAGTGATGGGGGACGTGGTCATTGCACCGAGTGCTATCCGGATAAATTTATTTTGTAATGTGTCTAAAACTTGCAAAGCGGAGGTACTGCCACCTGCGTAAACCACGCAACCATACTCTATGATGGGAAGAACCAATGATTTGTACAGTTGCAAAAGTGTGTGACGATCGGAACCGAATGGTGTAGACGTAATGCAGCGAAATAAATTGAGTCTGTGGAAACATTTTGCCTGGACGTGTTTGATGTGTTGATGCATGGAAAGCCGACGATCAAAAATAATGCCAAGAAATTTAAACGAATGTACGAAAGGTATGTCAGTATTTCCAAGGTGAAGTGGTGTTTCTGGATGCGGGTTTGGAGGCGATTTGCTGAATATCATGGTGGCAGATTTGGGAGGCGAGAATGTGAAACCGTATTTGATAGACCATTGGTGGATGTGGTCAAGTGCGTTTTGGAGTCTAAATAGGCAATGTTCTTTGTTTTCATCTGTGCACCAAATTGCGCTGTCATCGGCGAAAAGAGAACGTGATATTTGAGGTGGAACATCGGTGAAAATATCGTCAATGATGATGTTAAATAAAATTGGTGATAAACAGCTTCCCTGTGGTAATCCATTTTTCATGAAATGTAAATTGGAAATCGCTGACCTGCACCGGAGATGGAATTTACGGGAACCAGTCAAAAATCCTATCAAATAATGTGCTAAATTCCCTCTGACGCCGATGTGAAGAAGTTTTGAAATTAATGCGGGTTTGTGTACCATGTCATATGCTTTGCTAATGTCTAAAAAATACTGCGATGGTGTGTTGATGTTTCTTATAGCCATGGCGTATGTCTGTTTCCAATCGAATGAGGTGATCTATTGTGCTGTGTCCAGGACGAAAGCCGCATTGAATTGGAGATAAAAGAGAATGTGTTTCTAAATACCAGGTCAGTCTTTTTATAATCATACGTTCGAAAAGTTTTCCTAGGCAACTGGTGAGAGCGATGGGTCGAAAATTGTTGGGGTTGCTGTGATCTTTGCCAGGTTTTGGTATGGGAATGATGGTGGCCTCTTTCCAAGATTCAGGAAACATGTGACCTGACCATAATGAATTAAATGTTTGTAAGATGGAATGTTTCGTATCGTCGGATAAATGTCTGAAAAAGGAATAATGTAAATTATCTGGCCCTACTGAAGTATTACCGGCGGAAGAAATTGCTGTGTCTAGTTCTGAAAGTTGAAAAGGGCTATTGTATGCTTCAGTGTTGTCCGAGTTGAATTGTGTTAAATCGGTGTGAAAGGTGTGTTCAGCATTTTGTAAAAATTCCGGTCTGTAATTGTTATCAGAGCTGTTGTGGGCCATAGTATCTGCTAATGTGTTTACTATTGTTTGTGCGTCTGTAATTGTGGTGTTCTGGATTTTGAGGGCCGGGAGTGATTTAAATGGGGTGCGTCCAGACAACCGTCGGATTAACTGCCAAATTTTGCTGAGAGGCGTTTCTGATGTGAGTTGTTGCAAAAATGAATTCCATGAACGACGTCTAGCCTCGCGAATGATGCGGCGGGTTCGAGCTCGTTCCTGGTTTCGATGAAGTAAATTGTGTGAATCGGGATGTCTGAGATATTTTCTAAATGCTCGTTTTCTAACTGCGATGGCATGTGCTACTTCGGGGCACCACCAAGGTACTGGTGTTCTCTTTGTGAAAGGTTTTGTGAGTGGAATAGTGATAGAAGCTGCTTCGAAAAGTGTTTTTGTAATGTGGTCGATGTTTTTGACGGGAGAAATGTTAGGGTTGTATTGAATATTTGAAAGTTCCTGAAATGTTGTCCAATCGGCCTTCGAAATTTTCCAGCGCGGTATAAAACTGGTTGTGGTATCGGTTGCTGTTGAAAATGTGGTGGTTAATTTGATGGGGTAGTGGTCGCTATCATGAATGTCAGTGTCAACGGTCCAGTCGAACTCATTGGCCAGTGTCGGAGAGCATATTGATAAATCAATAGCTGTTTGTGTATTATGTCCAAGATGGAAAAAAGTTGGTTCTCCGGTATTCAGTAGTACTAAATTATGTCGATCTAAAACTTGTTCAATGATGTGTCCTCGAGTGTCTCCATGCGTACGTGAATGATCCCAGGCTGGACTATGTGCATTGAAGTCTCCGAGTAATATGAATGGGTTCTTGAAATGTGTCATGAGATCTTCTAATTGTGTCAAAATACTTGTATTGTCTGTGTGTGGGGGAATATAAATGGAGCATACATCCATATTCCTACCATGTAAACGTAAGGTGCAAGCTACTGCTTGCAAAGGTGAATTAAGTGTAATGTGCGTATGCGTAAAATCATTGTTGATGTAAAGTGCTGTACCGCCACTTCGATGAGGTCCACGGACCTCGTCGTGACGGTACAGCGAGTAATTTGAAAGATTAAAGTTGTATGTATCATTAGGCAAAAACCATGTTTCTTGTAGTGCTATAAGAATAGGTGTGAGAATATTGAAAAATGCTTTCATTTCGGCCCATTTGGATATCAAGCTACGGCAATTCCATTGTAAAAATGTAGACATGGGAAAAAAATTTGTTAATGTTTGTCGGCACCTTTCGGTGCTTGTCGGAGCCGGGAGTGTAATTCTGGTGGATATGCTTGTTGGGTGCGGACAGCGGTAGTGGCGGCTGGCCCGCTGGACCCGTCCGGCCGACCGGTGACCTTGGTATGGTCACGGCGGCCGGTTACTGCCGCGGGGGATGCCCGCCGGCTCGGAGTCGGTCGTGTCACGTGGGTGGCGGTGGGCGCTGGACGCGCAGGGCTCGATCGGCGGCTTGCTGGGGAACGTGGATTTCCTCCGGCAGCCGAGTGGCTGCGGGGTCTGGCATTCCTTGAGGAATTTGTTTGTGTGTGCGAAGTCGATGTGGTCTTTGTGTTTGGAGCCAGGGTGGTTTGTTTGTTTGTGGTCAATGGTGTGAGTTTTTGGAGTGGAGCTAAGCCAGGAATGATGTCGGTTTGCATCGAACAAGAGATGGTATTCACGCGGGGAGTGGGTGGAGCAATGGCGGCTGCCTGTGCATACGATTTTGTGGCCGGCGAGGTGGCCTCGACAGACCGGCGGGCCTGGGGATAGGACACCCCGGTCGTAGCTTTCACTGCGCACACTTCCTTTTCCTTGCGCCAGACTGGGCAGATGGGTGATGTGGTCAGGTGATCAGAGGTGTGGCAGTTCAGGCAGTGGGCTGGTTTGGAGCAGGTGGTCTCGGGATGGGGTGGTTCACCGCACTTGGAGCATCGGGCTGTTTGGCGGCATGTTTTGCTGCCATGGTCGAAGCGCTGGCAGTTAAAACAGCGGAGAGGATTGTGAATGAAGACACGGACTTGGAATCGTAGGTATCCGGCGAGGAGGGTCTTGGGAAGAGTGGTGGAATTGAACGTAAGGACAAGGAGGCTCGTATCACGTTTCTGGCCGTCTTTGAAGGAGGTGATGCGGCGGACGTGGGTCACCCCTCCGGCCTGAGCTCCGCTTGAATATCTTCCTCAGACATGAAGCGGAGCTCTGGCGCGAAGATGGTGCCCTTGGTGGTATTACGGTTGGAATGGAGGGAAATGGTGACGGATTTACCACAAAATGTGGTGGTGCGGAGGAGGGCTTTGGTTTGGGCTCTGGTTTGGGTTTTGATGACGAGGGTTCCGTTGGCAGGGGCTTCGATATCAGGACTTGCTAAGGAGCAGATGGCAAGGAGCTGTTTGGTCGGCCAGAAAACGTTGATGCGACGGAAGGAGACGGATTCCTCGACAGGCTTAACGACTACGTATGAGCCAGCGCTGTCGAGGTAGGGTTCGATGGGTTCAGGTGGTGAGGGCGTGGTCTGGTTCGAGCGATGGTCAGCGGCGTGTAGAGTGATGGTATGGTCCGAGAGTGAGGTCGTGGTCTTGGGATGAGCAGGGGTCGGTGATGTGCAGAGGGCTTCCATTGCATCATCAAGCGGAATTGTCTGGCGTTGGTCATCAGTGGCGGTATCGTGCGGAGGTGCATCAGGTGCCGAGTCCGTGTTCGTGCGACGGTCGTCAGTCGGGGCTAATGGCGGAAAATCAGAGTCGGAGTCCGTTGGAGAGCAGGGGTCGATGTCCTTCTTGCGTTTTTTCCCCATCGTGGGGAAAAAAACCCTACCTAGTGTGGAAAGAAATAAAAGTACGCACAGAAACCCAGGGAACAGAAGTACAACGGAGACGAAAACCGAGTGAGGTGACGGGTGTCACCCCACTAGAAAAGAAGTTGAGAAAACGGGCGACGGGTGTCACCACACGAAAATGAAAAATGAACTGCTATATCCAGCAGCCAATCACGCCAAGTCTGGCACGGCGCAGTGATCAGTGGCTCTGTGTATGGCGAGCAGGTAATACTGAACACTCCATGTATGGTTAATGGCATAAGCAACCTGGCATATGAGGAAAGATTGAAGAAATTGAATATGTTTTCACTTAGATATAGAAGGCTGAGAGGAGATCTCATCGAGGTCTTTAAATTTGTCCATGGTCTGGAGAGGGGATGCCTTGGGGAAATGTTTGAATTGAACAGAAATGATGCAATTAGAGGTCATAAATTCAAAATTAAAGTTAACCACAGCAGAACAAGGTTAAGGCAAACTTTCTTCACAAACAGGGTAGAAGAACACTGGAACCAGCTGCCAGAAAACATTGTCAGTAGCAGCACATTGAACATCTTTAAAAACAGCATAGACAATCATAAGAATTGAGGGCATGCTTTTCAGTATTACAGGGAGGGCTGATTGACAGATTTGGTGGGCAACTGGTTCAGTGTACAGAGTGCAACCAAGAACGGCCCTTGTGGCTCATAGTTGCACTAATCTTTTATGTCTTTATGTCTTTACTGTATTCAAAATATTCGACCACACGCCCCTCACCCCAGACAAGGAAGAACAATAAGGCCCGTCACTAATGAGTAATATCCATGGGTGGCCCACAGCGGAACTAACCGATGTGCGAAGACGCTTCAGCTCAATTGTCACTCAAACTAAACGTAGCTTGTTCGAGGGAGACGAAGCCAAAGTAAGTCGCTTTCCGTGCATGTACGAAAAATATAATCTGAAAACTATCATATCCCTGCAAAGTGTTTGAGGCCTTTGCAACTTCCTTTGTACAGTTTCTCAGTTCCTGCTTTCTTCACTTGATGAGACCAGTTGATTAGTTTGTCATACCAATGGATCCACACATTACCGCTGAAGTGCTCACTTCATTTTCCAAAGGTTTGTGATGATACTTCTCCATCCAGGGCTTTTGTGAGCCCCCAGGGCCTTCCCCCAGGGGAGGTGAGCTGCGTCGCCAATGACAATGTCAGCTGAATTCCATGAATGTGTCACCACTTTCCAATGCATAGGCGACATGATGACTCGATCCTATGTGTGCAGCCTCATGACCCCGTTCGTCCAACATGGCAATGGTGGTCTGGTACTGGTGATAATAGGTGGCAGCACTTACTACAACCAAGCTTTAATAGAGGGCGGTAACATCGAGCATTCACTCTTGTAACCCAGGATAAGCAAACAGTGAACAAGGACACGCTGCGTCACGAGGTCCGTGACGCAGCGTGTCGTGGGTGTGTCGTGTCGTAGGTCTTCGTGACGAGGACACGCTAGTTGGTGGGTGTGAAGTTTCCCCTTTGAATGAAATCGTAAATGCATTGTCAGGCATGGATGGATCACAACTTGAATTAAAGCTGCATTCCTGGAAATTGTGGAAAAACACCATTGGCAATCACTTTTTCACGAAATCGACAATCACATAAATCACACACAATCACGAAATCGACCAAGGCCATAAAGTTTTCGCCCCCCACAGAAACAAAAAAATACTTGTTGGTTTGAAAATTTTGAGTTATCGAGTTTTCTTTAATTTTCCTTTTCCAATGGGCAAAGCAGACCGAGAAACGTTGTGGGAAGTCAACTTACCCCAATAAAGAATGCTCACTTGAGCCAGAATCTTCGATTTGAACTGCAATAGGGAAATATACAAAATGTATATGTAGCCAAAAACGAAAAAAATCCCATCGTACGTTTTCTTGCATCCCTAAAGATAAGCAAACACTGAAAGTTTCATTAAAATATCTATTCGTTAAAGCGTGACGACTGGTTCAACTTTTTTTTGGAGGTGACCTCACTTTACCTTGACTAACTCGTTGACCCCAGAATACATGACTTCAAAATTTTGATGCAGCATGCCACACCGATGTGGGAAAATGTATGCCAAGTTTTGGCGCGCTGCCGTGCGCTGTTCGTTCACTATCTGCGAAAAAAAAACTGAGGGGGGGGGGGCGGTTGAAGACCCATCCCCGAGACGGGACGGGTTAAGATCCCACATATTTTGCTTACAAACCCCGCGCACAGGGCGCATATCACAGTGACCTAGTTCGTGGTGTATTCATGGGCTGCGCGGGTTAGCAGGAAGTAGTTCGAGTGCTGATACTGACGCCTGACATCATCGCCGGTCTTCGACTGCACCCAGACGGCGACGCCTTCGCTGATGATGTTGAATCGCCGGTGGGTCAGAGTGACGCCAGCATGAGCTGCCGCCATCCTGTCCATCTGGTGCGGGCTGACAGCCAGATGCTGTTTCGCCGTCGACATCAGCACGCTGCAGACATTCTCGATAGTGTCCAGAAATGGCGAATATGCCGGCAGCCGACGGACCCGGTGCTCGTCGGGGAGCGCCATCTCGTCACGCGATTTTCCACGTCCGGGTGTGACGGCGCGTTGTCGAAGAGAAGCATTACCTCCTCGTCTTCTTCAATGATGGAACTAATGCTTTACAGAAAGTCGGCGAAGTTGTGCTTCTGACAGCATCTTCGGGAGCTTGGTGGCAGATGATGCTGTCCGGACGACGGTCGCTGAGGACGAGATGACAGGTTAGCGTGATGACGCTATGTTCCGAGATCCACAAACCGTGCGTACGCTCCTCTCGCTAGGTACCTTTCGACCTCCGCAGCGCATTACGTGGATGCTATTCCACCATCGTTAATATAGGCGCGGTGCGGGAGTTATCACATGTCATCCAATTCGTCAACTTACAATGATCATTCTTGATTCCTACCAAATTTCTTTCCACTGGCTGGAGCACTACTTTGCATGGTAACTTAGCAGCCTTGAACCACCCTATAAATCATGTTGTTTCTGCGGTGCTTACCAGGACATAATTCAGTAAGTATTGTGTTGAGCGGCTTTAGTGCAAGCTGGGGATTTTCTTCGATGCGAAGCACCAATAATTCCAAGATTATTCGGCAAGTATTGGGTAGTACATTCACGTCTTGATCTCGTGAATATTTTTTTCCCGGGTGTATTTATCGATATTAGACAATGCGGTTTTTCGTTTTATGTTCAATTGCCCGACTACTTCAAATTAATCACTATCAGACTGATGAGCATTGATGATTGATGATCTTTCCACTTCTGCTGGATTCCTGTTCCATTCCTTGAAACGTCCTTTGCCACATTACATAATGACGACACCTAGACTAGCTGTGACCTCCTGACCTTGCGGTTGTGATATGCTCGGCCTGAGAGAAACTCTGACTACTGATTGGTTGAGAGCGATACCACGCTGGGCCGCGCCGCGTAGCACCAGACCGCCAGCCGCAGTAGTTGTATTATTTCTATGGAACATCAAAATTCGGCATTTGTTTGGACAGTAGGTATTTCACTAAATACGCCTGGTTATGCAATATGTACATCAGCTGAGTGTTCTCCACGAGCATGCAATTTTACAAAATGGAATTGTATACCACGATTAACTTGTCCCCTATTGCCTGGCACTATTGATTACAATTTTCCGCGATAGCATGGAAAATATTAAGTGATAAATGGCTCATGATTGCTACACCCTTTTCTATTTCAATTTGGCATGATGTTTTTTTAAAATGATGTATCTTCGCTGGCTATTCGAAGTGAGGTCACTTCAGTAATGTTACTACAAATCTACAGATAAAGACACCTCATGCAATAGCCTGTTTTTGCTAAGCGAAACATCTATTAGGAGAGTTGGAAAGTAGGAGAGTTGGAACAGGTATTGGACAGTATTTGGATAGAATATATTCGATGAGATATTGGAGTCTATTGATCGGGTTCGGGTGGAGTGAGGAGGGGCGAAGCAGTTTTAACTGTATTCCATGCAACGTTATGTTGGTGAAATGTTCTACTTCACAAATGCTGAGGCGACGCGGTCCAGATTATTTCCCCTCCCTCCCATGGTGACGCCACCCATGGGTGATGCCATTCTAGTATAGAAAACATCGGAAGTATTTGGAACCAAGACCGAAACAATAAGGTGACTGAAGCCATCGCTACAGGTACAGGAAATCTTAATTAGAATGCAGTTGTGTGGAAATAGCTGCTGCCAAAATGAATGCTGCTGAGTTGGATAGTAGAACAGCCTGTCTTACTGTTCGTAGCCACTACTATTTGTAACTTGGATGCGCTGTCCCGAACTGTCTACTACATTGGCACTTATCGCTGAAATTAATGTATAGGCAGCAAGATTGGTTGCTACGGGGTGTAGTTTTATGGGCGAACGAAATGCGAGTGAAAAACTAGCTCTGTACAGCCAGTTTTATATATGGATTAATCCGCGCCGTCATTCCGGTCAAATCCTCACACCCCGTCTCGGGGGGGGGGGGAGCGGATAGTAACCCCCTCTAAAATACAAACTAAGGGTCACACGAAAACGAAAGAGGTGTTATCGGAAAACGCTCGACGAGTAGGGTCTGAATCCACCCAAACAATTTCCCCCAAAAGTGACGTCACTAGGGCGGTACATTTTCACGACTTCACTACTTACATTATGTTTTTGGCTCTGGGAGTTCATTTTTGGGGATATTTGAAAGACAAAACAAAAATTATTTGGAATTAGAAAAGGACAGCGAAATCGACCAGTGCCATACAATTTCCCCCACCCCCGAAAAAAAATTACTTTCAAAATTTTGAGTTTTCACGTTTTCTTTAATTTTATTCTTCTAATGGACAGAGCAGACTGAGAACAATTGTTGGAAGTCAACTTGCCCTAATGAAAATGCTGACTCTAGCCAGAATCTTCGATTTGAACTGCAATTGGCAAATATGCAAATTTATATGTAGTCAAAACGGAAAAATTAAAACGTTCTCATGTACGTTTTCTCGCATCCCTAATGATAAGAAAACGCTGAAAGTTTAATTAAAATATCTGTATCCGTCAAAGCGCGACGACTGGTTGAATTCTTTACGAGGTGACCTCACTTGACCTTGACTGACTCGTTGACCCTAGATGACTTGACTTCAAAATTTTGGCATGGCATGCCAAATTGATTTGGGAAAACGTATGCCAAATTTCGGCGCGCTCCCGAGCGCCGTTCGTTCACTATCCGTGAAAACCTTGAAGGGGGCGGTTGAAGAACCCCTCGAGACGGGACGGGTTAAAGCGGCTACGTTCACTTACAGGACGAAATGTTCCAATCCTGTGTATCCTCACGCACATGATGTCTAAGAATGGAATCAACTGCCACTGATTTGACGCGATCCTGTGTGCGATACACAGAAAATGAACCAGGTGTATCAGTCGGCTACGTCATCTTGATAGAAGCGGAAAAAAGAGCCGCGTCCCTAAATTCCTTCCCTGGGCAGCCTTAGCAGAACTAAGATTCGTTGCTTTTAACATCATGCAACGAAAGTATAGCTAGGAAAAGTTAGTGAGTTTTATTCTTCTACAGCAGCTGTATGTCTAGGAATCAGTTCGTCAGAAAATTAAGATTACACACAAATTTAGGGTGAAGTTTAAAACTTGAGAGGTGCAACGTTGTCCAAGATATAATTCGGAAACTGATATTTTGCGTGCAACGCTCAACATTTGTAGAGAGAAGCATTTGTAGAATATCATTCGCCGCTTTCTTTTACCCTTAAACTAAAACACACACAAAAAGGACTTCCCATTTCCAATTCATTTACTTCGATTGAACACTTCTGAAAACTATTTTGGAATGAGTACCACAACCGAACAATTTTGAGAATGTATGCCGCTGTGGAGTTCCACAATTAACGGTGTCAGGAAAAGGCGCTACCTTGAGCATAGCCGAACTATGCTCAAGGTCGCGCTTTCAAGCATGTCAAGCACCAGATGTGTTTTCTTGTCGCAGTGCCGTATGGCAGTTTCACACAGCTACATCTCAGTTCAAATGGGTAACGTATGGTGACTCCAACGGTGACAATGTAAACAACACCAGAAAATGCAGCGCCACACAGAAAGTTAGACTTGGCACCCTGGAGGCTGCCCAGCCATCAATTCAAACAGGATTCCCAGATTGACTTCCAACGAACACAGCAACTGTTTTGTGGGGCTGTTGTGAAGCTGAAGGACCGGCATATACACACAGTTTGACTGCCGGCACAGGAACTGGCGAGCATCGCATCTGTGTGTGCAACTGTTTGCCGTGGCCCACCCGGGCGCTAAGTGATTGTTGTCGGCGCGCGCGCACACGGGCATTGTTGTGCGGTGGCGGGAGGTGCGCGGCCGTCGGGCGGGCGCCGGCGACCATCGGCCGGGCATTGTTGCGGTAGGCGCGCGGTTCCGGCCGAGGCGGCGCACGTCCTGCGCCGCCTCGACCGGCCGCTGGGGATCACGGCCGGCGGCCAGTAATGAGCGCACATGCGCCGGCCGGCCGCTGTGTCAAGGCTGCCGACCGCGGGCCCTCGCCGATCACGCGCCGCCACCCCAATAGTGCAGAGGTCACCTGTGCAGCTGCCGCTATCGGCGATGGCCGCGTCGCGGGGCGTGCCCGACCACCTCGCGCTGGTCAGTCGATGGAGGGCACTGGCCGCGCGATGGTCGCGGGATGTGGACAACTTCACGGCCATCAGTCATCGCGAGGTGCACTCGACCACCTCGCGCTGATCAGTCGATGGAGGGCACTGGCCGCGCGATGGTCGCGGGATGTGGACAACTTCACGGCCATCAGCCGTCTCGCAGCCACACGCTTATCGCGTGCTCACAGTATGGATATCTGGATCAGACCTGCTGCCGGTTGTTACCAATCCGGAGATCTCGCCGCGTCGCTACGCGCTATGATGGACACAGGCGATACACGTATCCGATCTGGTGGCGATAGGGCCGACCGCCGTGCACATGAGATGCACAACAGCCGCCTCCTGCACGGCCCGGTCCGATCTTCTGGACTCGCGGGCACTGAGCCGCGTCAGCCACCTCACCGATCAGTTCCCGGTGGCCAGCTACAGTGCGCTGGTCACGATATGCCCACGCACAGGTCTGGTCAGCGTGACATTCCGTGCGGAGTCTGCCGCTGTGTTTGGCAGCGCGTGAGGCTGCACCTGCTGAATAGCCTTGGCTCGGCGCACAAATGGGCAGTGGCCGGAGATCGACATCAGCGCTGGCCATCATGGAAACAGGGTCATCCACTGGAGCTGATGCCACGTCAGATTGAATTGTGTTCTCCGAAGCTGTTCTAATTCTGTCACCGGTAGCTCTTCTTCCACCTCTGGTGGTCCTCTATCGTTTGCCGTGTCTTTCGGGACATCCTCTATGCTAACCTGTCATGCTTCTCTTCTCGTTTCTGATCGCCTTCTTTGCTACCTCCAGTCATTCATCTTTCGCTTTCGATTGTCCGTCTCCTGATTTTGACAACGTATGCATTCAGTCCTTCGCTTTTCTACATCTGCTTAATCCTATTAAACTCATTATCAGCAGTCCCAATCATCGCTTGTACAGCATCCGACTGCTCTGCTACTCTGCTGCCTCTGACCATCACTTCTGCTACCACGGCCATCTCCTCTGCCACCCTAGTCGTCTCATCTGACACCCCGGCAGTCTCTTCTGCCACTCCAGTCGTATAGCTCTGCCGCCCCCGGTCATCTCTTCTGCTGCCCCGGTCGTCTCGTCTGCCGCCCCCGGTTGCCTGGCTCTGTTGCCCCCGGTCGCCTGGCTGTTGCCCCTGGCCGTCTGGCTCTGTTGGCCCCGGTCTCCTGGCTCTATTGGCCCTGGCCGTCTGGCTCTGTTGGACCCGGTCGCCTGGCTCTGTTGGCCCCGGTCGCCTGGCTCTGTTGGCCCCGGTCTCCTGGCTCTGTTGCCCCTGATCGTCTGGCTCTGTTGGACCCGGTCGTCTGGCTCTTGCCCCTGGCCGTCTGGCTCTGTTGCCCCTGTCGTCCGTCTAGCTCTGTTGCCCCGAGTCGCCTGGCTCTGTTGCCCCGGGTCGCCTGGCTCTGTTGCCTCCGGTCTCCTGGCTCTGTTGGCCCCGGTCGCCTGGCTCTGTTGCCTCCGGTCTCCTGGCTCTGTTGCCCCGAGTCGCCTGGCTCTGTTCCCTCCGGTCTCCTGGCTCTGTTGGCCCCGGTCTCCTGGCTCTGTTGGCCCCGGTCTCCTGGCTCTGTTGCCCCGAGTCGCCTGGCTCTGTTGCCCCCGGTGGCCTGGCTTTGTCGCCTCCGATCGCCTGGCTCTGCTACCTCTAGCCGTCTCTTCTGCCGCCCCTGGTCGTCTCTTCTGCCGCCCCTGACCGTCTGGCTTTGCCGCCCCCGGTCGTTTCTTCTGACGGCCCTAGTCGCCTGTCTTTGCCGCCCCCGGTCGTCTAGCTCTGCCGCTCTTGGTCGCCTGGCTTTGCCGCCCTCGGTCGCCTCTTCTGCCGCCCCCGGCCGTCCCCTTTGCTGTCTGCGGTTATGTGGTGTAGTCTGGCGGGGCGACCTCCGGCGGCCTTCCCAGGCATGCGCAGAAGCGGTCCACCGCCAGCCGGCACTCGCGTGGCCCGTCTGAGAATGCGCCAACCGACCTTCTTTCGCCACGCTTTGTGCAACTCGAATAGCGGTCCGCTACATTACGGAACACCGGGGGCGGCGAAGCTCAGGCTTTTTGTTCTGCCACGGAGCCGCGGCCGGAACATCTGCTGACCCGCTGACACTTCGGGTGGAAAAGGTCTGTCGATCGACACGTTCGGTTTGCGTCGATGGTGCTGTCAGACAGCCCATTGCCGCTCGCGTTGCAGTTAATAGCGCATTTCTGCCGGTATTGTTTGGGGTGACGAATGTCGTGCATCGGAGTCGCTATGCTTGGATGTAAAGTGATGCTGAAACAAGTGATCGGTTTGATTCAATGCATCAACGTCTAACTCTGATACTTTTGGTCCTCAGAGAATGTTTCAAAATGCCGCAGCTCTAAAGTTGGGCAACTGTGATGCTCAGTCCATCGGCTCCAAGTCGTCCGTTGCCTGATGACAATTTTGACGATGGCGCTGTGGAACATTCTTGCTTCGCATCAAAGGATGTGAGCTACTACGAACTAGAATGCTGTTTTCACAGGTATCTTGCGGGAACTCGATCGATAACTGCGGATCAATATATCGCCGCTGCCGGTTTCGGTGCTATTGAGCTACTTGGCTTCAGAAATATGTTTTGGTAATATTTTCCACAAACAGAATGGGATTTGTGGGATGTTGGTTGGTTGGTTATTGGTTTTACGACACGTCGACCGTTGAGACATGTAGCGCCGCCAATCTCTCACGCCGATTGGTCGCGGGTGAAGAGTAGCGACAGGTGAGACTCGAACCCACAACCTTTCGATTGCGAGACGAGCAACTTGCCACTAGGCTACTCGTCCCCGAATTTGTGGGATGTAATAATTCTCTAATTTGTACTTCCAAATTGATTCAAGCAACCATTTCAAGGATGCACACGTTCCTCGAATCATGCACATGGTCTTCATTATTAACGCGCTGGCCTCTGGCGGTGTCGGTGTGTTTTTGCGGCCCGTACGCAAGCGTTCATCCACGTAAACAGGCACCTCACCCCCCGTTCGATTCGGTGTTGATATGAATGCAGAATTAAATAGCTCTGACTAGCATACGGAAGAACCTTGGGTTCTCTCACGCTGCTCTCAACTGCTGAGCCTCACAGCGTCGCCAATCTCCCACGCAAGTTTGTGGCTGGTGTACCCGGGAATCATCCTAGATTGTGGGGTTTGAACCCACAATCTCGCGGTCAGGGGTCGAATGCCCAACCCAGTGGACCACCACGATCCCCTAGCTATGACTAGCTGAGCCAGCCGAGGCATTGCTGAGCGGCCAGACAGCACTGAAACTGGTGTCGAAGCCAGACAATAGTCCACTAGTGCATAGTAATCGACACTGAATCCCCGACGAAGTTCAGCAGCCCATGAGATAATCCTCCACACACTCAAGCCACATTTGCTCCACACTATTGGGGGAGGCCAGCTTCGATCCGCACAATAATGTTTGCATCATTATTTGTGCTTTCGCTCGTTTCTCGGTAGACCGCCCACAACGGTGGGGCGAGTGGTTTAGGTGTAAGGCGACCGTTTCCAAACTGAAAGGCTGTTGGTTCGAGTCCCACCTGACGCTACTCTTCCCCTTTGACCAATCAATGAACTGACAACTCGCACATCATGGCTCCCAGAGGTTTCGCTTTGCCCTTGAGCATGCCGTTCATTGATGAACCTGTTGGGCTCGCGCGTCCTGGCTGGAAGAAAACGAGGCAGATTACCGCCCCTGTCTTCTAATTTCTTCAGCAAAATCAACAGGACATTTCAGTTAAATATTGTCCTGTAAAATGGCCCGTCCTATCCCACTTCTTTCGCATGTTCTTACGCCCCTGAGCCGAAACCACTCCTAAACAACGCAGAGCAAAACAGCGAAAGCGCTCAGAGGGACGAATCTCGCAATTATTCGACCGACATCGACGTGTTGTGAGAAAACTGCATGTCATGAACTTGCCCACCCTGCAGCAACTTGCCCTATCTAGGTCACGTTAATCAAAACCGAAATATTAATACGCTAGCAAAAGTTAAGCAATAAAGGCTCGCTACTCGCAAAACATACACATGCTAAGCACACACACTTTGTATCTATTATTATTTTTCCCGTCAGGCTGCATCAAACGGGGCAAATTTTATCGACTGTACTTCTGCTTCAACAGCTTTTCTGTAATCCATTGCCTCCAGACCTCAGACGTCAACAACCTGTTACATAATTTGGCAAATACATTCTGGATATCGCATGCGTGCAGATAAGGAAGGCGCAGTGACTGTCCAGCAGATATCAGCTGCCTCATGGGGGAGGGTGGGTCGCTATAGCTCAGTAGGTGGGGAATTTGAGTCTTGATTGTAAAATAGTGGAATTGAATCCTGCAACCGGCAGGATTTCCGAGTCTAGTCGCGACCAACTGGCGTAGGAAGTTGGCGACGATTCACATATGTCGTCTTCCTATATCTCTTTCATTCCTTCTTAACACGTGTGGAAAAGGGCGTCTCACATACCACTCACCTCAGGGAGGTCGGATTCGCCCTCCCTCTATGATCTCAGAAATTAATAAAGGTATAAGCATACAAAACGGAGGATAAATTTGGCGAAAGCTGTAGTGAAGTGGTGGGGGTTGTTGTGAAGTGATAAATAGCCTGTAGTGAACTCCCTATGACTTAAATTTCATGACCCTCGGTCAATGCCTTCTGGTTCAAATGAAGTCGAGATCGATGGGCACGCCGCGCCGACGATGTTGTTTGTGACCTTGAACGTTCGGCGGCACTGAGTCAAGTCGGTCGATACCTTACTGAGGTTCGGACACCATTGTGGGCTCTCACAAGAGCACCACATATTTTGAATGGAGTGCTGTATATGGTTTCTGGTGCTATTGGAAGGTGTTATGAGAGCACCTCACACTTCAGTCTGGAAACCTCCGTGTAGTCTCCGACACCGTTGCAGGGTATCACGAAAGCACATTGTGTTTAAAACAAGCTATTCATCTGGAATATTTGGGGCCGCGGTAGTTCAGTCGGTAGGGAGTTGGACTCTTGATCGCAAGATCGCGAGTTCGAATCCCACAACCGGCAGGATTACCGGGTCCACCCGCGACCAATCGGCGTGACAGGTTGGCGACGCTATGTGACCCAGTAGTCGGACGCGTCGTAAAAGAACCCATGTACCACCATCATCTGTAATATTTATCTGTTCCATGCAGCATACACCATACATATGTGCGATCACAAGGTCAGGGCACACTGATTCAGTCATCAAACTCTTCCAATGTTCCGACCTTTTCTACTCGAACAACTTAAGCAAAACCCTAATCAAGACGGACACAACCAAACAGAGAACCTGCGCTGCTCATGTTTTGGTTTTCTCCTGCCAATGACATGGCCGAGCAATTCCTGAAGAGGAACTAACTGAACTAATGAACGCCACAATTCAACAACATGTGATCGCAAGTAACCAGCGACCGGAAAACTTCAATGCATCACACAAATCTACGCTGACAGAGAACTAAGCGCATGGAACAGATGCACTCTCTACAGATTCTTTCGAAAGCAAAACGATGCTCGGATCACCATTTGGCAGGCGACATCTGCTGGCTACGAATATCTGTATTGGGCATATTAGGTTGCTAACAGTAGATACTCTCGGGTGACACGCAACTGCAGGTCATTTGTGTGTTAGCGGAAGTACGATAGAGCAAGTACTCGAAGCAACACAGCTCTACGCTTCGTTGCATAATTTGTCAGGAGAACAAATATCTTCTAAATAATCTGCCGAATGGGGTCGACTAGAATTTCAAAAACCTGCGGTCATTAAGTATGGTATTCTTATAACTATATGACAAGTAACAGTTGTCACGTTCAGTCAAAACCAAATTAAATGGATACAATGAAACAAAAGAACTCGTCTTTTAACCGACATGTGACAATAAAATAGCGGATATTAATGACCAGCGCATCGCATCTTCCAAAGTATGCTCTACATGTTGTTTGTGCATTATAACGTCCTCCAACGAATCGGCAAACCATGACAATAATTCTGCTACGTTTTACATCATGCCAACCCTACCCATCACATTTACCATAACCATTCGAACTTACTAGAGATCCTATTGATTTATACACCGTCCATGAAATCACGCAACTAAGATATGTCTCCATGAAAAAAGCAACTGACGAATCATACAAGTGCGACATCGGCAGCATCCTCGGCGGATGCCCAGATACGCTGCGGTTTTCGGGCACACCTTCGGGATTGTCGTCGCGTCGTCCACATCGAGCACATAGGACTGCAGGAACATGTATGCCGGCTTGTAACGACGGCGCACCACCTGTGCGAACACCGTGTGAGCGACGACCCACATCAAAACAGCAGACGCAAGGCTGCTGCAGGTGGCGACGTGGGTTCCGTCGACTTCCACTATGTAGGAGCCGACCTATCCCTCGATGACGCATGGTGAGCCCGGAACACCAATTGCTGTGATGTCCACTCCCAGCATGTCGAATAGGGCCTTCACGGCCTCTTCGTCTGGAACCAATCATTTTAACTTACACAATACGCACACGCAGAACAATGAATGCTTCCTACAACCACGGTTTGTTTGTGTTTTTAAATATTGGATTCGAAGAACAAGATTGTAGAGCTTCATAATTCGGAAAGGCTAATTTCCTTTCTGTTCCTGATATCAGAACCACTTCTTACACTTTCCAATTCGTCCAGATCGTATGAAACAATAATAAGCGTCAGGTCATTGCCAAATTGCCAACCATCATTATTCAATCGTTCGGCTAGAAAATTACCCCAAAAAATCATAGACATGCTGTGTTGAATGACAAAAATTCAGGATAAGGTTCCAGCTATGGTTACAACTGGGTCTCAGTGTGTTTGATGACGTAGATAGAAAATGGAAGCGCAGAGCATGCCGCTATAACCACACTACTCATTTATTAACACGCGAGCCGAAGGGCCCCTCACATGACGCGCATCGGAGGGGAGGTTCATCCACCTAATATCTCGGAAAGCACTGAAACTAGAAGCACACAACTTCGATGGTACATTACGATTATAGTGATAAATTGGAGTATATACGACATCAGTATAAATTGCATGACCCTAGGTCAATGCCTTCAGGGTCAAATGAGGTCGAGATCGGCCGCCACACTGCGCCACCCCACTGAATAATCGTTTGTGACCTTGAACGCTCGGCGTCCGGGCGTCCGGTCGGTCTGTCGACTGCACCCCGCAGTTCCTATGTTTACCAACAGAGCTTCATTTTGGTTGCATAGAATGGCCGTATCAACTTTTTTTACAGCGACAAAATTGCATTGCAATACCTACGCCTATTTATGAGATATGGTTCAAAAGCAGGAGGGGTGGACGGATTTACTGCTCAGGTGCGCATGCTAAATCACCAGCAGAATCCACTGCAAACGCATGCATTCACAGCATAAGCAGTTATTTCAACTTAGGGCAGATTGGCTGCATTGGTCCTGTACCGTCGTATGTGCTGCACACATCACACGAACACAGAACGTACAGCACACCGGGAATAGATGCAAAATAATCAACAACAGCGGAGTCGCTACATCATACATGGCATCCAATGATAAACAAGCCATTCTTGACTGCATATAAAATGCAAAAAAAAATAACAGGGCAACTATAGGAATGGTGGCAGTTAATGATAAACAAACAGTAAGGCTTGCAAGTATCAGTAGATAGCTGTGTTGGTAATGCTGGGCATCAGTGGAGGATGCACTCCCAGAACAAAAATACCCGATAGTAACCTGCTACCATCCGAATGAAATGCTGACTGGAGTTTCCACTTTTCCCTAAAAACTGGGAGGCGCGGTAAGGGACAGGAAACTCTTTTACGGCACGGCATATGACACGGCAAGCTGGATGGTGGTACGTCAAAAGTTATGGCAAAATAAAGGACCGTATTAACAGGTAAAATATGGCTTGATGAAGAAAGCAAGCTCCAGCAGACCTCCCAAACGTCCCACACAATTATTAAATCAGCGCCATCTGATACGACAGTAAGAAGCATGTGTACGGGCGACTTGATCAATGGACAAACGAGACGGTTGCTCTGTCCAGAAACTGTAAATGGCATGCACCAAATAACAGTTCATTGAGGCCTTTGTTTTTTTAATGGTGCACCACATATAGAAATCAGAATATATTGGTACCCTGATCTAGCCACCGGCTAAAATCCTCCGAGGAACATTGCATTATACCGGTCAGGGGTACTGCGCCGTCATGTACACCAGGTGAAAATTCTGGTGAGATGGCGCTGCGCACCTTCCCGATCGCATCGGTTCATCGCTCGTTGCACTCCCTAGTTACCCCGTCCCGACCAGTTATCAGGCCGAACTCGTTCCACATCTGTTGACAAAGAGTCGATGAAACAACGCTTGACGTTTCACATCGACACTTGACACGGAAGAAACTGATGAGCTCAGAGCAGTTACAGATGGTCATGTGGCATGACAATATACCTAACTTAAACAACATACACACGAGGCTGCCGGCGCGGCTGCCGACGCGGCTGACAACGCGGCTGCCAACGCGGCTGACAACGCGGCTGCCAACGCGGCTGCCGGCGCGGCTGACAACGCGGCTGCCGGCGCGGCTGCCGGCGCGGCTGCCGGCGCCGCTGCCGGCGCGGCTGCCGACGCGGCTGCCGACGCGGCTGCCGACGCGGCTAAGCGGTGGCTGGCGGCCGGGCTGACGGCCGGGCTACCGACGAGGCAGCCCTGGATACGCAGAGACGTCCGTAAACGGCAACTGAAGCAGTGCGTCCAGGTAACACGGAGCGTCAATGCACTGGCACTGACGTGTTCATTCCTTCATCTGATTGTGAAATGTAAAAGCTCATTGCCGACATTTCATCATCATTGCCATAAATAGCATAGCGCAATTCCGACCTGAGCAGTGTAGTGGAGTAAAATTGTGAACATGCATTTAGACAGCTGAAGGCGGCGCTAAATCCATGGCCAGTTCAAGGACCGACCGCATATGGTGAAGTCCATGTATTAAAATCAGAAGTTTTATCACAGCTGACGTACATCATCTCAGGCTTAGCCATTAAAAAGCCAACTGACAGGCGTGTGCAGCAAACTGAGCGCATTATCTTTAAATTGTCCGAGGAAAAGTTATAAAATTACACGCTGAACCCTGAAGAACACATACGAACTAGGGGGCTTAAACATACCTGATAACCGATGCTAATGCCAGGATGCCAATCTGTGGTCTAAAGCTGGCATGGGTAAGAGAGCTTCTAGATCCAGATGCCAAAAGCAAATGGCAATATTTAGTCAGATAAGATCTTTTTGTTACCGAACAATTGTAAATGTTTAACTGCGATGGCAGCTCGTCTGCACAAAAGTATAATGCACTCCACTCTGGTCTGAAGATGCAGTGTCGGTTTGACGTTAGATCTCTGCAACCTATCTGGCGCTCAAATATTGTGAAAAATCATCGTGGAATAATCAGTACCTCCAATTGGAACGCAGCCCTCATGTAAAAATGAGAGAGCTTGCACATCGGGGTACTAAGTAGTTGATATCTACGAAAGTAAACAGATGCCGCTGGGAAACAGTTCAGGAATTGAAGGGCATGTACCACTGCGGTAGCTTCCTCTCATGGTACACTATTATCCTGTGCCAGCCACGACCGTGGAAGGGAATCATTTGAGCGCGACAAACCGTGAGCACCAGAGCTGCCACAGTGCTTTACCGATATCCTTCAATCCTCAAAATATAGGCTAAAAGCTCTTGACATCTGTCACTGAGCCCGTGAAGGAGCAAACTAAACGGGAGAGAGGAGATGTTCATTTACAAGATAATTGTCCGTGGCCCAAAGTGTTTGACAACTTATAGTTATGGACGAAAGAGTGCCAGCTTGTAGTATCGTTCAGTCCACTAAATTTTGTCACCCAATTCACGACTGACTCTGCATGGCTTTCGAAGCTCCATCGACTGCGACCATGAGAATAATATGACTTGGTGTTATAAAACCAGGTCATATTATTCTCTGCCAAAGACTTCACACTGACATGTTTAGGAAGGAGCTGGTTTTAGCGCGACTTCTTCACCCGATGACTGCACCACACCCTAACTGCCGCATTTCTTCGAATGCGGCGCAACACGCACGCACGCGCAACATCTGCACGATTTCACCTGGCGTAGTAAACGTGCTGTCGTCAGGTCTAGCAGACGGCCGCAGTCAATCACGTGCCACGGACGTGCGTCCATCAACCCACATGTGCGAGTCTTCGCTGGCAGAGATGAAGTGGCTGTCGCGTACCGCCCACCCGAGGAAGCTTTCACGTGGCGTCAGCGCTCCGTCATCACTAACCCGTTTGGACCACCGGCGGCCGCCGACTGCATCGCGATCGTCACCGGCGACCGGCGGACTGCGCCACGCTCGTCTCATGCGGCCGCCCAGTGTGCAACGGCCGGCCGAGCTCCGACCGCCGGTGCATGCATCTCGACCGCGCCGCCCCGCGGCTCGAGCGCATCGCAACTGTCTCTCAAACCACAAACACCGAGATGACTCCGTGGGACATCCGGTCAGACGGCGCGATCGACCCGATCTTAATTAAGAGAGGAATATTCGTTGGAGTACTGGAGGCGTGGGCAAAGATGGATGAGCCGGCGACGGCCCGGGGCCCGGAAACGATGAATAGCTAATATCTACTGGCAACTCTGCCCAGCAGGGTCGCGTTCACAACACCTCTTACTTTCTGGCCCCAGCGGCTGAAGGGTGCGGCTGAAGGGTGCCGCTCATGCATGCATGTATGCATGCATGGCCACATACAGCCCGTAAGGCCACATACAGCCCGTGTCCTCCATCAAGAACAGCTGCCATCAGAGACAGTCCCAGACGGCCGCCAGTGGTGCAACTTGGCGCAGCTCACCGTCTACCTGCGGCTGTCACAGCGACCACAGCGACACCAGTCGACGATCATCAACCTTAGCCACCTTGGCCGCTGCTGCCGACGTCTACTCCATAAAAAAGGGCTGGTTGGCGCTGAAGATCCCGCCTGAAATTCCTTGAACACCAACACTGAAGAAGCACTGGTGCTCAAGCAGTGTCGCTTGAGCACCAGTGTTCCTTACCAACCGCGCCATTGGAGCTGCATTACGCTGACCTTTTAAACTTGATGCGCCTGCAGATAAAATTTACGACAAAAGGGAAGCAAATAACCGCCATTGCAGAGGCTCCAAGCGTCATCAAAGCTGCAAGAGCGATGGTCATCCGCTTGATGCAAAAACATGTACATGCCAGGCCTGAGATGAGCCTTACACGCACTCGGCGTTGCTTCACCGGTCAGCGCGGATTGCACGTCCTAATTTGCCGGTGGTCATGTGAGTGGGAAGATGTGCAGATTAGTCCAGGCGAGAAACAGCTTCGACGGCGAGCTCGGCTTCCTATGCAAATTTACTGAACTTTATGACACACAGTTGGCGCTCGATTTCGTCAGCCTGAGCCTGGAGCTGCCGGCTGGAGATGCGTCGTGAATGTCGACAGCGAGATGATGTGAGCGTGCTCAGCATACAGCGCTCCGGGCAGTGGGCGCCAGCACCACCGGTGACTCCTGGTACGTGGCATACAAGTCGTGTGTTGATGGTGTGCCTATCGGATCGGCGCTTAACAATTTCGGTCTGAACAATTCCAGTCCGTCGGACAATATATTAACCGAAGTTGGTGAGGAGGAAGTGAACTACAGTTCGGAAAGACCATGCTGAAAGTATTAACCCTTTTCGGTCCTTCCGGTCAGATTCTCACACGCCGTCTCGGGGTGGGGGGCGGTTAGTAACCCCCCTCTAAAATATAAACCAAGCATGGCACAAAAACGAAAGAGCTGTCATCGGAAAGCGCTCGACGAGTAGGGCCCGGGTCCACCCTCCAAAGCAATTTCCCACCAAAAGTCACGTCACCAGGGGGCTAGATTTTCACGACTTTCCACGACTTGCATTATGTTTGTGGTCCTGGGGAGTCCATTTTGGGGATATATGAAAAAGAACAAAATTTATTTGGAATGAGAAAAGGACAGCGGAATCGACCAGGGCTCGAATTTTTTTGCCCCCCCCCCCCCCCAATTTTGTTCATATTTCAAAACCTTGAGTTTTCAAGTTTTCTTTAATTTTCCTTTACCAATGGGTAGAGCAGACCGGGAAACGTTGTTGGAAGCCACCTTTCCCTAATAAAAAATGCTTACTTTAGCCAGAATTCTCTATTTCAATTGTAATTTGGCAAATACGCAAAATTTGTATGTAATCAAAAAAAATTAACTCGTACGTGCTGTTGCATCCCTAAAGATAAGCAAACACTGGAAGTTTCATTAAAATATCTGTATCCGTTAAAGCGTGACGACTGGTTTAACTTTTTTGGAGGTGACCTCACTTAACCTTGACTAACACGTTGACCCTAGAGGACCTGACTTCAAAATGATGAAACAGCACGCCAAATTGATGTGGGAAAAGGTATGCCAAATTTGGGCGCGCTGCCACGCGCCGTTCGTCCAATATCCGCGAAAAAACCTGAGGTGGGGACGATTGAACCCCCCCCCCCCCGAGACGGGACGGGTTAATACTCAAAGGTTAACAGTGTGATTTGCGATCAAGCCTCTTAGATAGGCCACGAATGCTTCTTCACTCCATATTGGACACTTGCCAACATCAAGAAAAACGCGCATTCAGAATCTGTCCTTGTTTCGATGATCTACTTGCCCCACTGGTATTTCAACAACTGCAGCATCCACGTTGAATACGATAATACCGATGCACTGTGTGGGACTCAACATGTAAAGACATAAAGACATAAAGACATAAAGAGATAAAGACATAAAAGATTAGTGCAACTATGAGCCACAAGGGCCTTTCTTGGTTGCACTCTGTACACTGAACCAGTTGCACACCAAAACTGTTAATCAGCCCTCCCTGTAATACTGAAAAGCAAGCCCTATATTCATATAATGATTGTCTATGCTGTTTTTAAAGATGTTCAATGTGCTGCTACTGACGATGTTTTCTGGCAGCTGGTTCCAGTGTTCCACTACCCTGTTGGTGAAGAAAGTTTGCCTTAACCTTGTTCTGCTGTGGTTAACTTTAATTTTGAATTTATGACCTCTAATTGCATCATTTCTGTTAAATTCAAACATTTCCCCGAGGTATCCCCTCTCCAGACCATTGACAAATTTAAAGACCTCGATGAGATCTCCTCTCAGCCTTCTATATCTAAGTGAAAACATATTCAATTTCTTCAATCTTTCTTCATATGCCAGGTTGCTTATGCCATTAACCATTTTTGTAGCCCTCTTTTGTACTCTCTCCAAAAGCCAACAATCTTTTTCATAGCTAGGAGACCAAGCTTGGATGCAGTATTCCAAATGTGGCCTGACGTATGCACAGTAAAGCTTCCTGATCACTTCCTCACTTCTGTATGATACATTCCTATTAATTGCCCCGAGCATTCTCAGTGCCTTCTTCCTGGCTTCCTTGGTCTGTTCTGATGCTCCCAGTTTTGTGTTTAGAATAACACCTAAATCCTTCTCCTGTTGAGTCACTGATAGCACTTGGCCACCCATCAAGTATGGAGCCTTCATATGCTGCTTACCTACATGCATGATTTTGCACTTATCAAAATTAAATTTCATTTGCCATTCTTCGGACCACTTCACAAGTTCGTCTAAGTCTTTTTGCAGCGAGATATGCTCATCCTGACCTGTTATTGCTCTAAAGACCTTCAAATCATCCGCAAATTTCAAAACTTTACTGCTTAGGCCACTTTCAATGTTATTTACAAATATAATGAACATTAATGGCCCTAGTACTGACCCCTGGGGGACTCCACTAAGAACATTTTGCCATGATGACTTTGTACCATTTAGCATCACTCTTTCCTGTCTATCGGAAAGCCACAACTCTATCCATTTTAAGATGCTACCTGCAATACCATGGGACTGAAGCTGTATCATTAACCGTTTATGGGGTACCTTGTCAAAGGCCTTACTAAAGTCAAGATATGCTACATCAACCTGATTTCCCTGATCAAATTGTTCTGTGGCGAAGTTCAAAAAGTCCAAGAGGTTTGTGAGACACGATTGTCCTTTTCTAAACCCATGTTGAGTATTTTGAATCAATCTGCTATCTTCCAGATAACTAACTATTCTATCCTTGATAATTGATTAGTTAGTTAACTGGAAGGTAGCAGATTGATTCAAAATACTCAACATACTCAACAAAATGTGTACTGGCTGCATATAATATTCGATGTGGGAGCAAAGTGGCATCAATTGAGAAGAACGTTCTTTTTTCCACTAGAATGGTTCAGATGGTAAAGAACAGCACCTCTGAATTTCGTGCCTTCTATTTCCGGTATGTACATCGGCAGGCGTCTGACAATTTCTACTACTACGATTTCTATTTATATGCAACTTCGACACAGAAATAAGGAAATGAATCGTCACACACATACCGGAACATCATCGGCCTTTTTCATCGCTACATGCCTGAATACCACTCAATGGCACTTGCAGTGTTCCCGACAAGGTGTACTGAAGTCAGGCAACAATTGGCAGACGAGATCACATTGAGTGTACATATTTCATAGCACATCCCAGCCCGCGAGCCGCAGCTCCCAAACCCGTTGGCAATGGCAGAGCTGACCGATGACTGGTGTCAACAGATGACTGCTCTTCATGATGTGATACACTGAGTGTCGGTAGAAACCGGCGTCAGCTGCATCCAGACCACTGTCAACTGATTCCATTTCTTCCAGACCACTGGACAACTGATTCAGTTTCCTCCAGACCATCATCCACCTGATACAGCTACCTCAGGCCACTGTTCAGCCGACCACGCTATCCCCAGACCATCGTCAACTGATTTAGCTTCCTCCAGACCACTGGTCACCTGATTTAGCTTCCTCCAAGTATTGGTCAGATGGCCCAGTTGCCTACAGACAACTGGGCAGCTGATTCAGCCGTCTCCGGACCACTGATCAGGTGTTTCAGCTTTCTACACACCACTGGTCAGGCGATACAGCTGCCTCCATACCAATGGGCAGGTGATGAATGTCTCTGTCGATATTTAGCGGGTTGAAAACACATCAATATAAAATGCAATGACTGAAAGTCATTCAATCTCATGAACGTGAAGGTCCTTTTTTCAGGGGCCAACACATTGCTAGCTCACTTAAGAAACACTATCTCTACTTCTTGTTCACCTGAAGCTCACCGCACAACTCAGGAGCCAAAATCATCGGAATAACGCTCCTAGAGGGCGAGAAAATGTAACGGTAAAGACTGAATTAGCACGAGAAAGTTGAAAACGTGCCCAGCAGTACGTTATGAATGCTGAACTACTCTAATAGACCCAGCCAGTCACTAGATGCCGATGCAGGTAGGTGCACACTCGGTGCCAGATCCACTCCACCGTTGGCATGGTAGCCCAGTATTTTGCTCCTCGTATCCCTCTGATATGAAGCTACTTCATGATCGTTACTCTGCTGCAGCACGGACACCGCATTCCTCTTGTATGTACAAAGCTGCGGAGTCTTGTGACACATCACCAGACGTTCTAGAAACCGGAGGTCGTTTATGGTGTATCGTTATTATGTATGCACATGGGTCCAGAGTTGAGCCATGCGACTCAGCTGCGGTGCAGCGGTTGCGCAACCACTGCACCGTCCGTCCCGTCGTCTCCAATCATCGGTGCGATCTTGCATAGTGATCCCGCGTGACTATCGTGTGCCTGTGTTTCATTTTAATGTATGGTTCTGCGTGTCTGGCGAGTGACGGTCTCCCGGGGCTTCTGGCGTGCCGGGGACAAAGGCGTGCGCCGAGGAGAGACCAGTCGGAAGGACGCTCCAGGGTGGCTGAAGCACCTCATGACCAGGCGGGTGAAGGCCGGCCTGTCTGGCGTGGCCTCACCACTTCCGTGAGAGCCCAGCTGAATGCAGTCGCGTCCTGGTGGTGGTGTGATAAGTGGGTAAACGTGACAAGTGGGATGATTATCTCCATCTATTGTAGGTAACCGACAGAATATCTGCATATTCGTGGCAGGGGCGGATCCGGGAATTGCCATGGAGGGGCACTTGTCTGTAAGATCTTCACTGCGGAAGTTCCTGGAAGGTCGCCTCTGGCTGTACAATTCGAGAAGGTGCACTCGAGCACACTGAAACACTTCTCTCAAAGTGGGTCTCTGGCTGGAACATTCGATTGGTGTAATCAATTTCGTTGTCTCCGGCTGTTTGTTACTATCCTTTTGCAGCTGCGAGCTCCGTGCCATTTTGTGTAGTAGTGCCGGGGCATTGAAGTACATTGTGATCATGCTTCGACTTCAACTGCTCTGGATAATAAATTGAAAAAGCTAGATGACTGTTTTGTGGGAAAACGTACCTTTAATTTTAAAAAGGTGTTAGTGGATTGCACCAATTCTTCCTATTGCACCACTAGCATTGATTCCTACATAATGATCAAGGCACTGTAGCTAATAGCGAGGTAGCAAGATAGCTTCAGCTTAGGTGTACGCAACCTGGTTCCCCGGTTAGTGATGCTCCATTGAGCATGCCTGTTCGTAAGAAATCATGTTGCTGATTTGTTTTCCAGCTGTTGCTGCTATTGCAATACGGCTGACATCATTAGCTCTACGTTCGATTACAAGACGACTGACATCGTTGTTTGCTCTACATTCGGCGACGAGATGTCTTAAATAGTTGTTAGCTCTACATTCGATTACATGTATCCAGTCGAAAATAAAATGTTTTCGAACACTAGTTAAGCCTGGAAGTACGAGGGATAAGTTGCCCCCTCCAAAAGCCTGGGCAAATTTCTGAATCGTTTCAAATGTGACTATATAATTTGCCATATCTTCCTGAAATTGAAGAGCGCACATTGTGTTAAACAATTTAGTTCTCGTCCTTATGGTTATTTAGTTGGTGCATGCATAATAAAAGTCAGTATATATGAATAATTCGCAATAAAAAAGCAAAAGTAAATGAAAAATGTGCCCGCAGGGTAGGTTTCAGATTCAAAATAAAACAACGAAGAATTAGAATGTGTTTTGCGCATAGTTTTGTCTCCAAATACTTTTTCACCATAATGTATGTAATAATGGCAAAACACACTTTCTCACAGTATCCCAAGATTCAATTCGTTGTCAGGTCATGTCCATGGGTTTGCATGAAGCGAACGCATGCATCACAGGCACTATGGTGGTCAAAATACGGCCTATTAAGAAGTAGAAGTTTATATATTAGTACTTACAGTGGTCATTGTACATGTTGATTGGGTTGATGATGTCAGTAGTAGCACAGAATTTGATTGAAAATATTGAATTTTTGTTGTTTCGAAAATGCTCGAACAAAATATAAAATTTGGACCTTTCCACTGATTCCCACAAAGGGGGAACCTTGCGTTGCGTTGGTGCTTTGCAAACCTAGTTTGCATTGGTGCCGCTCACTACCCTTTCCTGGCCACCATTTACTTCGAAAATCATCAGCCTCAGCAATACATCATAATGTCATAGTACATCGCCTTGATCTGTACGGGGACTTGATATTTGCATCCACTATAGTGTTAAACCGTATCAGCTACTATATCATTAATATTCAAGCACGAAATCACAGTTATTGACAACCGGGGTCCGAAGAGTGTGGCCATGATCGGGTGAATGACTGCATCTCGGCATTTACCTATGTGATCTGAACTGGAAGGCTAACAGAACACAAAACGTTAGGGGAAAATATACGAGGTGGCTGTAAAAGCTCAAGAGATGAGATATTTCATGCCTTACCGCAGCCCCATATTTAGCTTAGAACAATAGTTAGTGGGAGGTGGGTAACACTCAGTCTCCCCCCTTCACACTGCGAGGAATAGTACATTCTGTCGCATTACTAGGGCCAATAGATGAAGAAGCACGTGAAATGTACGGCGTCAAAGAACATGACGGTGATAGTTTGGAGCTCACAGGGTGGCTTACAGTGAAACTCCGAGGTGCCTGACCGAGAAGCAACACCATGTAACTAGCAAAGTAACACCTATGTTCCTTTGGATAATTATTCCTCCGTACACATCCGTACAAGGACTCCCAAACACGACTGCAACTCACGATATCTACGACATACAATTATTTGCCTTCGGTTTCAGATTGTGGGTAAAATGCAAGCAACATATATCTGATTGGTCCTTGGTTACATCACCTACCGGCGATCCAAGAGACTACTCAAGAAGCTCTCATCAGCGCAGGTCAAATAACCAGCGCCAATTGTTGGCCTTGCACCCTTGTACTACCGGGGTTCAAGCAAGCAAGCTACATTGTCCGAAGTGCGTCTCTTTTATATGTGCCTTCCCGTCGATGGTAAGTGAGTGATGTGCACTTCTAGGAGTGCCGGACCAGCGAGGTCAGCTGTGACGCTGTAAAAGCTTTGTGTATGGGTTTTTCAAACAATGACAGGAGAAGTGCATCTTCACGTTACGACGTCATTATGTTAATTCGTGTCTCTACGCGTCAGAGCGGGAAGGCGTCTGGGGCGCCTTTGTTCATTTATCCATGTGTCACCAGCTGAATGCACCTGACGGCCTGACTCGGATGACAGCCAGGGTAACTCTCTCAAAATGATTGGGGGCATACCAGAATGCGATAAACTGTCATTCAGGAATTGATCCAGGACCTTGGCACATTTTCTCGGTGGAACACCTTTCGGAGGACGAATTCGTTCAGCGGAGTAGGGGAAGGGTGTACCCGGTCATACTGGATGGCACCATATCGTCAAATGAGGCATCTCTTCCTCTGAAAGGGACGTCTTTGGTTGAAAGATCCGTTGAGCGGAGGGGAGAGCAAACACCCGAGCCTTCCTGAAAACATTTAATTAGACCGCTTAATTAACCCACTTTCTCGGGTCATCCCAGCTGGACAGCCACAAAGGTGGCTCGGGAGATCCCAGCGGGAAGGTCACAACCCGGGACATCCCAGCTGGACGGTCACAAGGGTGGCTCGAGACATCCCAGCTGGAAGGTCACAAGGGTGGCTCGGGGCATCCCAGCTGAATGGTCACAAGGATGGCTAGGGACATCCCAGCTGGAAGGTCACAAGGGTGGCTCGGGACATCCCTGACGTTGCCACGACTGGCCGGTGGGTGGATTCGTGACATTCCGCCGACAGAAACGGCCGGCGCAGGTAACCTGGAAGGGGGTACCGCTGGACCGGGGAGCTCTCGCCAACGAATTATTAGAGGAAGTTCTGTAAACAAAAATCGCCGCGTAGATTCGACCTCGGCGTGGCATTGTTAAACTACACTCTTTACAAAAACAAATAGTAAAACAAAGAATGCATTATACAACCAGGGAAACGTCAGGGATAGTTCGATCTTGGAGGCTCCTGGAAAGCAGTGGCAGGGTCGCCAGTAATTGCCACAAGTTTTCAGGGTGGTGGTGGCACTCAATTTTCCACAAAAGACCAACGAGCGTGGAATATCAAAATACACTTTGAACGTTAAGCAATGTGCCATCACAGGCAGCGTATCAACTAACCTGGGCAATAAGCTATGTTAAAATTGAATCCGAGTTCTCTCTGGGGTGGCTATATGAACCAGGGTCCTATTGCTAAGCATAGCTTGTTGCGTGGACCCTGGTATCACCCAATCCATGAATTGCAGTTCAACGGCAGTATTTTTACCGAAACCATATCGTGCCGCTAATGCACAGACACGGTCGGCCGGTAGCTCGTCCACACCTACACCCCCACCCCACCGCCCCTCACCCCCCCCACCCCCCACGCACACACACACACACACACATTATATATATATATATATATATATATATATATATATATATATGTGGACCAATTCATAGTTGCAATGCTGTGAAGTGGCAAATCGGATCTTGCGGAAACAACTGTCACCAAAACAGAGAAGATTGCAATAACAGTAAGTACAAAATTGGCACTTTTTAGGACTAAAAAGTGCCAGATTGTGATATAGCAGAGGGACAACAAAACATTATGCTGACAATATTTTGCGAAAGCTTCAACGCCTCCTCAGCATGCGTGGCTAGAGACCAACCCCAACGGCCCCTCCCCCATCATTGGCTATTATTACAACCACAGTCCGACAGCACCATAGCAGCTGTGTGATCCACCCGAAGACACGACGGTCCATCACCTTGACACCGGTGTTCCATCTTTCCAAACGGTCCAGTTGGTATCTGCTCGGACCATTTCATGTGGCCTCTCACAGATTGAGGGCTCAATCAACGTACTATGCGCCTTAATTGGATTCCGCCGGATGTTTGGTCACGCATCACTGTGCGTATGAGAAGCGTTCGCCGCTTCCTTTCTGTGCATCGTACTCACTGTTGAACACTGCGGATCCTTCGAGGCTAGGCAATCTTCCCCAGTCGTTTGTTCGAAGCAACCAAGCTATCTTCATCTTGGATGCTCACCCAGCGGGTATCATAAATTGGATCCGTGAGTGAACTGAAGGCTAAGATAACTTATTAATAGCCAGAGGATTCAGCTCAATCACATTACTCTGGCGGAGACATCGATCATATCACCAATATCGCGCACAACTGATGCAATTCGGCCGACAAGCTGGCGCAAATCGGACGGCCGATGAACTCATCCGCAGCAGGCGGCGACAGGGACGAACGAGGTGTCGACAGCAGATACCGAGTGAACTATTTCGCCGGTGGGCTATTGATGCCAGTCATTAATTTCCGGGCATTCTATGCTCGAAGGAGGGTGCACGGTGATTGGCCTCGCCAACGATAGACGGCACCAGACGGACAGGCCCTGCCAGGGTGCTGTACCACTACCAGACCAGCAGGGGTCGCCAGAGCGGGATACCACTACCAGCCAGCCAGTGTCGCCAGAGCGGGATACCACTACCAGACCAGCAGGGGTCGCCAGAGCGGGATACCACTACCAGACCAGCAGGGGTCGCCAGAGCGGGATACCACTACCAGCCAGCCGGTGTCGCCAGTGTAGGTTACCACTACCAGACCAGCAGGGGTCGCCAGAGCGGGATACCACTACCAGACAGCCAGTGTCGCCAGAGCGGGATACCACTACCAGCCAGCCGGTGTCGCGAGAGCGGGATACCACTACCAGCCAGCCGGTGTCGCGAGAGCGGGATACCACTACCAGCCAGCCGGTGTTGCCAGTATAGGATACCACTACCAGCCAGCCGGTGTCGCCAGTGTAGGATACCACTACCAGCCACGCATTGAATGCATATGCTCATATGGTACCGCGGGACTAATGGTATTGCCATTAGCACACTGGCAGTGCTTCGAACGCCGTCGCCAAGTTATTCATCAGGACCGCCGCCATCTGTGTCGCAGGAGTTGCGACAACCGCGACAACCGCGGCGCAGTGTGTCGCAGGAGTAACTGGGGTGGGTGAGGCGACTCCCCAACTAACCTTGAAAAACTTCAACGTCGGTCATCTTATGCCTTGCCACAAAAGTCGGTGGAACCGGAGGCGATGGATATCGGAAATAGCCATACTGATAAGATCACTCCTTAAGCTCAACTCAGCTTAAGTAACAGCACCATCATCATCATCATCATTTTCATTATCATTTACTCTCACTTTCCGCTGTCCCCAGTAGCTGCAGGGCGACAACTGCGCAGTCTGCTAATGGTCATCTACAGGTCAGCGCCGGTCAGCTAATGGTCAGATGCTGGTCAGCTGCTGGTCAGCTGCTGGTCAGCTACTGGTTAGCTGGTGGTCAGCTGCTAGTTAGCTCTTGGTCAGCTGCTGGTCAGCTGCCGGTCAGTTACTTGACAGCTGCTGGTCAGCTGCTGGTCAGTTGTTTGTCAGTTCCCGGCCAGCAGCAGTCACAGTTACAAATTACGCCATGTCAGTACAGGCACTTAAACACGTATTCATTCACATAAATAATGCGACATATTGCGTGGCATGCAATACATTAGGCCGCATTCGACCCCTTTCCAACTCCTAACTTCAACGTATGTCCTGGATGTTCCGCCATGAAAAATTACCCATCGTGCAAGCTTAAATTCTGCATAACATTAAAACCGGGAGATCAGTGATCGACATAATGCAAAAAAAAACATCTTTATCTTTAGCCACCAAGATTCATGACTATGGCCGTAGAACCAGAGGAAGGGATTATCTCAAATTACCCATGTAGCTGTCTGTCAGTGGCGTACCCAAGGGGAGAGTTTGGAGACATCCTCCCTCCACTGGGAGATTGTTGGGCCCCCAAGAATGTCGCCGGAATTCGGAGCAATTGCGGCAGGCTTCCTAAAAACCCTGCTGCCCCCCCCAAATCGCCCCGGGGACCATAATCGCACTGAGGTCCCTAAAAATCGCATTGGGAGCCCCCAAAAGTCTCACAAGGGCCAAACAAATAACAATATGGCCCCAAAATTGTACCAAGGCCCCTGGAAATATTATTTAAGGCCCAGAAATTCGTTCCGGATCACTAAAAATGACCCTGGGGGCCCCAGAAATTTGTATCGGAGCCCCTGAACATCGCGCTGGGGACCCAAAGACTCAGGCCGAGGCCACTGACAATCGCGCTGGGACTGTCAAAAAGTCAGACCAGGATTTCCGAAAATCACGTTGGGAAACAAAAGTTTGCGCCCGGGCCCCTGAAAATCATGCTAGGGGCTCGACAAGTCACACCGGGACCCAAAAAGTTTCATCGAGACCGCCAAAAAAAGAAACCGGGACAACGAAAAAAATGGTCCGAGCATGGAAAATCACTCTGGGGTCCTAACTATTGATTTAAAAAAACCACAACGTGTTGGCCACCAAAAACGTATCAAGACCACCAAACTCGCGATTGGGATCCCAACAAATGACGACAGGGCCAAACAAAAATGTACTTGGTCTCAAAAATGTCGCGTCGCTGCCCTTGAAGATGAAACTGGAGACCCAAAATGACTCGCGGGATCCCCACAAGTTGCAGCCGCAGCCGCCTTCCAAACAATATATTCATACCCGGAATGTCATAGTGCCACGCAAAGTGCGTGAATCCCCCCCTAAAAAGGTAAAACAAACAAACAAAGAGGCGTTGAGCATAAAAAAAGAAGGGTGTTGGAGCACGGAAAGGAGTGCACCGGGAGCACAAATAATCATACTGAGGCCCACAAATATCGTGCAGGTTTTGCCAAAACGGAACTCGGGCCAAAACGTCGCAAGGGACTAAATCAAATGGACCTGACCACCGGAAAATTCAGAACAAGTCTCCAAAGAAAGTTCTTCGAAGGGCTCTACTCTACTCTACTCTACTCTAAATGGTGTCATCGGCTGGAAAAAAAACTTGCTTGGCAGCCGCGGTTGCTTACTAAAGATGAAGACGCCCCCATCCGCTTCTGAAAGGGTAGGCACCCAATAATCATGCCTGGTCCCCAAAAATCGTTCTTTGGTTCATTAATTCGCGTCGGGCCCCCAGAATTAACTGAGGTAGCCCTCAATAAATACAGCGGGCACCAAAAACTCGCGCCGGGCCCTAAAGCCTGCACTGGGGACCGCCAAAATCGCGTTGTTTCCATGTAAGTGCCAAGCGCCCCGCGATCTCACGCCAAGCCCCCTAAAATATCGCGTGAGGTACCCAAACTTCCCGCCAGTCTCCACACAAATTCGTGTCGGAGGGCATCACAAATTTCCATCTGGGCCCTACAAAATTGGCGTACATGGCCTCAAATATGCAAAGCGTGACATCAAAAATCGCATCAGGATCCGACAAAGGTGAAGCCGGAGACCTCCAAAATATGGAAAGTTTTAAAAATACATTTCCGAGTCAGGAAGGTCGCTCCGGAGTCACAAACATACCACCAGATGCCTTTAAAAAATCGCGCACAGCCCTGAGAAAAAGCGTACCATATCTCGAAAAATCGAGGCGGGACACAAAAACATGGCGCATAGGCCAGAAAAATCAGGTTGGGCTCGGATTTTAAGTGTTCAGAAGGAGTCACCAAAAATTGCGTCGTGCCCAGAAAGCTGGTGTCGGATCCCGCCGGAACCACGCGCCTGTGCCGGAATGGTAGCGCTGGAACCCCGAGAAATGTTACCGGTTCCCCGAAAGCATGCTGGGGTTCCACAAATTGGCGTCAAGAGCCACAGATATACGTAACAGGACATTAAGAGCATGACGGGAGGCCGAAAATGCACCGAGATGTACACTGTGCGCCGAGTCTCGCGAAAAGCGGCAAGTCCTAAGACATGCGTTGAAGCTCTAAAAAGCGCACCAGATCTTTAAAAAAACGCAAAAGAGGCCCCCAAAGGACATTGGGCCATGAGACCGCAAGGGGCCTCACGAACAGGATAAGGTCATAAAATGCGACATAGCCATTAGAAGGAGCACAAAAACCGGGTACTCAATAAATACGTATGGGTCTTCGAAAACGCGCCGGTACCTCAAAATATCGCCCTGCACAAGAAAGAATCAAAACTCTAAAAACAGCATGGTTCCAAAAAAAGTGTCGAGCCCCTAATGCAAATTGGCTGAAGCTCCAAAACACACCTGTCGATGAAGAAAAGCGCAACGGGTCCAAAAGAGAGCACCTAGCAACGGCCCTGGTTCGTTAGGAAATCTCGGAACATATGTAGCCAAAGAGATGAGGTGCATCAAATATCAGCGGGTATTCTGAGGTGCATCAAATCTCAGCGGGTTCTGGCAACCATCAGAACATATGGAGAAAAGAGACCTGATCATCGAATTGAATTCATCCAATTTTCCCAGCGACCTACCATACGAAGCATTCCACAAGTCAAATATGACACTTCAGACCAGCATGCGACCGGAATTAGCAAAACGTTGGAGGCCTAGCAGAAACAGGAGAATCACACAGTGTGACGAATGCGCAAGGCGGGTATGCACACTCACGAACATCGGCGTTTTTGAGACCGGGCGTTATTAAGTGAAATGTCTGAAATGTAAAAATGTTGCATTTCGAAGTAATTTGTGCAGGTGCAATTTCAACAGCATTTCAGTGCCTTACCCAGGGATAGCAAAAGAAAATCCTTCGAACAGGACGAGGTAGTTAGGGTTGAAATGCGGTGACTCAGAAACGATGGTGGGAGATTGGGTCCCCGCCACAGGACAATTAAGTTTGCCACTAATTATATTATTTTAAAAATAGCCCCGTTGAAATAGTGGATGAAGTCCGTGTACTTTCTTAAAAATTGGTGCAGGTAAGCCCCTCCAAATCGGTTTGGCCTCCCGCAAATCCTAACGCAAATCATAGGTACACCACTGCTCATCATCATATCAATGTTCATCATCATAGGTACACCACTGCTTATCATCATAGGTACACCACTGCTCATCGTCATAGGTACACCACTGCTCATCATCATAGGTACACCACCGCTTATCATCATAGGTACGCCACTGCTCATCATCATAGATACGCCACTGCTTATCATCATATCACTGTTCATCATCATAGGTACATCACTGCTCATCATCATAGGTACACCACTGCTCACTGCTGTCCGCGAGTATTAATTATTCTGATAAGTTATTTATGCGTATTGCTGTCCAAGTTGGGTTCGTACTGACCAGAAGAAACACAACATTAAAATTGTAATTAATGAAATAATGCCATCCCAATTTGCTACACCCACAACTTGTAAATCCTTTCTCAACTACTATGATTGAATTAAGATAGCAATATGCAATCATTTGCACCAAGGTGGTGGCATCAGATATGTCTGTTGTTTACGTCGATTCGGTATCCCTACGTCACTACTTGCGAGCAGCGATTGCATGCCAATGAGTGTTGCCCTCGCCACCACACGACCGTTCCCGACTCTGGACGACACCACAACCCGCCTGGGACAGCGCAGTAAGTGTTGACCTTTCCCACCACCTGCAAACCGTTTTAAATGTACCAGAGGGGCCGCTTGTCCGTGCTGTGTCGCCCGTCGCCCCCGGGCGGTGGTAACGGGCCCGGCAAGGGCACAGGCCGTGCGAATCTCGGCTGGTATGTGGCCACCGAGCCGAGGTCAAGAGGTCGTGTCGCTGGCGCAATGGTCGTGTGCGGCTGGAAAGTGGTATTCACACGTCACCACCGCGAAGCCTCATCGACACTTATCTGGCTGGCAGCAAGTGTTGCCGATTATAATGCTGAGATACGGGTGAACTGGACATTTGCAATGGTTCGATGAATAGTCCTAATATTTCTCAAATCTGTATTTATGGATTTTACTAACAATTCGAGTAAATGATACGCGCAAGTCATCACTTGAAGAAAAATAACTCCAAAGATTCATGAGCTTCACGTTTTCTACCAGTTACGATTTTTGGCATGTGGCTACAGCAGATAATTGTCATAGACGAACAACACTCACGTGTGGATCTAATGAGGAGCCATGCATCCCCAATGAAACGCTAGGCTAGCACTAGATCATTTGCATCAAGTACTATCCATGTTAAAGCACAAGTGAAATGCTGAGAAGACTCCTGGAATCCTGGTGCATGTAAATCCGCACTTAAAAAACATTTGTGATGTTGTCGCAAGCAAATACTTCAGTTAGTTTCCACTCCTTGGTACCTTTGCCAGCGAGTGCACATATTAATACCGGAAGTCGAAGTTCGTGATCCCTTATATTCTGCAGTATGAGTGTGTGAAGCTTTGCTTGGTCTACAGAGGTATTGTTACATCAATTTAGCGCATTGTCTGCATTGTCTATGCTCTGCACAATATCTAGACGTTATGCAAGTGTACGATAGTTCGACAAAGAAAACGATTCGCGCGAGTTCGACCCAGGCCTCCGGGCATGATTGGATACAGTGCGATGCCATCAGGCGTCAGCCAGTTTTCAGGCCGGGTCCGTGCCAATCGAGGCCGCGCATCCAGGCGCCTAGCTCGCATCGAATTCGCGTCTCTCGGTTCATGGCTTTTTTCGCCACCGTCGCCAACCCCCCTGCCCCTCCCCCAGCGGCACCCAGACAGTCGCGTGACGTGGTTCGGCGGGATGACGTGCGCGGCGCGCGAGGGCAGAGAAGAGCCCGGCTGTGCGTCACGCGAGCTAAAATGACGAGCACTTGGGTGCCGCTGCGGCCGTTCAAAGCAGCGCCGAGTCGGGACCGACGCGCTGTCACGTCGGCACCAGACGGGCCGATCGCGTGCCAACCGCGACGGCGACTCACTGCCCGGAAGTAAAGGAGGAAGACATGGGCGCGTTCCATGGCCAGGGTGGATTGTGACACTTTGGTTTGTCGTTTTGAAAGGTTTATACAAAGTGGCTCTCATAGTAAGCGACTTTTGGAGCTAGCAGGCATGCAGGTGTCACGCTCAGGTGAGGTGGCGTGATTTAAGACGTATCAGTCATTCTCAAAGTGTAGTATTTGTGCTCGGGAACAAACTGGCCAGGTTAATCCAATTTCCGTGTTTTTTTATCGTAATCCGCTGACGGGATTTGAAAAATTTCGCCTCCCTCATTTCCATTTTGTGATGCACCGTGATAGTCTTCGCAATTTTCACAATACGAACATCGGCCATTTTGTGGCCTTATGTCTATCGCCATTAGCATGAGTGCACGAGTCACTCGTTCGCTGGAGGTCAGAACTGTGGTTAAGGCCAATTAACAACCACACTTGCATGCTGGAAGGCACGCATCGCTCGACTGACACCAGCCGAAAGGACGCCACAACGGCTGGTGTCCAGAGTCGGGTAACCACGGCTGGTGTTCAGTGTCGGGTAACCACGGCTGATGCTCAGTGTCGGGTTGCCACGGCTGGTGTTCGGTGTCGGGTAGCCACGGCTGCTGTTCAGTGTCGGGTAGCCACGGCTGGTGTTCAGTGTCGGGTACCCACGACTGATGTTCAGTGTCGGGTGGCCACGGCTGGTGTTCAATGTCGGGTGGCCACGGCTGGTGTTCAGTGTCGGGTAGCCACGGCTGGTGTTCAGTGTCGGGTGGCCACGGCTGATGTTCAGTGTCGGGTAGCCACGGCTGATGTCCGGTGTCGGGTAGCCACGGCTGGTGTTCAGTGTCGGATAGCCACGGCTGGTGTTCAGTGTCGGGTAGTCACGGCTGCTGTTCAGTGTCGGGTAGCCACGGCTGGTGTTCAGTGTCGGGTAGCCACGGCTGGTGTTCAGTGTCGGGTAGCCACGGCTGGTGTTCAGTGTCGGGTGGCCACGGCTGATGTTCAGTGTCGGGTAGCCACGGCTGATGTCCGGTGTCGGGTAGCCACGGCTGGTGTTCAGTGTCGGATAGCCACGGCTGGTGTTCAGTGTCGGGTAGCCACGGCTGGTGTTCAGTGTCGGGTAGCCACGGCTGGTGTTCAGTGTCGGGTGGCCACGGCTGATGTTCAGTGTCGGGTAGCCACGGCTGATGTTCAGTGTCGGGTAGCCACGGCTGGTGTTCAGTGTCGGGTAGTCACGGCTGCTGTTCAGTGTCGGGTAACCACGGCTGGTGTTCAGTGTCGGGTGGCCACGGCTGGTGTTCAGTGTCGGGTAACCACGGCTGATGTTCAGTGTCGGGTGGCCACGGCTGGTGTTCAGTGTCGGGTATCCACGGCTGATGTTCAGTGTCGGGTAACCACGGCTTATGCTCAGTGTCGGGTGGCCACGGCTGGTGTTCAGTGTCGGGTGGCCACGGCTGGTGTTCAGTGTCGGGTAGCCACGGCTGGTGTTCAGTGTCGGGTGGCCACGACTGGTGTTCAGTGTCGGGTGCCCACGGCTGGTGTTCAGTGTCGGGTGGCCACGGCTGGTGTTCAGTGTCGGGTAACCACGGCTGGTGTTCAGTGTCGGGTGGCCACGGCTGGTGTTCAGTGTCGGGTAACCACGGCTGATGTTCAGTGTCGGGTGGCCACGGCTGGTGTTCAGTGTCGGGTGGCCACGGCTGGTGTTCAGTGTCGGGTGGCCACGGCTGGTGTTCAGTGTCGGGTGGCCACGGCTGGTGTTCAGTGTCGGGTGCCCACGGCTGGTGTTCAGTGTCGGGTGGCCACGGCTGGTGTTCAGTGTCGGGTAGCCACGGCTGGTGTTCAGTGTCGGGTGGCGTGACTGGACACATTAGCTCCAGCACCCAGCAGTGTCTCGATGTCGTAACCGCAGTTGGCGCTCAATGATATCGAAATTTTCACGTCCGTGCATGAGCGTGACCTGCTGTGCTCGTGCCATCATTTCACTTTGTGGCGATCTGGAGTTGCATTTTCTCGAAATGGGTGCACGGCACCTGAAGCCACCCAAGTTGGTAAGGCAGTAGTCAAGCATAGCTGCAGTTTTTGTATATCTTGTCAACCATTCGTTGTGTGATAGACCGCAACGAAATGTTTGGAGAAGGCCCAACAGAATGTAGAATAGTTAGTGGTATGAATCTTGACATCGAGTGTTGTGGCCAAACTAAAGAGCAACTTGAATTACTATATATTCGTTATGATTAAAAACCATATATCCGATGCCAACATCTTTCAGTTCAACGTCGTTCCCAATATTTGCAAAGACTCGGATTACAAATACACTTACTGCTTAGCCGAAATGTATGCTTGTGGGCATGAGCATGGGCATAAGTGTAATTACTTGCCTCCGTATTTCCCTGGAATGGCTGACTGTAAATTATTGTAATTACATCGATAAAAACGACAACAACCCACCCAGGTGGCTTCACTGCCATGTAGCTTGCTCTTGGGGAGGATCATCATGCCTTCGGCACAGTCATTTCTCGCCGCGCGAGCGCTAATGGATTTTAATAGCCCATAGCATGGGGCATGCTCACGACCAAAACATCCTCCAAAATTCGTTCACTGAATTCCACTTCAGCTTGCAACGCTTTTTACTCATCTAAAGCCGATACGTGTGCAACATACCGGAAAAAATGAACATGTGCTTTTCCAGATTCTAGATATACTAGCACGGATACCACATCCTGTCTATCCGTGTAATGAACAAGACCCGCATGCCTCGCGCAGTTTGATCATTCCCTCCACAGCCGTGGCAGCCACTGCTAAAAACCGGCGTCTGACCGAGCACTACACTTTCTTCGGACACCACCACCACTGTCCCTGACTCTTCGCGCGCACACACCGCTTGCCGTCGTATTTCTTCTCGTTGCCGACATGCTGTATACGAGATTGCATGACGCGATATAATGCGGCCTTGCACTGAACAGAATCGAAAAGAGATAAGACAGCTTTGAGTAACGCGGTCTTGTTCCCCAGTCCCTTGCCCGGTCCCAATTCCTTTACCATTGTACCGTCCTGTTCCCTGGACCCGTTCTCGGTTCCACAACTTTGCGTTAGTTAATCATTTGGGCTTTTGACCGCATCGACAACTATGGCCATACTGCACCCATACCTCAGATATTCATGAAATACGGTTAGAGATAGTGTCAAGCATCTCATTGTGGGCACCGCCTAAGTGGTGCTCTTGTGCTGTAGATGTTACATGTCATGCATATCAGTGAGGAGTATTCATTGCCGAGAACGATACACCAGAAAGGGAAGTCAACCAACTGTCCTGGTTGGACATGACTGAGACAGAATATCACTAAGTTAATCTACCTGTGCAAATCCAAAGTGACGTCAGCATAAAGAGGACAGGAGATCAGAACGTGGCGAACTATCCGTGGTGCCCGACATCTTATGTACCGAGGCTAGTCGCCACCACACAACGAATAGCTGTGAGTGGCATAAGTATACCCTAAGCGGAGGCGGCACAGTTTAATCTCCTCTTATCTGTGTTTATGACAGTACGAGCTCTATGGTCTCTGGCGTCGTTTAATGACTCTCAGTTTGTCCCCACCACTTCGTGTAGCCACGTTCTTCAGTTCTTCCCCTGTGTCAGGAATGTTTCCTCTTCATTTCTCCAGGCAGTAGCATAGCGCATATTTGCATTAATTTATTTTTGGCATCAGCGTATTCCCACGGCGGTACATCTGAAAAGACAGTGCATGCGCACACTAAATTCCTAGCAGCTCAAGCTACTTCACTGATTCAGGTTATGTCATGACTGATCCCAGGTCCGGTCCTTGTAATGGGAGCTTTTCGTCCTTATCTCCAATGTTTTCAAGCTATATTTTAAAAATAATTTAAATACGATATTTCGGATGCACTCCATGATTACATATAAAACGAAACTGCAGACAGCACAGCCAAAGACCAATATTCAATATTGAAAGATGAATCACACATATGACGTAAGGAAAGGACCAGGGGCCATCGTTCTATGTCAAATATCTGATATCTGAGGACCTTCCAGTTGAGTAGCCTATATATATATATATATATATATATATATATATATATATATATATATATATATATATATATATGCAGGTATCGTTGAATACAACTGCGAGTTCAGCGTTGATGATCTTGCTTATGGATTCAATTGAGCGTATCATGTTCCTTGTCTCTTCATTGTGTTTATGTAATATTTCGTCGTAGTGCATGATGGTCAATATTGCGATTAACACATAGGACATATCTGTATTCGATCAACGTTTCGTCTTAACCTAAGATATTTTCAAGACGGTGTGCTAAGAAGTCACATTGATGAAGTATACACGTTTAATAATTATGTTTTGGTTGACTATTCGCGTGAGTTATGTGAATGAGTGACTCTCGTGTGCGACATTTAGATCGGGTATTATGTAAAGGTAGGAGGGACAGGAGGTGCATCACCAGGCCTGGTGCCAAGGTGAAGGGCCTGGTACCTGTGGTGGCACAGGTTACCAGTGATCACCAGTTTAGTACAGTTATAGTGCACGTAGGGGTAAATAACATAAGTCCTGCTAGGAGTGAGGAGCTTCTGCGGGAGTACAGGGCCCTTCTGGCCACCCTGAAGGGTAACAATAGAGTCATTGTAACAGCAATTTTGCCTAGGGCTAGAGCCTCCCCTGAGTGGAGCTCTACGGCACTGGCAGTCAATGCCAGGGTAGGTAAGCTCTGCCATGAGCTAGGATTCACCTTTGTAGACGAGTGGTGCAGGTTTTATGCATCGTGGGACCTCTATCAGAGGGATGGCCTGCACTTCTCTGAGAAGGGGGTCCATGTGTTAGGTAAAGTGTATGAGCATGTCCTTCAGGGAAGCTAGGAAATGGGGTGGGGAGGGATGAAATTACATTGCCAACTCAGGAATATTCCAATAGTGTCAGCCAAGGCAATAGAATCTCAAAGTCAGCAAATAGGGACAGCAGCAGTTCAAGGAGACAGAGTGATAGTTCATCTAGTGATAAATAAACTCCTGAGTATGAAAAAGCCAAAGGTGGTTATGGAGCATTTGTTAAGTGTATGATGTTTAATGCTCAGAGTATCCGGTCCAAATTTGATGAGTTCAAGTGTTGTGTTGCTGAGGAGGAACCAGATTTTGTTTGCATTACGGAGGCATGGGTCGGTGAACGGTATTTTGGAGATAACTTGCAGTACTATGAGATCCAGGGATACAATATGTTTTCGTGCAATAGGGGTCCAGCAATGAAAGGGGGTGGTGCAATGCTCTATATGAATAGCTTATTCAGTTCTCAAAAAGTAGCAGGTGGGGATAAAAATGTGTCTGTGGAGTCCATTTGGCTTGATGTCACTGTGGGAAAAGGCAACAGCAATACTCTGAGGATAGGAGCTTTCTACCGATCAGGAACCCTGCCACATTCTCAGCAACTGGAGCTTGACAAGGTGATTTGTGAGGAAATCAGTAGAAACTTTAAGAAGAAGTGCCTTATTCTTGGTGACTTTAATCTAAAAGGCTATGAAAGTGCTGGTGTTGGCTCCCATCATGCAAAATGTTTAGGAAATGCCTTGAAGAGGACCTGTTCCTACACCAGTTTGTATCGGAACCTACCAGGCATGGCTCATTCTTGGACCTTGTATTCTCGGATTTAAGTGACTTGGTTCAAGACTTGACTGTAGGAGAAACTCCGGGAAGAAGTGAGCATAACATAGTTAGATCCAAGGCACATGCAGGGGAAATTATCAAGGATAATTTGGTAAAGGTTCCAAATTTCATCAGAGCAGACTTTGACTGCAAGAGAGCGGCAAAAGTGCCATCAGATGGGAAGAAGAATTTTCCAATTTAAATGCCTGCGAAATGTGGGAAAAGTTCAAATCTTACTTGAAGGAAATTCAGATTAGACATGTCCCCCAAAAACAAAGACGCAAAAGAAGTGTAGGAAAGCCAGCATGGCTTACACCAGACTTGATAAAAGCAATTAAGGCTAAGAAAACTGCATTTAGAGTCTTTAAATTAAGAAGCCTCAAATGTCGTTAATCTAAAGGCGTATCGAAAATCTAGAGACACCGTGAAGCAAAAAACCAGAGCAGCAAAGCGAGCAAAAGAACTTGATTTAGCTAGAAACTGTAATGGGAACAGTAAAAAGTTCTTTAGTATCTACAAGCTGAGTAAAGTTTCTAGCACAATTGGTCCACTGGAAGTAAACGGGACTGCATCGGGTGAGGATAGTGAGATGATTGAGGAGCTGAGCAAGCAGTTTAAATCAGTGTTTACATTGGAAGATATGACCAATCTGCCAACCGTACACCATAGTTCAGTGACATGTGATCTGACAAATGATGTTGATTTCATTGATAGTGATGCTGTTTACAATCATATCAGGAAAATAAAGCAAAACAAGGCAGCAAAACCTGATGGTGTTTATGCTAGGGTGTTGCGGGAAACTGAAAAGGAACTGGCATTTCCACTTAGTATAATATTTTGTAGATGAGTTTCACAAAATGAAATTCCAACAGATTGGAAAAGGGCAAATGTAGTTACTATTTTTAAGAAAGGAGAAAGAGGGAAAGTTAAAAACTATAGGCCAGTAAGTCTCACATCCCTAGTCTGCAAGGTACTCGAATAAATTATCAAGGATAGAATAGTTAGTTATCTGGAAGGTAGCAGATTGATTAAAGATACTCAACATGGGTTTAGAAAAGGACGATCGTGTCTCCCAAATCACTTGGACTTTTTAACTTCGTCACAGAACAATTTGATCAGGGAAATCAGGTTCATGTAGCATATCTTGACTTTAGTAAGGCCTTTAACAAGATACCCCATAAACGGTTAATGATACAGCTTCAGTCCCATGGTATTGCAGGTAGCATCTTAAAATGGATAGAGTTGTGGCTTTCAGATAGACAGCAAAGAGAGATGCTAAATGGTACAAAGTCAGCATGGCAAAATGTTCTTAGTGGAGTCCCCCAGGGGTCAGTACTGGGGCAACTACTGTTCATTATATTTGTAAATAACATTGAAAGTGGCCTAACCAGTAAAGTTTTGAAATTTGCGGATGATTTGAAGATCTTTAGAGCAATAACAGGTCAAAATGAGCATATCTCGCTGCAAAAAGACTTAGACTAACTTGTGAAGTGGTCCGAAGAATGGCAAATGAAATTTAATTTTGATAAGTGCAAAATCATGCATGTAGGTCAGCAGCATATAAAGGCTCCATACTTGATGGGTGGCCAAGTGCTATCAGTGACTCAACAGGAGAAGGATTTAGGTGTTATTCTAAACACAAAACTGGGGGCATCAGAACAGACCAAGGAAGCCAGGAAGAAGGCACTGAGAATGCTTGGGCCAATAAATAGGAATGTATCATACAGAAGTGAGGAAGTGATCAGGAAGCTTTACTCTGCATATGTCAGGCCACATTTGGAATACTGCATCCAAGCTTGATCTCCTAGCTATGAAAAAGATTGTTGGCTTTTAGAGAGAGTACAAAAGAGGGCTACAAAAATGGTTAATGGCATAAGCAACATGGCATATGAGGAAAATTCAAGAAATTGAATGTGTTTTCACTTCGATATAGAAGGCTGAGAGGAGATCTCATCGAGGTCTTTAAATTTGTCCATGATCTGGAGAGGGGATATCTTGGGGAAATGTTTGAATTGAACAGAAATGATGCAATTAGAGGTCATAAATTCAAAATTTAAGTTAACCACAGCAGAACAAGGTTAAGGCAGACTTTCTTCATCAACAGGGTAGTAGAACACTGGAACCAGCTGCCAGGAAACATTGTCAGTAGCAGCACATTGAACTTCTTTAAAAACAGCATAGACAATCATAAGAATAGAGGGCTTGTTTTTCAGTATTACAGGGAGAGCTGATTGACAGATTTGGTGGGCAACTGGTTCAGTGTACAGAGTGCAACCAAGAAGGGCCCTTGTGGCTCATAGTTGTACTAATATTTTATGTCTTTATATATGGGGGTGCGTATGTGTGTATATAGCTACTACGCTTGTATGGTTAAATATGTGGTAAAATTATACTACGCGTTGACATGGCTAATGAGACCTGCAATCAAGGGATACAAATTCTGGAAAGATCAGAAAGAAAAACAAAAGATTTAGTTCTCGACAACAACTAAAACAACCAATCTACCTATTACTGAAAATAAAGGGACGTTAACATGTTTCTAATGAAGGCATGCATTTTATTAGCTTCAGAAAAAAATGACGAATGCTCATCTTCATGGACGCAAGTGGTTTTTTCTTTAATCCATAACGTTCAGAAATGGTTTAATAGGGGATAGCAATATCAACATTTGTGTTTCACCCAGTGCATTTTAGTTGCTAAAGGGAGGTGGCATGTCCCTATTGGATGCGACTCTGGTGAGCCTAGAGTGTGGCGCTTTTTTAACATCGTCAAGCTTTCTCAAAATCAATCGACCAGTGTGGAAAAGTAAGTGCAACATTTCGGGTATGGGAAGGACTAGGAACATGCCTGACCAGCTATACCAAACACAATACCCTGCGGATTATTTTTGTCTTTCTCTTTGCTTCGCCGGCGTCACCCGGGTCCGAGGCGAAGCAACCGGCATCAGTGGAGCGGACGTCATCACAGCTTTCTCTGGTCTGTTTGTTTTGGCATCGCTGGAGTGACTGTAGCTGCCTGCTGGGGCACCTATGGTCTGGATCGTCATCGCTAGGGCGGTCGTCATCGCCAGTGCGTCTGTAGCTGTTTCGGCGGCTGTGGCCACCTGGGCGGCCACAGCTATCCTAGTGGCCTCACCAGCTATCAGCTATCCCGCCGCCGAGGTGCCGTCGGGTGACCTTCCAGTCCTTGGCAGAATGTATGACTCTCAAGGATAACTTATCTCTGAGGCTTGCCATCAATATTCATCGCACCCGTCGCCAGCTATCACGGATTCTCTTAGGTCTCAAATTGCTCCGAACCCTCATGTGCCCATCCCAAAAGGTAAGGTGTTGCATGCGTTAAAATGTTCCCTCGGTTATATCTCCACCCCATCAGGACGGTCGCCTGAAGGGCCCATCGGGCTTGTCATTAGGGGATGCTCCTTCACTCCTTAGAAACAGCACTGTTTTTTAACAACCCTGCTCCCCTTCCCCAAGCGCTTAGAGGCCTTTTACGTAGCACCTGGAACCATCTGCTTTTGCTCGAATCCTCTCCGTAGTTCGGGAGCCTCTTTATCGGCCTGAGGCCCGCTGTCAGCTCTGAGCCCCTCTCCATCAGCGTTAGCAAAGCTAACCCAGTGGTTCTGCACGTCTGGCCCGGCCCCATCCGTCGGCTCAGGAGGCCTCTTCACGGCTCGGGATACTTTCCGTCCGGCCGGAGTCTCCTCTTCAAAGGATTGGGTCTCCTCTATCACTCAAGGGGCCACCTGTGCGACTTCGGTCCAGATCGGTCCAGGGGCCCTTCATACCGGCTCTGGGGCCTCTCCGACGGCTCGGGGTCCTCACCTGGCTGGGGGTCCTCTTCGTCGGCGCATGGGCCGTCCTTGGTGAACCAAGGCCCCTCTGTTAGCCCGGAGGCCCTCTTTCAACAGATTGGTCCGTCCATCATGCCAGGGACCCTTGTACAGCTCGGGCCTCATAAGTCGGCCCAAGGACCCTTTCTGACGGCACGAGGTCCTCTCCGGCAACTACGGCCCCCTCTTTAACGACCCAGGGCCATTTCCGGCAAGTCAGAGGCCCCTTTTCAAACGATTGGACTCTGTCCATCAGGTCAAGGTCTCTCTTCCAGCTTGGGCTCAGTCTACAGCCCAGGGGCCCTTCATATGGTCTCGGGCCCTCTCCTTCAACCCTGGGGCCTTTCTAACTATTCGTGGCCCCCTCCTTTGGTCCAGAAGCCCTTCACGTTAGCCAAGCTCAGGGCCCTCACAATTTTCCTGAGGGCAGTCAGGACACTTTTTAAAGCCGCTTCGCTGCCCCTTGCAGTTGCAGTACCTCCGCACCTGTGGGGGGGGGGCGGCAGAGTTTGGCATTTGCTGGATGAAATGTAGTCTGTGCATACAGTCAGTACATGATCATACACCTTTCACACGCTTTTCATTCACAACATGTAAAAGATCGAATGCATCGATGTAGGAACCGATTTTAGACTGCCGGGTCACCAGTTATTCTGAAGTTAGTTAATGCCGTGCAACCACACATGACTTATGTTCAATTGAAAAATATACCAAGTTTTGACAAGCGGATGTCCTATCTGCTATACGGGCTGGTACACCCACGAGTGGATGTGATCAGGAAGGAATGTACTTACACTCTGAGGTACCATACAGCAATATGCGCACTCATTTAACGAGGCATCGGAAGGCCTCACCATCACGAGCCAGCACCACATGCCGAGTCCTGTCACAAACCACTGAGCCAAGTCTCACTGGCATACCACATCCTGAGCACGTCTCCGACACGGGCCGCCGGCGCGGGTTGCGGTGCGGCCGTCTGTGACCGCCGCCGGCCGCCGATGGGCCACCGCTCAGCAGCCGCCCAGCGGCACGCCGTGCCATCTCAGGTCAAATGTCACCGGCACCGTGCCACACCAACCTTGACCCTGGCCGGCCACTTTCACCCCTGGTTGAGCAGCGCGCAGACGGATGCGGCAGGCATCAGTAGTGTCGCGTGCCCCGACGCCGACGCTGCCTGGTCGTCTGTTGCCGGCGAGACGAGCCCGCGCGGCGCTAGCGTCTTGCCGTCGGAGGCTGCCCACCGGTCCGGCCTGCCAGCCGTGTCAGCCCATCCAGCACCAGGTGAGCGGGGGCTGCCCACCGGTCCGGCCCGCCAGCCGTGTCAGCTCGTCCAGCACCAGGTGAGCGGGAGCTGCCCACCGGTCCGGCCTGCCAGCCGTGTCAGCTCGTCCAGCACCAGGTGAGCGGGAGCTGCCCACCGGTCCGGCCTGCCAGCCGTGTCAGCCCATCCAGCACCAGGTGAGCGGGAGCTGCCCACCGGTCCGGCCCGCCAGCCGTGTCAGCTCGTCCAGCACCAGGTGAGCGGGAGCTGCCCACCGGTCCGGCCCGCCAGCCGTGTCAGCTCGTCCAGCACCAGGTGAGCGGGAGCTGCCCACCGGTCCGGCCTGCCAGCCGTGTCAGCTCGTCCAGCACCAGGTGAGCGGGAGCTGCCCACCGGTCCGGCCTGCCAGCCGTGTCAGCTCGTCCAGCACCAGGTGAGCGGGAGCTGCCCACCGATCCGGCCCGCCAGCCGTGTCCGCCCGTCCAGCACCAAGTGAGCGAGAGCTGCCCACCGGTCCGGCCCGCCAGCCGTGTCAGCTCGTCCAGCACCAGGTGAGCGGGAGCTGCCCACCGGTCCGGCCCGCCAGCCGTGTCAGCTCGTCCAGCACCAGGTGAGCGGGAGCTGCCCACCGGTCCGGCCTGCCAGCCGTGTCAGCCCGTCCAGCACCAGGTGAGCGGGAGCTGCCCACCGGTCCGGCCCGCCAGCCGTGTCAGCTCGTCCAGCACCAGGTGAGCGGGAGCTGCCCACCGGTCCGGCCCGCCAGCCGTGTCAGCTCGTCCAGTACCAGGTGAGCGGGAGCTGCCCACCGGTCCGGCCTGCCAGCCGTGTCAGCTCGTCCAGCACCAGGTGAGCGGGAGCTGCCCACCGGTCCGGCCCGCCAGCCGTGTCAGCTCGTCCAGCACCAGGTAAGCGGGAGCTGCCCACCGGTCCGGCCCGCCAGCCGTGTTCGCCCGTCCAGCACCAGGTGAGCGGGAGCTGCCCACCGATCCGGCCCGCCAGCCGTGTCAGCTCGTCCAGCACCAGGTGAGCGGGAGCTGCCCACCGGTCCGGACCGCCAGCAGAAACAATGTACAGTAAACAACGCGTGCTTCCGAAGAGTGAATCCCTCGATGCTTTCCCTCCTATGCGCAGGCTGCAGTGCGACCGTTTACGTGTTGAACACCAATTAATAAAATGATTTAACTCCCGACGTCTTGGTTGGCTTAACTCGACTTAACTCGATGTCTTTCCCAGTTATTTCTCGACATTGCTTTTGAACAACTGCATGGCACATTTGTATGAGAAAACATATTTGCGTGTGTGTGGTCAACCAAAGTGTGCATGTCTATGTACGTCCATCGGACCAGATTATCGCAAATATTTCCGTTTGGAATACCGAACTATATGATATGCAGACACGGATAGGCCGGCAACACCGCTACGTGTGGACGTTAATGGTTCACGAGACACTTGTATTCCTCTACCAGCTGAACTAATGTGCCATGCATAGTATCTAATCTAATTTAATGAGCCATGCGTTCCTATGTCGAACAATTGTTCCATGTGTGATATGTGGAGACATTACTTCGGCAAGTGATCAACGCATTAATATGTATTAAATTTCACGTCAGACGAAATGAACGATAGGAGAATAAACTAATCACAATAAGATTAAGTACATGCAATGATGAGATTGATCACAAACAACTTGAATGAGGTGGTGATCCATGGTGGTGGTGCATCATTCAAAGATCTGGTTCAAAGCTGGGTCATCAGCGTTATTCAATTTATGACTATCGTCCCCGCCTAACATTCCACGTTGAGCACGAAGGTTTGATCGGCATACTCCACGATTGTCTTATCGAGCTCAGCACACGAAAACGATCTGACCAGGCTCATCGATCGCCAGACCTGATAGCCAGCAGTCGGAAACGTCGTGATTCCCCAGGACCACTTGACGAGCACGATCGTGCTAAATGGAGCCACGCTGACCACGTGGGATTCCCGTCTCAAATGGTCAGATAGATCATTTGCATTCCACACCAATCTCTCGAGACCTTGCTCACCTGCCTGCCTCGATAACAGAGAACACACATCACACTTACAAGGACATTTGTGATAGGATTTTGCACTTTCACTTGCCTAACGGTAGACTCAGTTCATTCCATGTGCATCCGCAAAATCTCCTTTGGTTAATAATACATCTTGCATATCCTTCGTGCATGAAACCTTGAAACCTTGAGATATGTACAGTAACGTATTAACACAATAAGTCACGCGACAATCAGCATGGGTAACTTCTGAAAGAACGCTTTGATGATGGCGTTATCGATTAGTACAAACGGCACGGGTCTACGTGTGTGTTACAACTCCCGTGGGTTTTTATTAGTTCCAGTTTATTAGTTCCAGAGCGCCACACATGTACAACTCACTGCCACCTGAGCTGACGCGACTTCCCGTGACGATCTTTGGTCGCCACCTACGGGAGTATCTACTTGACGTGCCGCTCGTGCCTGACTGATAGACTGCTGGACTTGCTGTCATTTTTTAAAATTTGTATTCTGTGATTTTGACCCTCTTTTTACCTTTTGTGCCGTGCTGTTTTATCTATTTGACGTGATGTCGTAACAGCCACAAATCAATTATGGATGACCTCAATAAAGTCTGTCTGTCTGTCTGTCTGTCTGGGTTGCCTTGATTGCTGCTGTGGAGAGACATAATGTTGTGTCACCACTAGTGTCGATGCCGATTTGTGAAGATCGATATGTTTTCTAGGATCAAGATGATCTCGCCTCAAAACATCGTGTATGTATCTGATTTAAATATGCACCATAGACTAGGAGCACGCAGCAATTTTGTTGTTCCCACACCTCACCCCGCCAATTCACCTTGGCACGAGATCTCGGCGATGACCTGCAGACAGAACAACTCAGCGGCACGTACACCGTAATTACAGGACCTTGTGCCACGGATAACAATAAATTAGTGTTTCTAGTTGAAAAAAGTTCACGGAGGTGTTGTTACTCTAGCGCCGGCTGAGCTCGAACACAATATCCAAATACCGGTGCACCATCGACTCGTTCGATGGACGACCAACTGAGATGTTAGAGCTGGAGGAAAAGGTGCGGATGAGAGATGGCATCATTGGTGTATGTCATCCATCAGAATTAGGGGCGCTGAATGGCAAAAAAATTCCGGCCGTGTCCTGACATCACGCGACAGGATTTCCCGGCGAAGACAATTAGATTACTGGTGCCTCCGCATTAGCACACCTTGAATGCTTCTTCACTGTCTCCGTTTCGCCTGTTTTTCTCGGCTGCTATTCGGGTCGAATTTCTCCGGTTGTTTCATTGTGCAAATGATGGCTGCATGAGCTAGTAGTCAATGACCGCCATTTTGCTCTTAGACTGCAGGAAGGGAAGTGCACGCAACTTGCAGCCACTCGTTTTTCGTACGCCAAAGTGGAAGTTAAATTGGAGACAGCAAGAGGAGCATGGGCGTCCTAATAAAACAGTGCAACACATTTTCAATAACTACCGACGTAGTGTATAATAGCATCATGAGTACTGGTCTTGAAAGGTGATTCAAAAGAACTAGCAACTGCTGATTACCATCCACTATTTGATAGGAACTACTTTTGTGCACAAAATCGACTCTTCGAAGCAGTCTCATACCACTACATTGAAATAGCGTTGCATCTTAGGTTTATATCTTTCCAATCAAGATTCCCCAGAGCAGACTGGTCCAGTACCGTCAGGCTGCATACATAGGCATATAGATGCGAGGCTGCATAAATGGGCATATATACGCTAGGCTGCATATAGATGCGACGCTGCATAGATGGGCATGCAGATGCCAGGCTGTATATAGAGGCTAGGTTGCATGCAAGTTATAGATTGCATGTATATGCATATAGAAGCCAGGCCGCTATATATATATATATATATATATATATATATATATATATATATATATATATATATATATATATATATATATGCGGCCTGGCCTGGCTGTGTGTATGCGAGGCTGCATAGATGGGCATACAGTCCTGACATCCCAAGACATACGATTGGTGTAAGATAACTGATACATTTCTGAAATTCGATGTGCGCATCCCCACAAATAACAAGTACAACACAAGATTTACGCATAAAAATCTGATTATCCAATTTCAGCGACGGCGCAGATGAGACGATCATGACGCACACTGAAACGATGTCTGGCAGCAAGCATTTGCAACACAAGTCGGAGAGTTGGAATTCACTCACATTGTAATTACATTGCTATTGCATGTCACCAATAGTATGCGTGCTGTGTTCCCTATGAAACCGAACCGCATACCTTCACATGCACCTACGACTATGCAAATATCAGCGTGTGTCTGAAATCAGATGACTTGTAACTCAGGTACAGCTACAGTTACAGGCATCGTGTCGCCCACACATATATACAATTCCAACCGGTAATAGTAGCTATTGCTTGATCTCTTCTCCAACCTACTTCAAGGCGCTCACACACACACACACACACACACACACGCACGCACGCACGCACGCACGCACGCACGCACGCACGCACGCACGCACACACACACACACACACATGCACACACACACACACACACACATGCACACAGGACAACCCAAGACGAAAGGACGAGCGAAAGGCACGCCACGTTACCTGTTACACCAGACTCCATTAAAATTCGTCGCGGCGTGATGATTACCTCCCCGGCGCTCCTCGCGGCGCGTCCCAACAGCGGGATCTGGCGCCCCACCCCCTCCACAAGCGCGCGAAGACAGTATTCCTAGTGTGTCCCAACAGCGGGACTGGCGCACCCCACCCCCTCCCCCAGGCGGGCGGAGACAGTGGTGTTGGTGCGCTCCAGCAGCGGAGACTAGCGCACTCCACCCAGTCCCCCCAGGCGGGCGGTGACAGTGGTGTTGGTGCGCTCCAGCAGCGGAGTCTGGCGCACCCCACCCCCTCCCCCAGGCGGGCGGAGACAGTGGTGTTGGTGCGCTCCAGCAGCGGAGACTGGCGCACCCCACCCAGTCCCCCAGGCGGGCGGAGACTGGCGCACCCCACCCCCTCCCCCAGGCGGGCGGAGACAGTGGTGTTGGTGCGCTCCAGCAGCGGAGACTAGCGCACTCCACCCAGTCCCCCCAGGCGGGCAGAGACAGTGGTGTTGGTGCGCTCCAGCAGCGGAGACTAGCGCACTCCACCCAGTCCCCCCAGGCGGGCAGAGACAGTGGTGTTGGTGCGCTCCAGCAGCGGAGACTGGCGCACTCCACCCAGTCCCCCCAGGCGGGCGGAGACAGTGGTGTTGGTGCGCTCCAGCAGCGGAGTCTGGCGCACCCCACCCCTCCCCCAGGCGGGCGGAGACAGTGGTGTTGGTGCGCTCCAGCAGCGGAGACTGGCGCACCCCACCCAGTCCCCCCAGGCGGGCGGAGACAGTGGTGTTGGTGCGCTCCAGCAGCGGAGACTGGCGCACCCACCCAGTCCCCCAGGCGGGCGGAGACAGTGGTGTTGGTGCGCTCCAGCAGCGGAGACTGGCGCACCCCACCCAGTCCCCCAGGCGGGCGGAGACAGTGGTGTTGGTGCGCTCCAGCAGCGGAGTCTGGCGCACCCCACCCCCTCCCCCCAGGCGGGCGGAGACAGTGGTGTTGGTGCGCTCCAGCAGCGGAGTCTGGCGCACCCCACCCAGTCCCCCCAGGCGGGCGGAGACAGTGGTGTTGGTGCGCTCCAGCAGCGGAGACTGGCGCACCCCACCCAGTCCTCCCAGGCGGGCAGAGACAGTGGTGTTGGTGCGCTCCAGCAGCGGAGACTGGCGCACCCCACCCAGTCCCCCCAGGCGGGCGGAGACAGTGGTGTTGGTGCGCTCCAGCAGCGGAGTCTGGCGCCCACCGCCGCCGACCCCTGCGCGTGGATCGGCAGCCACTACCTGTACGCCGCGCAAAAACGGCCCCATTTATCGCCGGCCTGATTAGGCGTGAGGGAGAGCCGCGCTAAACAGACTTCCGATGCCGGCTAGCGTGCCGAGAGACGGCCGGGCTCGTCACGGACGTTGTGAAAACCACGAGCACTCATTAATGGTAGAGCTGCTGAAATTGGTGTCCTCATTGCTGAAAATATCGCCAACACTTCTCCGTACGCATCTGTATAGATTATTCCCGCTAGCGGACATAAGGGAAGCCACAGGGTTCATGACCTCCCCCAAAGAGGCGAATTGTTTGGAGCCCGGCGACTGTTAGCTATTCAAGCTGACGCCTTTTCCCAAATCGGAAACTGTTTTTACACTTCGCCGCCCACAACCTGTCCAAGATCAGGCTTCTGGATCCGCCTCTGACTACTCTCCAACATGCTCGTTCTCGAGAAATACATAGATGTCCTTGGCGATATGCTACAACTGTAGCACAGTGGCAATCAAATAATGATCATTTGAACAAGAGTTATTATCATGACGAAACTGATATATGAGCCAAGACTTTTGCCATTGAGGTCAAGCCAATGTGCATTGAACTACATAATTGCAATATTGAAACTTCTTTTCAGCGTTGCCATGTTGTACATATTCGAGTCGTCTGTGAACACTCTCAGTAAGTTTACTGGCATGCTCTCGAAATCCAACGTAACCTTATAACTGCCGTGCAGCTCGAAATCCACCAATGATCTGGCTTATGAGCTGGTGACTGTAAACGATCGCACGGCACGGACGGGTGATGTGTTCCCATCCCCCGATCGGTGACATTGGCCGACATGGTCGGCCGCCTTCCCCATTCACGTTCTGTGGCGTCGTTCCACTCAGTGAAAGCCCTCGCTAGCCTTTGGCAATAATTCAGCTTAGGATCGACTACAGAAGCCGTGTGTACGGTGCCAGAAGGACAGATGTTCGGGCGCACGTGCTGGCCGAGTACACATTATCCGGCCTACTGGCGCACCATTACGTTCCGCTTCAATTACTTCACGGCAAGGCACAGTGATTTGGTAAGGCTTCTTTTCAGCGCAAGTCCGGTAGCACTTCAAGATTATGCAAGCATGGCGTAAATAGAAAGGATAAATGTTGTTTAAGGATGCACTCAAGTGCTCTGATAATACATGTTTGCAACCCACATTATGCAAAATGCCGGGCTCTGTTTGCGGTGTAGTTTGTCTATCTCATTAAGGCGCTGCCCGCAGTGCCAATCTTTCGATTGCACTTTAGGTTCGAGATAAATCAGCGTACTTTTTACCTTCATAATATCGGGTCACTCCATGGCATGGCCGAAACTGGCTGGTTTCTATTTTACTGCTTGGAATAAATCCGGTTTGAGCAAAGTGGCATTTTCGTCTTTTACAAAATGTTGATCAAGCGTGCATTTCTGTATGTACTTTTAGGACATGATTACAAGGGTGATTTCTAGACGCAACTGTCAACGTTGAATATTAAATGAACGGAGCTCCTGTTTCGCTAGAGCGAGTGTTCTGGTTTTTGTTTCCACTTCACGCGAACTGGCTGCGGCGGCACTGGCATCAGCTACGTCCGCTCCCTGCGCTACGCGACGTAACTACATGACGAACGACATGACACTACCCCGCACTGCCGCCGAGGTTTGACACCCATCTGAAGCCCTCCGTTGTTCATCACGAGACGTGGGTGTTGTTGCTGGAGCGGCTGTGCAGACCAGAGGACGCGCCACACCAGTAAATAGCGCCGGCACGTTCCGGCTCCGACCTTCGTCGAGCCCGGCGACCCGCTATCTGTACATCACTGCCTCCTGTGTACTGGTTCGGCTATTCCACGGCGGTGAACAGAGGCCGCGCCACGTACCGCACGTTGTCGGCGGCCGCGCCACGTGCCGCACGTTGTCGGCGGCTGCGCCACGTGCCGCACGTTGTCGGCGGCTGCGCCACGTGCCGCACGTTGTCGGCGGCCGCGCCACGTGCCGCACGTTGTCGGCGGCTGCCCCACGTGCCGCACGTTGTCGGCGGCTGCGCCACGTGCCGCACGTTGTCGGCGGCTGCGCCACGTGCCGCACGTTGTCGGCGGCTGCGCCACGTGCCGCACGTTGTCGGCGGCCGCGCCACGTGCCGCACGCTGTCGGCGGCCGCGCTACGTGCCGCACGTTGTCGGCGGCCGCGCCACGTGCCGTACATTGTCGGCGGCCGCGCCACGTGATGTACATTGTCGGCGGCCGCGCCACGTGATGTACATTGTCGGCGGCCGCGCCACGTGATGTACATTGTCGGCGGCCGCGCCACGTTACACGGTCACAGGTCGCGGCGCGTTGCATGGCCGAGGCGTTCGAGTCCCGCGCCGGTGGGAACGGGCCCGGCTCGGCCGATCCTGCGGCGCGAGAGTCCCGCCCACGGTCGTGAAGGGCGTGGGAGCGGCGGCGACCCCGGCACGTCCAGTCGTCTGGCCTCAGGTCTGAGCTCGGCACATCTCGAAGGTGGTGGGGTATGCTGACCGCTGCGGAGAGCCCAGCGTGGCGCCGACTTGACTCGATACCTCAAAATGGCGTCGACTCGACTCTATACCTCAACATGGCGCTGACTCGGCTCTGTACCTCAACATGGCGTCGACTCGGCTTTATACCTCAACATGTAGCTGATTCAGCTCTATACCTCAACATGGAGCTGACTCGGCTCTGTACCTCAACATGGCGTCGACTCGGCTCTGTACCTCAACATGGCGTCGACTCGGCTCTGTACCTCAACATGGCGTCGACTCGGCTTTATACCTCAACATGGAGCTGATTCAGCTCTATACCTCAACATGGAGCTGACTCGGCTCTGTACCTCAACATGGTGCTGACTCGACTCTATACCTCAACATGGCGCTGACTCGGCTCTGTACCTCAACATGGTGCTGACTCGACTCTATACCTCAACATGGCGCTGACTCGGCTCTGTACCTCAACATGGCGTCGACTCGGCTTTATACCTCAACACGGAGCTGACTCGGCTCTATACCTCAACATGGAGCTAACTCGACTCTGTGCCTCAACATGACGCCGACTCGACTCCATACATCGGTACGGCGCCGATCCATTGGTGAACCTGGGCGAAAAGTGTGAGTGCCTTCAAGAGTATACTTCACCAATAATTTTCTTCTTCACAAGCTGTTAAGGTATCAGTAAACTTCCGGTTTGAAAACAGAAAAAAAGACGGGAACATCAGCATTACATAACGTAAGCTCTCCACCAATGCACAGTGCTAGTGTTTCAGCAGAAATGACACGGAAAAGCGGGACTCAATTTCGACTTCATCACGCCTCTCCACAAATGTGAACACGAACAACTCCCGATTCCCTTCCTCGCCGGTGCCAATATCCCATGACTGCCGGGCGCTCCGGGAAGCATGGTGAAACACCAGAGAGGGGTTGGGGGAGTGCCTCCATGGACCGTGACAAAGTCCACCCAAAGCTGGGGGGGGGGGGGGAACGTGACTAGGCACCGTGTTGTTTACATTCACACTCCTTTCAACTTCATGTCTGCCCACTTCGACCCTCATGGATAATTCAGCTTTGTTTTGGGGTCAGTATGCATAGGGATCACTGACGCTGATGAACCATTGAGGAGAACATAAACAGGATTAATCAATGATAATTGCCGACGGTTAGACGCCTATAAACTCTGCATATGAAATTGATAGCCCTTAATAAATTGAATGGTGGACAACCAGGTTTGCATGGAATCCGTATATATATATATATATATATATATATATATATATATATATATATATATATATGTATGTATTTAGGCATATATAGTGTGGGTATGCATGTGTATGTATGTTAATGTGGGTATATTGTGTGTGATTTTGACAGGTAATTTATGTTGCTGCACTAGTAATTACACCAAGTATGCATATGATGAATCACGGGGAGGTGGTTGCGTCGTTTTTAGTTTCGGAACATCAATCAATTCTGGAACCTTCACGCTATTCGCCCTCAGGCTCTACCCACCTGGCGAATTCCGAAGAAGGAATATGCACAGTTCTCCTATGATTCGCCTTCTTTCTCCTTTTTCTCCTATCATTTGTCCATTCTCTCTCCCCTTCTTCTCTCTCCATTTCTCATTGCATTCGTCTATTGTGCCCTTCAGAGCTGACACCTCCTGTCAGATAGAAACTGCCGTTTGGTCGTTAGGGGAGGTCTCAATAACTTCGTAGGAAGTATAGGATCCATCTAAAGCATGCCAAAGTATAACTACATTTAACTTGTTAGCGCGCACACAGGTACACTTAAGATACAACTAGTGGCCCTCTGTTGTTTAGTTCTGGAATGTTCCAGTCAATATATTTGAAATGATACATGTCTGGCTTAATGAGTCTCCAGTGTGCAAGTTCTGCCCTTGGGAGCCGAGATAACTGTGTCTGTTGGATGATTTTCCTGTACACGCTGGTCATAGAGATGGACGCCATTTGTTGACGATCGTGTCACATTAATACGCGTACAGTATGGCCTCTCACTTAATTCAAACCGGAGAGAGAGAGAGAGAGAGAGAGAGAGAGAGAGAGAGAGAGAGAGAGAGAGAGAGAGAGAGAGAGAGAGAGAGAGAGAGAGAGAGAGAGAGAGAGAGAGAGAGAGAGAGAGAGAGAGAGAGAGAGAGAGAGAGAGAGAGAAAAGAGCAATTTTGCTCCCCTCCAGTAGATCTGGAAAGCTACTGAAACTAGAAACACGGAATGCTGAGGGAAGATTGAGGCTGTAGTAACTTCTCTGCAGTCCAAAGGTGATGACCCTAGGTAAATATCTTCATGGTTAAATGAGGTAAACACGCTACATTTTGTTATGACTTCGTGGTTGATAGGGTGGGTGTTGGCCAGGGGCGGTGTGGTCCAATGCCATCAAAGCGAACCCACGGAAAAGCACATGCATTCGTGATCATTACCACGCGCAATAAACCCAACAACATCGTAAGCAGCCGACAACTGGCTTCGGCGGACTCTGCCGGCACAGCCCGCCACGGCGCCACCACACCACCGCACCACCACATCACCGAGCCACCGCACCCCCCACCACCGCACCACCGCGCCACCGAGCCACCGCGCCACCCCACCACCCCACCACCGCGCCACCGCACCACCGCGCCACCGCACCACCGCGCCACCGCACCACCGCGCCACCGCACCACCTCACCACCGCGCCACCGCACCACCCTACCACCGCGCCACCGCGCCACCGCACCACCCTACCACCGCGCCACCGCACCACCGCGCCACCCCTCCACCGCACCACCCCACCACCGCGCCACCCCTCCACCGCACCACCGCACCACCGCGCCACCGCACCACCGCGCCACCGCACCACCGCACCACCGCACCACCACATCACCGCACCACCGCGTCACCGCGCCACCGCGCCACCCCACCACCGCACCACCGCGTCACCGCGCCACCCTACCACCCTACCACCGCGCCACCGCACCACCGCGCCACCGCGCCACCGCGCCACCGCGCCACCCCACCACCGCACCACCGCGTCACCGCGCCACCCTACCACCACACCACCGCACCACCGCACCACCACACCACCGCACCACCACATCACCGAGCCACCGCACCCCCCACCACCGCACCACCGCGCCACCGCGCCACCGCGCCACCGCACCACCGCACCACCGCACCACCGCACCACCGCACCACCACATCACCGCACCACCGCGTCACCGCGCCACCGCGCCACCCCACCACCGCACCACCGCGTCACCGCGCCACCCTACCACCACACCACCGCACCACCGCACCACCGCGGCACCCTACCACCGCGCCACCGAGCCACCGCGCCACCCCACCACCCTACCACCGCGCCACCGCACCACCCCTACACCGCACCACCCCACCACCGCACCACCCCTCCACCGCACCACCCCTCCACCGCACCACCGCGCCACCGCACCACCGCGCCACCGCACCACCGCACCACCCCGCCACCGCACCACCGCGCCACCGCACCACCCCTCCACCGCACCACCGCGCCACCGCACCACCGCGCCACCGCACCACCGCACCACCGCGCCACCGCACCACCGCACCACCGCACCACCACATCACCGCACCACCGCACAGCCCGTCGCCGCACCAGCGCACCACCCCACCACTACACCACCGCGCCGCACCACCGGCCCGCCGGCCGGTAGGTCGACTTCCCACCACGCATTCCCTATAGTTGCCAAGTAATGTAAAATACTATTATTGCATGGAATGTGCTTTTCAATTTGCAAGGAAGTCACTAATGTGTGATGCAATATCCATACCCGTTTGGGAGATACCTTTGAAAAGTGTTGGGTGGGTTCCCCTCCCCTCCGGTGCCAGTGTTAAACTGTTCAGTGACGAACTGAGTGTCTTTTTCCGGATATTGGAACAGGCACTCACATCTTATCCTTGCTGACAAACGCACAGCTCCGCTCCGAGGGGTTTACGGAGCCACACGAACAGGTTCAGCTCAAAACGTTCCAACGCTTCGCAAGCATTCTTTCATAGCACTTCGAAACGATTCCGTTGCAAAAAAAACTATTCTTTACCCAACCCATGCACACACAATGTATACATCGATATGCTTAACTGCGCAGTAACTGGCTTCATTTGAATTGAAACCCGCTGTGCATGCGACACACGTGTGCTTAATTTCCAGGATAGGACTACCTAAGCTTCCCATGTAATATGAGAAGAAGCTGAAACATCCATGAATTTACATTCACTTCCTGAAATGAAAACACCATTAGCGTTCAAACTGCTTGGTGCCGTTTTCAAATGTTGCCTGGGCAACAGCTACATTCGACAGCTATATGTTCTTTGATTTATTTAAAAGTTCCAAAAAATAAATGTTACTGCGACACCAAGAATTGCTGTCAAGCCTAGACATTTGTCATGAAAACCGCTGTTTTGAGCTGATTTATAAATATCAAGTGCAAACTGAGTCTTATTGAAATGCGGTAGCAATTCTGTACTCTACCCCGATGGTGCTTCCTTTTTGACTGTTCAGGTGTACCAGCAATCCTCCCGAAGACCTGACTTTATATTCCAAGACATTATTTCAAGATTTTTAATTGCATGAAACATTACAAATGTTTCAAACAAACATTGCAAACAAATGTCGACATCCAACATTAATCGCCTGTTGCCAAAGGTTTCACGCATAATTGTATTTCACACACTCATCTGGGGTAACTACTAACCATAGTCAGCAGTTTTTAGCATTAACGAGCTGTGGGTCGTTAATGCTAAAGACGTTCGATTACGATGCGCCGTAAGTTGCCAGGCTCGGTTGCATTTCAACACCTTTCAATGTATGCCGTGAACCTACCCAACAACACATAGTCTGCCCTCCCAGCTTTCACGCTGCTTTTATTTTCAAGCCACGCGTCCGGTGTCCCAGGGAGCTGAAATTATTTACCGCGCATTGCCGCCGGAACGATGCTCACAAATTCCGTAAACGGAATGCCCGTCGAGACCACCCTGCCAAGCAAATTGTGTCCGATTGCCAGCAGACGCGCCGCCTTTCACCCCTCGCCGGCAACACGGGGACCCCATGTGTCGCTGTCAGCCGTTGTCGGAGGAATCTCACGGAGGCATGCAAGCGTTGTCAGCTTTCTCCCAGCGCGCGCGCGTCTCCGGCTCATCACAGAGTAACTCATGCCGGTCATTGAGAGTCGGAGATCATCGCGGAGCGACTCGACTGCGTGCCCACGCGCGCGTGCGACCCTCGACGGCAGCCGACGCCGACGTGCCCGACTTGCCGCCCGTCGATCTGATCGACATCGGCTGTCGACTTCGCCGCCCGCAGCCAGTTTGGTAGCTGAAGCGCCTGCCGGGATAAGCGACCACTCGTCGGCTCGGCGCCCCACGGCTTCACGAGCCGAGACGGCAACTCGAGCTGAGGCCGTCATGAATTGTGTCGGAATCGCCGCCGAGCTCCGATCCAGTCGCCAATACAAAAATAAAATTTGGGGCGACATGTTTCTCAGACATGCGCGCTACCGATGCATATGAAGCGACTATAGCATTCAACTTGTAAACTACCCTACGCTGTTGCATGGAGAAAATGTAGTGAAGAATCCGTTCGACGGCACGATACTTTCTGCAGGCCTTCGCGTCGTTCTCAGCACGTACACCCATTACAAATAGTGTCTAATTCCAGCTCAGGCGGCGACCCCGGAAGCGTCTATCATCCACGGTTACGATCGGCTGTGCAACCATGTATAAAACTGGTCCCCTTGTATCTTAACGGCATGCGGTCTATCCTGCCAGCATCACGGGCTTTAAATATAACTGCCGTCCGATGCCGAAGAGGCGGGCTGGTGTAGCAATAACGTGCATAGATGGATCTGAATATTTATCGAGATGCATCATTGCTTGCAAAATTGTTTTGCATCCTTGTTGATGTCTGTAGGTGCGCCGAATGTTGAGTCACGCGGCTTCCGGTGGCACCAACGATGGGCATTCACATTCTCCAATGTGCATGCCGATGCGTAGTGCCGCGCCTGCGCCCATGGTAATGGTGCATCCGGGTGCAGCCCATGAGCTGTCGTTTTGAGCGCCTCTGACGTCACTGAGTGTCACGTTACGAGTAGTTCGCACTTGGTCTTAAGTGCGAATGGTCTGCACGTGGCTACGATGAGTGCGGCGGCCTTGGACCGGGCCGCGCTGTCACGACACCCTCAGCGGGACCGAGTGAACAAGCTTCTCGCCATGCAGTCGTGTCCTGTTGGACGCGGCCGCCGGTGGCGTAACCGAGCCACTGTGGGGCCGCCGGTGGCGCGTGCATTGACTGCGACCGAAGACGACCTCTGGTTGCGCCATGTGAGCTGCTGCGGCAGCCGACGCGCCGCTCGTCAGCGCAGCCGAGCGCAGGCTGGCGTCTCCGCCGGACGAGTCGCCGCCGCGCCCGCCGGGACAAATGGTGGCCGGCGCCTCCGTCGGACGAGTCGCCGCCGCGCCCGCCGCGACAAATGGTGGCCGGCGCCTCCGCCGGACGAGTCGCCGCCGCGCCCGCCGCGACAAATTGTGGCCGGCGCCTGAGTCCGACGAGTCGCCGCCGCGCTCGCCGCGACAAATGGTGGCCGACGCCTCCGCCGGACGAGTCGCCGCCGCGCCCGCCGCGACAAATGGTGGCCGGCGCCTCCGCCGGACGAGTCGCCGCCGCGCTCGCCGCGACAAATGGTGGCCGGCGCCTGAGTCCGACGAGTCGCCGCCGCGCTCGCCGCGACAAATGGTGGCCGACGCCTCCGCCGGACGAGTCGCCGCCGCGCCCGCCGCGACAAATGGTGGCCGGGCCCGCTCGCCTCCGCCGGACGAGTCGCCGCCGCGCCCGCCGCGACAAATGGTGGCCGGCGCCTGAGTCCGACGAGTCGCCGCCGCGCTCGCCGCGACAAATGGTGGCCGGCGCCTGAGTCCGACGAGTCGCCGCCGCGCCCGCCGCGACAAATGGTGGCCGGCGCCTCCGCCGGACGAGTCGCCGCCGCGCCCGCCGTGACAAATGGTGGCCGGCGCCTGAGTCCGACGAGTCGCCGCCGCGCTCGCCGCGACGACGTGCTCGGCGCGTCAGAGAAGACGATGGTCGTCAACTCGTCGGATGGCATCGCCCTGTGTGACGTGGTGGTGGTGGTTATTGATTTTACGACACATCGACCATTGCCCAGGACGTCGTTTTATGTTGTTATATGTCATTTTGTGATGGTTAGTAGGCCAATATCAGGGCAAATATTTAGGGGGTACCTTTGCTCTTGTCAAAAGATGTATTCGTGGACTTTTCCACTCATAAAAAACTATATTTCTGATTTACTCAGGTTCGCTTTTAGTGGCCAAATCCACTGTTATATTATATATATATATATATATATATATATATATATATATATATATATATATATATATGTACGTCGGGCTTTAAAACAGGTTGAGGATCGCAAAAAGTGGCATGAGTTTTAAACGAACTAAAAGGCGCGCCGAGTACATAGACACATCGGGTCTTTTTAAACGCATCGGTCCCTCAAGAACACATGGGTTCACAACAAAATATACTAAGTCCTAAATAGCACCGGGGTCTCAAACACATGTCCGGCCACTGACAAACATGCGCTTGGACTCCATAGCACATCAGCATGCAAAGAAAATCCCAACAGGGAAAAAGAACACCGAACTAGCTCCTCGGTCAAGTGGCCAGTCTGGGAGTATATGGAGACAAAAAGATAAGATACATCAAAACTATGTGACATTCATGGGTTTCTTTTCCACCAGAAAATGTGGGGAAAATGATTGAAAATCTAATTAAAATGATAAAATATCCCAGCGAAGCCACATAGACCATACGAAGCATTTCATGACGTCAAATAATTTATAAGTCTAGCAGGTGGCAGCAATTAACAAAACGTGGGAGGATGAGCAGACACTGCCAAATCGAACGAAGTGTGGAGAGTGCGCTGAATGCGCAAGTCGGGTGTACTCTTGCACGAGGGTTGACGTGGTGGCGACCGGACATTGTGAACTGACACGCGTGATACAGGAAAACAATTTAACATTTTAAAGTTACTTGTGCAAGAATAATTTCATCCTCAATTATTGGGGTGGGCATCCTCCAAATCTGTCCGTCCCCAACGAAAATCCTAGGTACGTCGCTGAGCACCTAGGCATAGCAGTTTGGATGCCTATTACCAGAGTGAATAATGTACGTTTGATTATTTATCTTATGGTTTTTGGAAGGTGGGTCCATGAGACATTTCATCTAGCATATTAGCATGTTGCCGAGTAAGGAATGTTCCACCCAGGTACATTAACCACGATGGAGAATATGACATGATTATTTTGTATTGTTTTATCCATCTGTTGATGAAGATATTGAACTGTGTATCAATTCGTAGAACCAGGTAGGAAGGGCAAGGTCGATCACTTACTAATGATCAGAGTCGCGTACACAGCATGTTCCAAAATGCTTTAGTTGGTTAGCTCAATGGACCAAGGTGGAAGAGTACCGTATCCAAAGAAGCAAACAATATATTCTCTTACTGATTCAGATGACATATCCACAACTTCAAACTGAACTTGTTCATATCAGAAACAAACAGTTTTGGTGGGCAGGCACCATATCAACCTTTGGTACGATATGTACCTGTATGCCTGTGTTGCACAGACACATAAAGCGCCGCCCGTGCATGCCGGCTCACTCCTGCCATCAATCTGCGGTCGTCTCGGTCGCTCGGTCACGTATTGACGTGTAACGGCCGTTGGCTGGCAGTAAGCACGCCGAGCGACCATGTCGGCCGCAGCCCGGCAGACGCGGCGGCGGCGCGGCCGACGGGCCATTCGTTCCGACGGCGGCGGCGGGCGCCGGCGACGGCCCCAGGCTGCCGGCGGGGCACCGTGGTGTCCCGCGGCGATCCAGTGATGCAAGCCGGCACGGGCGCTGCGTGAAATGGGTCATGACCGGGCCGGCCGACCTGTGACCTGCACACTGCGCGCCGGCGGCCGCCGCGCCGCCCGCCGCTCGCCGTCCGCCGCCAGCCACCCGCCACCCGCCGCCCGCCGCCCCGCCACTAAGCGTGGCCATTAGTCGGTGGGCCGCGCGCGCCGCGATACGTCAGCAGTAACAAGCGGTCGCCGGCGGCGGCTGTTGGCGCCTCGTCGGCCGGCTGGCCGGTCGGAGACGCCGTCCGGCGAGAGCCACTGGAGGGGCGGCGCGTGGGCGGACACCTCGCCGGCCGCCTGACACCGGCGCGGCAACGCCCAGCAGAAAGGCGCCGCCGCTGGCTGGAGACGCTCCCACGACCCGGCCGACCTTGAACGTGCCGCCGGCCGGGGGTGGCGTGGGCAGCCCGACCCAAATTCGACGCGTCGCCCGTGGCGGCGCGCGACCCGCCGTGATTCACTTGCGGCGCCGCTCGCCGGCGACAGCTCACACGTACCCCGCGCGCACTGATAACCGCCTCCGTTCTCGGCGCCGATTATGCAAACGAGGCGGCTTCTGGGCGCAGTGGCACGTGCATCACGCAGTATGGAGTCACGCGTCGTAAAAACCAGCTTGGAACAGAACACGAGCAACGATGAAGACAATGACAGAGCAAAGTTGGCAGTTGCGTTTTGGCGTCGAGATGCCTATTTCATTCGATCGTTATAGTAAGGTTCAAAACGGCTTCTTCGCCCAAGGACTTCTTGCAGCTTATTACTGTTCTATCCGGAAACAATACCAGGCACAGTGTGTTGGCCGAAGTGATAAAAGAGCTGCCGACCCACCTCGTTAACCGACACGAAGCGGTACATCATGCGCATAATGAGCAATGTCGCTTCCGGCTGTACGATACAAGAAAACACCGCCAAATCATGGCCTTGCCCAATTACACCTCGTCTTGCATTCACACGTTTTATGGCCTAGTGTGCAATAGTTGAATGGCTGTATATGACTGGTAGAAGTCGGGGCGACGTCATCGTCAGCTAATGGTGAAGTCAGGCAGGTCGGTACATCCTACGGATAACCGACGGTGAAATGTCCAAATAGCCGTCTGATACTGTTATCCAAGCCTAGCTAAGCCAAGTTGAGGTGGCACATGGCTGACATGCACGCAGTTCTGATGAAGAGTCACTGTTGCGTGTTCGGAGCTGAACTAGTCTAGCTTCCAGAGTGGCACCTGTATGGTCGGTCAGTACCTGTCGGTGGGATCGGCGTCTGAACATCTGTGGTTCCATCCCGACCCGCAGCTGCACGGCGATGTTCGGGCAAGGTGTGCTCCTGGTCCAGCCACCAGAGTGGGAGCTGCGTGCTCACTGTCTGCCAGTGGGAGTGGCGTCTGAGCGCCTTGGTGCTCAGCCGGACTCGCAGCTGCACGGTGATACTCAGGCAAGGTGTGCTCCTGGTCCAGCCACCAGAGTGGGAGCTGCGTGCTCAGTGTCTGCCAGTGGGAGTGGCGTCTGAGCGCCTTGGTGCTCAGCCGGACCTGCAGCTGCACGGTGATGTTCGGGCAAGGTGTGCTCCTGGTCCAGCCACCAGAGTGGGAGCTGCGTGCTCACTGTCTGTCAGTGGGAGTGGCGTCTGAGCGCCTTGGTGCTCAGCCGGACTCGCAGCTGCACGGTGATACTCGGGCAAGGTGTGCTCCTGGTCCAGCCACCAGAGTGGGAGCTGCGTGCTCAGTGTCTGCCAGTGGGAGTGGCGTCTGAGCGCCTTGGTGCTCAGCCGGACTCGCAGCTGCACGGTGATACTCAGGCAAGGTGTGCTCCTGGTCCAGCCACCAGAGTGGGAGCTGCGTGCTCAGTGTCTGCCAGTGGGAGTGGCGTCTGAGCGCCTTGGTGCTCAGCCGGACTCGCAGCTGCACGGTGATACTCAGGCAAGGTGTGCTCCTGGTCCAGCCACCAGAGTGGGAGCTGCGTGCTCAGTGTCTGCCAGTGGGAGTGGCGTCTGAGCGCCTTGGTGCTCAGCCGGACTCGCAGCTGCACGGTGATACTCAGGCAAGGTGTACTCCTGGTCCAGCCACCAGAGTGGGAGCTGCGTGCTCACTGTCTGCCAGTGGGAGTGGCGTCTGAGCGCCTTGGTGCTCAGCCGGACCCGCAGCTGCACGGCGATGCTCAGGCAAGGTGTACTCCTGGTCCAGCCACCAGAGTGGGAGCTGCGTGCTCACTGTCTGCCAGTGGGAGTGGCGTCTGAGCGCCTTGGTGCTCAGCCGGACCCGCAGCTGCACGGTGATGTTCGGGCAAGGTGTGCTCCTGGTCCAGCCGCCAGAGTGGGAGCTGCGTGCTCACTGTCTGTCAGTGGGATTGGCGTCTGAGCGCCTTGGTGCTCAGCCGGACCCGCAGCTGCACGGCGATGCTCAGGCAAGGTGTGCTCCTGGTCCAGCCGCCAGAGTGGGAGCTGCGTGCTCACTGTCTGTCAGTGGGATTGGCGTCTGAGCGCCTTGGTGCTCAGCCGGACCTGCAGCTGCACGGTGATGTTCGGGCAAGGTGTGCTCCTGGTCCAGCCACCAGAGTGGGAGCTGCGTGCTCAGTGTCTGTCAGTGGGAGTGGCGTCTGAGCGCCTTGGTGCTCAGCCGGACTCGCAGCTGCACGGTGATACTCAGGCAAGGTGTGCTCCTGGTCCAGCCACCAGAGTGGGAGCTGCGTGCTCACTGTCTGCCAGTGGGATTGGCGTCTGAGCGCCTTGGTGCTCAGCCGGACCTGCAGCTGCACGGTGATGTTCGGGCAAGGTGTGCTCCTGGTCCAGCCACCAGAGTGGGAGCTGCGTGCTCAGTGTCTGCCAGTGGGAGTGGCGT